>WOVY01009324.1:600000-939354 GCA_013436015.1 Rhipicephalus annulatus | reverse complement strand
AAATGACGTCCAAGCGGTCCTTTCCTCAAGGTGGCAGCAGATGAAAAATCTGCCTTCCTTGGTGGTAGCAGCAAACGTCGCGCAACCAGCGGAGGTGAGTGGAAGAACTAAAATGGAACTTAACTCCCATGGTCTCTCTTAAGGCAGTGTTGCAATGCGATGGTGATGAAGCCAGGAAAAATGCCGTAGATTGGCTCTCAGCGCTTTCAATTCAATGTGCGTTTGTACTGAATTGCCCCGTGCAATCAAAATGGCTCAATATTTCCATATAAAGAAACGAGGAGACCAGGCGCCCAGTCAGCCTTCAGTGTTGTTGCATAAGAAGTAGTTTGTTTTTCTTGATTGCATTTATTTATACTTTATCGCTATAGTTAGCACACAATTTTCGCACTTTACCTTTGTTTTGACAAGTATACGTCGAACGGTCAGTTACTTGTTGCATGTATTTGCTTCCTTGTGCAGTAAATTTATTAGTTGCTAGCGAGCGCTTGTCCTGTTTGTCCTTCCTTTCGTCTTCGCAGGTGGGTGCTTAGACCACTAAATTTATGCATTACAAACCACTATAGCCCAGTAATTGATTCTATCATCCTATAAAAGCTTTTAATGGATATAAAGTTACAGGTAAGGAGCAAAGTGCTTAAAAAAACGAACTGTTAGTGAGGTCATTTTTCCCTCCATTACTGCTTCCACTATTACATCAGCACATTAACACCAGGTTACTTGGGCTCGCAGAATCCTTAGATATCAGTGCATCTAGAGAAAACACCTTCTGTATTGAATATCCTCCCCATAAGTATACGCGTAAAATGTCATGTTGTGTCACGAACAAACTGTCAGTAAGTCCACCTCAAAAGATTGATTTTTGAGTCACTTCCGTTCGCATTGCAGTTTGTCGCGCGTGATTCAAAGTGAGAGATGGATCTCCGTTGCTTATAACATCAATAACAAAAACATTAAATATAAAACTAAACATAAATTTTATCATTAGTCTTACTCAAAAATGTGCAGTGTTTTGTACCCGGAAATAGCAATGAGTGTTTCAGTACATTTTTTCTTGTTGTTCTTAAGCTTTTCCAGGTAAATTAAAATTGAGAAAACGAAAAAAATAAACACCACCCAAGCACGCTCTCCGTCCTAATGGTTAACCACAGAAAGCTAAAACTTGGGGCCCCGATTGTTTAGCAGCGGTTTCAACCGACGTGGCACTGAAGCCTTTCACAATCATTAGTTACATGTTCGTGCTTTTTAATGAGGGTAGACACACGTTTCGCTTGGATTCGCCACAGTGTTTATTACACATCTCACATGGTGTCTCGCACGATCACGGCCATCGAGTAGTGTAATACGCGGTTAAATGTGTTTGACAATGCGTTAATCACAGTGGTTGTTTTTGAAACACAGGCGATCACAAACATCGCAGTCGAAGCCAAAGTGCCGCTGGAGAAACTCCCGCTTAAAGCGGGTGGTCGGCCCGATGAACGCGCTACCGCAATAATCTCATTGATGCAGCAACACTTCTGTTCGGCGTATGCACTGCGCCGTGTCGAAGAAAGAGATATGTGCCTTGTTTCCTTCTTCAAGAACCACGCATTCATTCTTCAGCGGGCATGTTGCAGCCGTTAAACATTGTGAGCTAGGTTGGTAAGCGTCGTTTGCAGGATCCGCCCGCCACCGGCCTTGCATTCCTATCCGCGATTTTTGCGCGGCTGGAAGACTGCAGCATCGTCGGTACGTAGTTGCTACCGGCACTCGGCCTCCCGGGCCTGTTTTTGTGCCCGGACTGTCCCTTGTCCCGGCGAATGCGGGCTCTCTCACGTTTTCACTATCGTGTGTTTTTTCTCGATTTTTCCATGGCATACTCATGTGAAAGGATTAAGGAGAAAATTGTCGCCACGGTGGCTCGGCGCCATGGCTGTGACGAGACGGACGACGTCACTCACAGCGCAACGAATGGTGGGCGTGCTTGGTTACGGACGCTGAAAATGACGTATACCTGATAGGACAGCCAATCAAGACCACTCCTCACACTGCCGCCGAATAGTTTTTCGTTTTTCCTAGTCATATACACCTGTAAAAATCAAGCTCTCGTCTTACCGGGGGACTCAAGTTACATTTCTGGCTCACTCGGCTCAGCGATCATCATCTTGAACTTATATCGCCCGAAGTCAAAGCACCCGAATTCGGGCAGCTAATAAGCAACGAAAATCATGTCCCAGCGTTTTTTTTTAATATGAATGCCGAAACTGCCTGGAGATGAAGATGATGTATCTGTAATTTAAGACATAGTTCTTGCAAGCTTGGCTTCATCCAGAGCTGTCCATCTCGAGGCGATCACAAAGGAGCCTTTTATTACCGCACCTTTCTTCGAACACCAAGCGCCGTTCTTTCTTAGTTATCGGGGCCGGGCAGATAATTCCCGCTTGTAATTGCGAGAAAGGGCAAAGAAAGACAAGCACACAATAGCTTGCTACGCGAGATAGAGTTAACGTTGTGAATAAGAAAAATATCACTAGCAAGAAACATGAGCCCACACCGGCCTGCCCGTCAAGTAAGCAGGGCCGAGTAACAAGTCGTCTAGCCCTGATCCCTGTACGTGTGTTGCTGGGCCCTCTTGGCTTAGGGCTAAGAGACAAAAAAAAAAGGTGGACACGTACCGCGCAATTGGCTGATCAATACAGCGCACGTATCTGCACCGCTAGGAGTGCAAGCAAAGCGTGCTCTGCCCCGAGGCGTGTAAAGGGTGATGCTGCTCCTTTTGCTTCTGCGGAACACAGGGATTTGCTTTCCGCTCGTCCATTCACCGCGAACGAATGCACAAACTGTACTAGCGCCTTGGGGGTCTGGCGATTGTGCCCGCCATCGGGTGTTGTGGAAGCCTTCCGGTCGTTTTCGCTCGATATTTGACTGTCACGATAACGTGGTAGCAAGGCTAATATCGCCGCCGGGGACTGCTCCCGCGTGTACCGTTTGTTGAACCTGCAGCTCTGCACCTCGCATCTGGAGACGAGCTGTATTTGCAAGAGCGTAAGGTTCATTTTGGCACGCCCAGGTTGTAGTAAGGAAAATCTTCACAGCGTGACTGCAGTGGTCTGCTACGTGACACGCCCTGCGGAAGAAACGTTCTCATGCTTCCACGCTTGCTGCCTTACTTTACAATTAGGACTACCCTCACTTGTCTGACACAAGCATTGCGGGCGTTCGTAGGGAACGTCAAAGATTGCCTGCAGTAATTATTTTTTTTTTGTATGAAGGAAGGAAGGAAGAAAAATAGGAGGAAAGAATGGCAGCGAGGTCAACCAGCCTATAGGCAGCCGGTTTGCTACCCTGCGCATGGGAGGAGGTTGGGGGAGATGAAAGATAGAGCAGAGAGGCAAAAGAAATAAACACAGCGCATTCGGGCAGCACAGCCGTGCACACTCAGTCATTGTCCAGTCTTGTCTTTCGCGGTGTGTGACATTGCTGTTACAGCCACTTGTTCAAGTCCGTGTCGCATAGGAATTTCAATAGAGCTTTTGTCGCCTTCTGTTGCAATGTCTTCTCTCGGGCAATTGACAGAATAGTGTCCACAGAGATTTGGCTGTTGTCCATGCATGCAAAAACAGACGCCAGTGAATGTCTCTGGATGTCATACAACGGACAGTCGCACAGGATGTGGTGTAGCGTCTCTTCGCAACGACAGGCATCGCAGAGAGCGTTGTCGGCCATTCCTATGACGAAATAATAAGATTTTGTAAATGCCACTCCTAGCTATAAGCGATGAAGAAGGGTGGCTTTTCTTCGGTCGAGCCCAGTGGGCATGCGGAGAGCCATCAAAGATCTAGACAGGTGGTGTTGACAATTCGTATCGATGCTTGGTGGGCACCACAGTGAAAACTTGATTTCACGCGCAAGTTTACTGGCAGATTACTGAAGATTACTGGCAGCATCGGTCCTCGAAAGCGGTATGGCTTCTTCTCATGTTCTTTCAAGAGCTGCCCGCCTGGCAGTATCGGCATGTTCGTTCGAAATGACGTCGCAGTGACTTGGCGGCCACTGAAACGTCACATGATGCCTTTTTTCATGTAATGTGTAGAAAATGCACCTTTGTGTCTATATGGCTTTTCATCCTCGTCTTGGCTAATTCTTCCTTACAGCGTATTGAAAGGTTATTCTTGAAAACGTTATTGAACTGAACACATTTTCATTGCCATTGGCAAAGAAGTGTACTAATATGTTGCCCCTGTTTTGACACATTGATTTATTAACTATTTCATGATACCTATGAAGGCAATCCGCAATTTCGAAAACTTGTGCTCCTACCTAAACAACAGCCAGCTGTTGGTTGTTTAATTACGTTACGTTCTGCAGCACCACATGTTTCTAAAGGGCGGCGCTAAAGAGCGGGGTTCTGTTACAACCTCCAGTCAGCTAACATGGTAAATAATATTGATATATAGAGAAACAGACCAGCAGTCGGTGGGAGTGAAAAGTGTCAGCTCTGTTGCAGGAGAAGAAGAATAGCAAGATCAACAAGTAGGAATAAATGACCGAATCTTACCTGGAAGAGCAGGTCATGGAATGTACAGAAGACAGCGCTTCCTTACGTCTCACCACAGTGCCTTCTAGATTTAAGTAGTCTCCACAGATATGTTTCAGCCACCTTGAAAATCGATAGCCTGTGTTTGTCCACGTGTACAATGACCACGTTTTTTTGCATCCGCGCAGTAGCGTTGATATAGAGCACGTGTTCGATGTCATCTGGTAACTTGTCCACGGTTAACAATTGCGAACTGAGCTGTCTTATCTGTAACAGAAATCTAGTGATTTATTTTGGCTATAATCGAAGTTTAAAATGATCAAGGGTGCAATTCAATAGGCCTGTATTGACTTTAGGAGACAGCGTATGTGGAACGATGGTCGATTCGATTAGTAAGGGCATATAGGCAATCAGGTGAGGTTGTTGGTGACGATGTATGAGTTAATGTTTTGATAACGCCTCAATGTCGAGATAAACAGGGTTTCATTACTCTAACTGCTCCACCAATCGGCGCAAAAGGATTATTGCGGTCACGCGGGCACTTTCTACGTCAAACGTTTTCATGAAACACGCGTACTATAGGGACGTGCTTGAATAAATGTGGTAGCACTAACAACTCTGCTTTATCGAAGGGGCGTGGGCTAGCATCATCATCATCATCATCAGCAGCAGCAGCAGCAGCAGCAGCAGCAGCCTGACTACGTCCATTTGAGGACAGGACCATCCCATGTTCTGCCAGTTAACCCGGTCCTGTGCTTGCTGCTGCCAATTTATACCTGCAAACTTCTTGATCTCATCTTCCCACCTAACCTTCGGTCTCCCCCTAACCCGCTTGCTTTCTCTGAGAATCCAGTTAGTTACCCTTAATAAGCAGCGGTTATCCTGTCTACGCGCTACATGCCCGGCCCATGTCCATTTCCTCTTCTTTATTTCAACTATGATATCCTTAATCCCCGTTTGTTCCCTAATCCACTCTGCTTTTTCTTGTCTCTTAAGGTTACACCTACCATTTTTCTTTCCATTGCTCGCTGCGTCATCCTCAAGCTGACCGCTCTTTGTAAGCCTCCAGGTTTCTGCTCCGTAGCTAAGTACCGGCAAAATACAGCTGTTATATGCCTTCCTCTTGAGGGATAGTGGCAATCTACCTGTCATAATTTGAGAGTGCTTGCCAAATGTGCTCCACCCCATTCTTATTCTTCTAGTTACTTCAATCTCGTGGTTCGGCTCCGTGGTTATTATTTGCCCTAAGTAGACATAGTCTTTTACAACTTGAAGTGCACTATTACCTATCTCGAAGCGCTGCTCTTTTCCGAGGTTGTTGTACATGACTTTCATTTTTTTCAGAATAATTTTAAGACCCACCTTTCTGCTCTTCTTGTCTAACTCCGTAATCATGAGTTGCGATTCGTCCCCTGAGTTACTCAGCAATTCAATGTCATCGGCGAAGCGCAGGTTACCAAGGTACTCTCCATTAACTCTTATCCCTAACTCTTCCCAGTCTAGGCTTCTAAAAACCTCCCGTAAACACGCGGTAAATAGCATTGGGGAGATTGTGTCCCCTTGCCTTACACCCTTCTTGATTGGTATTCTGTTGCTTTCTTTATGAAGCACTATGGTATCATTTGATCCCCTGTAGATTTCTTCCAGGATGTTTACATATGCTTCATCGACGCCCTGATTCCGCAGTGTCTGCATGAACATGCGGGCTAGCATATGAGTACAAGTCATGATTTATTTTTGTCCGTTGCAGATGGAAAGCCATATTTGGTAGTGAACTGCGGGTCGGGTTGAACGCATGACGAAGAAAGCGTTCGAGTAGCCGCATCGATATGCCCATTGTATCACTCTCCAACAGTTGTTACGTAACCAATCCCGCAGCTCCTACGCTTGCGGCCCCGGCAGATGATAACGGGAGTCGAGATTACGTATACATACGCTTGCACAAAAAATTGGTGCTATAGTGCAGACGATATAGTTTACACATATGATGTGAAATCACTCGCGCAGGCATATGTGTTTGTGAGGTGGGGTAGGGCAGGACTAGTGGGGCACGTGCATCGTCCATCTGAGAACAGTCGCGCTCATAGGCGGGCGCAGGCTTGCGCATTAGTGGGAGCAAAGTTCCACCACAGCACCATCCCCCCACGCACCCCCCGGATGACGGTCGAATGCGACATCCACGTTTGACCACAGATGGCAAAGTGAATTGAAATGAAGCGATGGCTCGCAATGGATTGCGAGCCATCGCTCGCAATCCATTTCCGGGATGAACGAGAGGAAACGAACAGATGGTGGAATACAACCCCTGAGGTTCTTGACGGCCATTATACCGCCTAAAGCCTAAGTGGCCATAACCATGCACTTAGAAACACAGACAAGACATGTTCGACGAGGTAACAGTATGAGACAAAATTTGCGTCTTTCTTTAATGTGCGGGGGGGGGGGGCAGCCAGTTGTCTCCTTGACCCTTGCGCACACGCCTATATGGCTGTACCATATGCCTAAAGAATACTATCAGCACAACTGAAACAAAACTAAATGAAGTGGTAAAAAACGACTGTTACATGAGAGCCTTCGAACGCGTACTCCGCATCTTACAGTGATGCGCAAGCCGAGACGTACCGGGCTATCAGATCGGGTTCAAGAACCCTTCCTTAGCTCTATCCATTCAGACCAAGTTCTTCCCTTTGAAAGCGCCCAGAAACGCCGCAGTAATACGAAGCGGATAGCTTCAAAGTGGCCTGCAGAGTCAGCGAGCTTTTCGGAAACGGGTGGACGAGCTTTCTCTATCCGTATCTGTTTTTTTCCCGTTTATCCCGGGAATCCTTGCGAGCCGCTATTGTAGTTGTTCAGTCGCATCGCGGTCACGAAAGGGCTGCCCGAGCCAACTTGTGCAGCCCACATACGGCCCCGCATTCGCTCGAGCAGCCTGCAGTGAAGCGGGTGGCGCCATAGAAAGGATTCGCAAAACGTGTGTCAGTTGCGTGCACATTTTGTTGCACTCGCAGCATGTTGCGCCGCCGTGTAGCACGGTTCGGCGAACGCGCAATGGAGATGAGAAAGCTACGCGAGCGCATCTCACTGTGTTATACTAGACGGGACGCTTTTGCAGAGAGTGCAGGGAGAGCCTCTCGATGGGCTTGCCAAGTCTCAGACCTAGGAAATAAATTCTGCTCCCCCCCCCCCAAATAAAAGAAAACAAAAAAAGCATTTTTCTCTCTCCATCTCTCGTATCACTGCGCTTTGTTCAACTCGTGCTATTTTGAGAACTGCACGCGAACACGCTTTTTCCGGGTGATATCTTGTGGATTGAATATGTGAATGAGTTACAGAGAAATTTGTGGACGCGGACAGGGCTGTGGAACAAGATTTTTTTCGAACAAAGAAGCGTTTGTTCGGTTTACGCAAGCACAAAAGTTTTAAAGTCACTCTCCTCCTCCTCCTCTCCCCTTTTCTCACCTGAAGCGATTCACCATTGTAGGCCTTTCGCTTCTAGGCACTTTTGAAAGCTTAGGGTGATCTGTATTAGGATAGTACAACGAAATTCTTGACCAACTAGAATACACGAGCTGACGTGGATGTATGGGTGATTCTGCGCGCCATTTGATGTTTATTATCAGCATGTGAGGAAACACTGAATAACCGTTTTAGTTTCGCAGTTGTCTCAAGAACGCGTGCTGGTCACAATAAACTGTTATCGTACGTGGTACTTGTGTGGCTCACCCCTCCAACGATAATGTCATCGTGGTATGCCACAAAAAAAAGTGGAAGCGGAGGGTTGGTTGAGCTTCCAATTTTGGGGTAATAAGGCACGTCGCAGTTAGCTTTTATGTTTTTGGTACGAGAATCTCACAGTGTCGTCTCTACCCACGTTGTATTTTTGTATATATATATATATATATATATATATATATATATATATATATATATATATATATATATATATATATATATATATATATATATATTGTTTCGCTGTTTGGTGTCCATTTAACGTACGCTTACATCGCACAGCACACGGGCGCCTTAACGACATCGCCGCCACCTAAATGTGACCGCTGCAGCCGGGATCGCACCCGTGACCTTCAGGCCAGCAGCAGAGCCCCTTAGTCCCTGATCCACAGTGGCAGACTGTCCATTGTAAAACATAGCGTGCTTTTAGGACGTAAAGATAAAAAATGCTTTAGTTACATCTTGAACGTGTACTTATTTCAGAGCATCCGAGCATTTTGTTTCCTTTTTTAGTATTACTTTTTTCACTGCCATCGCATCGAGGTGCAGTGGGCGGGAGTCGCATCCGCGTCTTAGAGCTGAGCAGTGCTACAGGTCGATCAATAAGCTCTAACAAGCGATTGTCACGATAGGTTATTGATAATTGCACAAACTTGAGTGCTTTTTTTTCTTTTTTGTAGTGCACTAAAGGAAACAAGTAAAAGTGTGTCACCTCGTCCTACAAAGGAAGACAAGATACTGGGCAATAAAGACAAGCACACAGCAAGGACAATGCGTCGTCTCTCGATCGTCCTTATTTTCGCCGCTATCCTATGATTTATCCACGCACCAATTAGCTCAACAACGCATTTCAGAGCAAACAATCGTGCGTTTCCTACCGCGTGGTGGAAGGGACCTATTCAAGAAATATACGCAAGAAGTGACCTATTCACAAAGTTCGTAAAGATAATTCAACTGTAGCTTATTCGTGGAGGCAGCTGAGCGCAAAAAAAAAAAAGTTACCTTTCCCTCTCGTCAATGACCAAACTTCGCAACTCGGGAGTGTTTTATACGCATCTCGCACATGCTTGGCGTTCAAAGCTGACAGTTCCCGACAAACAAAAAATAATAAATGTGTAAAGGAGTTTTGCCGGGGTTTCTCGTATCCTAAGCTTGTCAGTTTGTGTTTTGTTCTATGAGCAGCCATCTGCAAAGAGCACTTCAAGGCTCGCACCAGTCCTTTGATGTAAATTAACGTTCTCCATGTGGCCTTCTTTTTTCGCTGAGAAATGTAGAATACGGCGTGTCAGTGACGAAACTCATCTAGAGGTAGTTCTATCTTGCTCACTGATGTATAGCGCGTCTATCATGCAATGCATTTTTGCATTTGTAATATACATGATAGACAAAATCAGCTTAAAAACGCTAAGGTTCTCGTGTTGTTCTAAGCGGTTCTACAAACAGGCTCAGGGACAATTTAAAGCATGCAGACATTCCCAAGAAAGGGAAACATCAAAGGCCCCAGACCTCTGCTGGATTGGCATGGCTTTCAACAGCTGAGTTCTGGAGGTACTGTGCATGTTCTGTGGAGATTGCGCATTCGACAAGCTTGCAAGCTGCCATGTTTTACGCCTCTTGTTATCTTCTTCTTTAAGTTCCTACATTTCTTTCTAGGCTTTCCTTGGCTTCATTGCATCTGTTCTTCAAATTCCAGACTTCAAACCCATTATTGTGCGTTTTGCGAGCTATCTTTCATTTATGAGTACTATTTTTAGGGGCAAAGCTCTTAAAGCTCAAGATAAAACGTAAAGTGCCGTCTAAAAAACCCTGTGAGTTGTTGATTATCGCACACTGCAAAACCCTCCGCGCCGTTGATTATCAGCCACACCCA
This sequence comes from Rhipicephalus annulatus, assembly GCA_013436015.1. Lineage (NCBI taxonomy): Eukaryota > Metazoa > Arthropoda > Arachnida > Ixodida > Ixodidae > Rhipicephalus > Rhipicephalus annulatus. Next base: position 929,236 of record WOVY01009324.1, on the reverse strand, counting down.
CCTACGGCACAGCCCGCGCCGCCACCGCCGCGCAAGTTGAGTATATACAACCGACTAAAGGCCCGCTCTTTTATATCGGGGGTGCCGCAGCTAGCTTTTCATGTTTGTTCAGGCGGTGGAGTTTGATAAATCTTACAAGGTCTGTAGCAAGCTGTGGCCGAACTCTACTCTGTCTGTGCCATGAAAGACATTTACCGAGAAGACCACGTCAAGCGCCTCAGATCGACCAGCTTCGCTTTTAAATGCGAAGCATTTCTTTGCGAACTTCGACGACTTTGAGCATATCTATCTATCTATCTATCTATCTATCTATCTATCTATCTATCTATCTATCTATCTATCTATCTATCTATCTATCTATCTATCTATCTGTCCTGTCTGTCTGTCTGTCTGTCTGTCTGTCTGTCTGTCTGTCTGTCTGTCTGTCTGTCTGTCTGTCTGTCTGTCTGTCTGTCTGTCTGTCTGTCTGTCTGTATGTCTATCTATCTATCTATCTATCTATCGATCTATCTATCTATCTATCTATCTATCTATCTATCTATCTATCTATCTATCTATCTATCTATCTATCTATCTATCTATCTATCTATCTATCTATCTATCTATCTATCTATCTATCTCTATCTATCTATCTATCTATCTATCTATCTATCTATCTATCTATCTATCTATCTATCTATCTATCTATCTATCTATCTATCTATCTATCTATCTATCTATCTGTCTGTCTGTCTGTCTGTCTGTCTGTCTGTCTGTCTGTCTGTCTGTCTATCTATCTATCTATCTATCTATCTATCTATCTATCTATCTATCTATCTATCTATCTATCTATATCTATCTATCTATCTATCTATCTATCTATCTATCTAATCTGTCTGGCCACCTGCGACTTATAGCTCTCCTGGCCGTTTCGATATGGTATCGATACCAAACTTGGTATGGCATAACGTGACTGTATGAAGAACATATTTTACTAGTCATAACATGAAAATCTAGCGAAAACTACGTGTTTTTCTTTATATTCGTACACTAATGCGCAAGGACAGAGCTGAAAGTTGGAGAGAGCAGGATGACGAACCACCGCTCTATAGGCAACATTTTGTCAGTCGGATGTTTCTTGAAAGGAGGAAAAAGATAGAAGAAAAAAAATCTTGTTAGTATATGAAAGATCAAAGAAGTTCACTATAAGGTTGAACGTTGGGCTGAATGGTGCATGCAGCATAATTTCAACGCTTCATAGTACGCGAAACAAGGAGGAACAAAGAGGAGACACACAGCGTTGTTCGATGCACTGTCAAACGGGGAAAGAATATTGGAAGGTATACTCGGGAATAGACCACACAAATATTACAAGACGTGTTGAACACTGATTGAAGACCACACCCTGGTGACGCAAAACGTTTGTTAGTGAGGCACTCAGTGATTAGTAGTAGTTCTAACCCTTTCTTAATACGCCAAAGCTAATAATAACAACAGTTTGCATGTTTAATCAACTTCGCAGCAGCTCCGTGACGTCACGCTAACGTGCGCTATTGTCTTCATAGAAAAATGATAGCGCTGATTCACTGATGAAAAGTGTAGAAAGCGGAGCTTCTCAACGAACCCCGCCAAACACAGCGCATCTTACACCGCTAAGTGGAAATAATAGGCTTGAGCAGGCACGCGTTAAGCGCATTCAATGGTTACCAGGTTGCGCTAAAATTTGCAATGACGGGAAGAACAACAACAACAAAAAATTAGAAGCATAGGAGCCTAGAGAAGAGCCAGGAGCAAAGGAGCTTTGTTCAGGAACACATTTTACGCCTACGTTCAGTTACTGCTGAGCGTGCCGGTGTTTCCCCTTAAAAAACACAAAGAAAGTGTGTTTCGAACTTTAGACAGAGCGCTTTTTTAAAAAGTAGACAAAAGAGGCGCATATTTTAACAGCGCCTCTTCATCATCTTGCGGGCCACCACTCAAATGTCAGAACATAGTGACATAAAAAAATTATGGCTAAACCAAAGGATCCTTCTTGCAAGGGCTAGGGAAGGATATTTCAACGGCTGAGCTTGGCGAGAGTGAACGCAAGGCGCACTTCTCTTCGCAGCAGGCGCGGCATCGCCATTGTCCCCGTGTTTTGTGGCCAGTAGCTTTATTTTGCTGGGAAGGCGCCTGTTTTGAAGGACTCCCCGCTGTTGCAGTGTCATGGCGTCACGTCGGCGTGCTCTGCACAGCGAGAGAGGAGCTAGCGGGGAGAAGGGTTGTGATATCTTGGAGCTGAAGAGACGATACCACCGCTGGCTTCAGCTATTGCGCAGCGTCATTGTGGCAGCCGCTTTGCCGGGTTTGCGTTGATGCGCCGCCTCCGCCGGCGGGACGCGAGAAGGGTCCCGCAAAGAAGAGGCACGACAACCGCCGATCTATAACCGTCCGAGCCCGCTGGCGCTGGTGGCGCGAAGCCACGCTGCGCACACTGCTTTCCAGCAGTCTTGTGTTTCGCTTGTTCCGGCGCTCCGGGAAAGAAGCAAAGGAACGATGTTGTGCTAAAGTGAGAAGGCCTCCCTTTTGTATCAACCAAAGGCAGAGGCAGCGCGCAGTAAAGACGTAAATCTAGCGCTGAGTGCAATATAATGGATTCGGGTCTGGCGGGAGGCACAAAATAGCAACTCACCTGCAGATGATCGTTCAGAGAATCCACAGAAGTTCCTCCTGTAGTAAGTATAATTTGCTACATTTATAAAAAAGTTGATAACAACATAACTAGTTTTTTTTTTCATTTTTTACCACTACGTGAATTTTAAGTCACAGTGGCGCTCGTACATCTCTTCACTTCTACATTTTTTCTTCCTTGCGTTTTTTGAAGTATATGGACAAATAGCCATGTACAAGCCGAATCCATGCTCGTGGTAACTAGTCCTAGGATCTCGTTTTCTGTTCATTTAAATACTCGTTTAGCTTCGTGAATGGCAGCTGGTGTCGCTGTTTACTTTATGCGTACTAAAGTAATGACATAAGTTATCACGAAGTAGACATTGTCTTTGTAGTTCTCACTACGCTATCGTCGGTTTTGCCTTATCGGTTTCCTTTAGCTCATGTTTATGTAAAAACAACCTGAACAACGTGATCTCGCTAGGATGCATTACCCGAACGGTATCAATAGATACATATATGCATTTCTGAGAGTCCCTCGTCTATCTCGCCTACCTAAGCTGGGTTATGCATAATAAACGTATCCTGTCACAATGCGTGCCAAACAGAGCGACAAGCCGAAAGAAACTAAACTGTTATATGCACTACGGGATATTCTATGTGGGTCTCGTCTAAACAGTGTGTGCTGCATCAACGTGGGTTGTTGGCTGGCGCCTCCGGGATCATGTGCTGTAACGAAAAGGAGCAGTGTCGATGGTAACAGAATTAATGCGTGTAAGTAAATATCAACTGGACATTCATGAGGTTTAACGAGTGCGGCGAGCGAAAAAAAAAGAAAGAAGGCAGTATAGCCAGATGCGTTATATTTGGCGCCGAAATACGAAACTATGTAGTCAGAAAGAGACTACCTGCATTGGTTAGCACATTCACGCACACAATGATCAGCATACAGCATGTCTGTTAACGAAGCCTGTCATCTTGAGAGGCTATAAATAGCGACGCCCTTTTTTTGCTGCCTCCTCGAGAAGCGATCACCTTGTGCGACTCGGCTTAACCATTCGAAGAAAGAATAAAAAAAAAGTAATGTCTAGACAGCGGGAGGCACCGTATTTGTTTGTTTGTATATCTTATGCTTCTACACGCATTATTTCCTTTTTGTGGCGGGAATTGTATCAAACGAACATATCTTAGAGGCTCTCTTTAACCTGGTTAAGCTTAACATCCCCCATTGCCTAATATTCCCTGGTTTTCATGCACATAAAGATAAAGTAGTTGAGGCTCCGACTGCCATCGTAGTTCATTTCCCAAGAGCTTCGGGTGCATAATATGAAAGTTGAAAGTTCTTTACCTGCCGGCGGTGAGTTGTCTTTCCATTCCCTTTACTTTCTTCCAATATATACCATAATTACTGCAGTAAGCATGAAACAGTGCAAATAACGTCTCATATGCGTTTTTTGATTTCATTATTTCGTGGTTTTCGTTAAGGTAGTGCCTAAGAAAAAAAAATGAGCTTTCCAAATTACATTCCAATAATCACAGCTAGGTTATAGCTGGAATAGAAGTGGTATCCAGATGTACTTGAAAATATCATGTTCACCGTAAGTTTATTAGGAAGCAGAAATTAAAACCACGCCGAGGAGGTAAATGAACTTCAAAAGTACCGCGATGAGAATGGAATAATTATCAGTTTACGTCTAACCATTCCTACCTCATCTCAATTTGTAAACGAGGCCTCCTTCGGGAAGCTTTTCCCGTTTTGCTGATGGTATACTGCTACCATTGCCACTGCCCTCTAACAGAAGTTACTTCCAGGTAGCAATATCCGGAAGCACATCCTTTTTTATGTATATGCAGAACCTGTTCACGTGTATGCCATGCGGCGCCTTAAAAGCGCTGCAAAACTACATACTTTTTTGGTAGTCTGTGTTTGCGTGAGTTGCATGTTCCTGAAAACGTTCTCGCACTAAACGAGTAAAAAATAGGCGATCCTGCAGAGAGGTTTGGGCGGTATACGATTAGAATAACGACATCCCGTCGTCTAAAAAATACCCTTTGTCAGAAAGAGCCTCTGCAAAACCACACTGCAGCTTTTTGTTCGATGTACTTACAACGCTCGCAAAAAGAGCACAGCCAGCGTTTAAATAAATTATATCAGGCTCTCGTCGATATTAACGTTATCCCCCTGCATATAAGTGAACTGAAGAACGATCGATGACCCGTTAACAAAATGCCTCTACGTAGAACGACGTAAAGGTGAGCAAGTGGGTGCATCGTGGTTGAAATTAAAATACGCGAACGTGTACTCGGGAGAAGTGACTCAGAACTCACTCTTGTGTACCAGTTTGCATGCGTTACTTTTCCCACGTTGTATGCCCGAGGAAAGCTCGTTATGGAAGATAGAAGTGGGGCGCGGTGCTTAAGACGGACTGGAGGAGAGGAGAAACCTCTCTTCAGCCAGCAGTGCCGCCTGTATGTACTGTCTTTATTTGTTTATTTATTTATTTATTTGTTACTCATTATTATTTATTTATTTATTTCAAGATACCTTACGGGCCCCATGGGGGCATTGAGTCTGTCTTTGTCAGGTTGCTAGGCTCCAGCACGGGGTTCGAGAAATACGGTAGTCTTGAAGAACATATTCAAGCGGCGCCAATTTTCAGAGTTTGGCCATTAACTGGTTGTCCAGATTACCATAGACTGAAGGATAAAGCCTGCCCAGATCATAAATTCAAGAAAATAATCACGCGTCGTAATAACGTGCTGACACCATGCCAACAACGAGACCACAATAAAGCTACTCTCGTCAATGCTCTGCTTACCATCCGGAACTTCAGCATTCGACGCGATGGATTCACGGTCACACGATGTATACAAATACTTTCCGCGCGTCGAACAAGCCAGAACTTCTGCGGAGAGGCGATAACAGCCGTCGTCGACCGATCCGGCTTGGCTTGCCGTGCTTCAATGCGGGTTTGTCTGCATAGCCCTCGATGGGCAACTCGACCGAGCAAACACAGGCCGACAGCTACGTTTTGCGAACGTTTGGAGAGGTGTTCCGAAAAAAGCTAGCACCCAATGCAACCAAGGACGAAACTCCGATGCACGCTTTCTACTCGTTCTCGTTTGGTCGCTTTTATTTCCCCCGCTTCCGTGGAAGTCACCCTTGTTGTGCGCCGTCGTCCATCTATTTCTCGTGCGTCGCATCCGTCTCCCAAGCAGCGTCACGTCGGACACTGTTGACGGCGGCAGGGATGTTTGCTCTTACAAAGCCGCAGGTCTGAAGAAGGACATGACTGCCGCTGAAGAAAAAGAAAACAGAACGAAGACAAAAAAAAAGTCAGTGGCGTGGCATCCCAGAGGCGACTACAGAACCGCGCGAGTGCCCAGACCAGATACGAGTGCCGCTCTCCTCGGCTAGCGCATCTACGCCGCGCTTCATTCTATTCCATTTCTTCTCCACTCTCTTTCCAACATTTGAGCGCTGTTTTCGGGATGCTCGACGAGTCGTGTGCCCCACGCCGCTCACAACTGTTCGTGCGTTGCAGCCTGGTTGCAGCGCTGCTCGCCTGCGATGTGTCGCAGAGAGAGAGAAAGTGAGGCCGTGGCACACACTCGGAGACAGTGCACTCGCGGATGACCGGCTTGTAATTGTGGACGATTTACGAGCGCCCAGACCGACTCGGACGTCGCCCGTTTTTCTACGCCCTTGTCGGGAAGCGCTACCCGAAGGGCGGTCGCCTAGTCTCGCCTCGCTGGAGCTCCCGATGCATCCTGGCGTGCCCTGCTGCGCGGCGCTTCAGCGGTTTCCCTTTGTTCCAATCCCTTTTCTCTGTTCCACAGATTTGTTCTGGGTAACTATTCACGGGTGTGTTTGCCTGCCACTCTAAAGAAACGCTGTGTGGCCTTCGTATAAAGTATACGGTGATTGTTGAGAATAAAAGCTCGAAGCACGATCAAGTGGATGGAGGCAGATCATGTAGTCTTATTTTAACTTTGTGTATTTCGAGGTTGCTTAGCTTTCGAGTAAGGAAAGACGTGTAACTTATGATGCGTTCAGATGTGATTACCTAAATATATAGACGTCATATATGTTCATGCTCACACATGATGCTTTTCTTGGCAATGAAGGGAATGCTACAGAGCCAAATCACGTGTATCCAACCACTAATGAATGTGGTCCGACGACCACGTCCGTAATTACACCCATTTAAGTTTTGAAGGGGCCCTCAAACGCCTTTTCAAGCATCCGCAAATTCAGTTTACTAAAACAGCTTCTTGTCTTACGAATTCGCCGCCGCACAGAACTTTCGGAATCCGTCCTGTCCGAGCAGAGCTGTGAAGATTTGACGCGTGCTGCAATTGCGTTGTCTCTTCTCTCGTCCCGGCGAAAGCGCTGGAAGCTAAGCAGTAATAGATGGCACGAGGCATTAAAAACGTCACGTGCACCTCGTCACCTTGAGCACTTTTCCCCCACTTTTTCTTCTTTTCTTCGAATGCGTGGCTTTTCACTGCAATCACGAGAGCATGCATGCACAAGTCATGGCCTTCCGCGGTGGCCCTAGCAACCACCAAGCGTGCCTTGCTCAAATCAGCCAATGGTTGATTTATACAGGATTTTTATTTAGTCTGTGTCTTATTTGTAAGAAGAAGGGAACGCAATTTTCAGCTAGGTTTGCTAATTTATTGTGAATTCAAGGCCTCAGGTTTCACATTAAAATTTGATTTATTTCATTTCTATTTATTGGCTCGCGTGTTCTTGGCAAACCCGACTGCCGATCAGCAGCGCTTTCTGGCCATTCTCGAGAAGTGTTGCATGACTCTTTTAAGAAAACAGTGAGAAAAAAAGGAGTGGAGGTTACGGAATGTGGTGTTTTCTCGATGCAGATTATTATAATGCAAATAGAGGCTTGAGCAGCATATATACCATCTCATGTGCACATGTCAAGGAGTAGGACAGGAACGCTTCCGTCTAGAAGCGGGCCTACCGTGACACAAGTTATGACCCCTTGATGCATGTGATTCATCATAAGACACTGCTTCACTCATTGTACAGATAATATGCAGATATGGAGACGAAGTATTAGGGCTTAAGACATGTCAACAGTCTTACACATCAACAGAAGTAAGTTAAATGCGAAATAGGTCTTAAACCAGAGCCGCTCCAGAGATAGTCAATACTGAAAATACCACTATTAAAGGGACCCTGCAACACTTTTTTTTGCAGGGTCAGAAAGCGCTGCCGATCGGTAGTAGAGGCTCCCGACAACACGCGAGCCAAATTTTTATAGCGCAGCACGCAGCCTGGAATTCACAATAAATCATCAAAAGCAGCTAAATGTTGCTTTCTATCTCTCGACAAATCATAGAATAAGCCCGCATATAACTTGCAGCAAGCCCATCCATCAGCCATTGGCTGATTGGAACATGGCACGCTCGGTCGTTACAGAGCACGCCGCGGGAGGCTGTCATTTGCCGGCGCGTGCACGCGCGATCGCACTAAAAAAAGACACGTATTCAAAGGGGAAAAAAAGTCCTCAAGGTTACGAAGTGTGCGTGCCGTTTTTTGTTTGCCCCCTTCTACTCTTCCCTGGTTAGCTTTCAGCACTTTCGTTAGGACGAGGGAAGAGAGAATGCGATTGCAGCGTGTGACAAATCTTTGTAACTATGCTCATACTTGACGGATTCTTGAAACTTTTGCGGTGTTGTGTTTGTGAGGCAATAAGTTTTTCCAGTGAATTAATTCCATGATTACTCAAAAAAGTGTTTAAGAGCCCCTTTAAAGTAGATATTCACCTCGTGTTGTCGATAAGCAAATTAAAAAAATGAGCACCGTCCACTTACACCGGCAAAATAAATATGACCAAGTTTCCCACATTCAGACGTGAACACTGAAAACGGATTGCTGCAGACTCTGCAGACATTGATATTTATTTCACGCTGCCTCTTTACCACAACGGCTGCACAAATTGTTTCACGAATACTTGTTACCCGTTCATAAGTTATTCAATAGTCTCTTTAAACAAGGAAAATTTGATACGCAGAAGGCATGCGTTCTTAACAACAATCCGTAAAATTGGCACTGTGAAATACGAACGAGCTTTCGATTTACTTGTATTTGCAAGTTAAAATTAAGGAACCCACTTAAAATTTGTCTTATATTTTGAAGGAAAGGTGCGCTTGAACTTTTTGAGTAAAGAATCACATTCTATTTGCCAAGTCAACAACGCTCGGAATGTTTACTTTAGGAGTGCATATCATTAATCATTCTGTTTACGTCAAGTTGATTACTCTGGCGTGTATTTGCTGTAAATAATCAGAAACTCAACCTGCTATCATGACTCGTTGTTTAGAGTACTCACTTTTTCTTCTTATGCTGGTGTTTGTGCTCAACACATTCATTTTAGTGGGCGATGCACGTTTTTTGTTTAGCCTTGATGATGTTCTCATCAATAATTCTTTTCGCTTTAAGAATACTACATCTTTTCTTAATCAAACTAACGACGGCTCAAGCTATGCTGTAGAGCAAATATATCTCAAAACTATCAGGCCGTGTGTTCTTGGAACTCGCGTGTCGTGCCTTTTCTTGTTTCTATTGATACGCAGGAAACAAAAGAACCATCATTCCATGTCTGCTGCTCTGTGTTGTCTGAAATATCATACATGAAATATCTTTGTGACTAGTTCTTGCGATAATGTCTAGTATAATAGTTTTTTAGTGTATTGTGAGTGCGGGCCTTTCGTCTTTCGGAGGAAATATTACGTTTCTTGCTGTGCATTAAAGAAAAGGAAAACAAATGCAGCTCCAAATACTTTACGTCGGTAAATGATTATACAGCCGAGCTGGTGGCATAACATCGCTATTTCATTGCTTAGACTCGGGATTCGTGGAGGTACTTATCCAATGATGGAAGCACGTACCACCTTACATGCGGGAAACTTTTCTTGGCAATGAAGGGAATGCTACAGAGCCAAATCGCGTGTATCCATCCACTAATGAATCTGGTCCCATGACCACGTCTGTCTTTTCTGCGAGGCATATCAGAAATATGCTTCCTTTTCTACATAGATCTCCTTTACACCTCACAGAGCACACAACAAGATCATTGCATTTTTTTGGTTTATGACTATAATTCAGCGCTTTCACCCGCGTGAGAAAGTCCTTTTTGCTGTACCTTAAACATTGAACGGCGTACTTCAAAATGCAGCGCCGATTGTGCGAAGCCCTCCGATTCAATAGCGGTACGAGACGCATATGCACTTCGCGTAGGAGTACATGTACAGAAGCTCCGCCCCCGTCTATAGCTTTTCCTTCATTGCTAGGTAATGTTGTCCGCGAGTATAGGCTGCCTACAGACAGCCTCTTCATTTCAACAGCGGAGTCGCTTTTATTCAAGCATCTAATGTCCGGGATCCGTGAATGCGCTTGTAGGCATCACAAATGGGTACGTGCTGCTGCTACAGGCATTGGGGTATTCTCACTATCGTAGAAGAGCGAAGACTTGTAAGCAAAGGAAGGCTACTTAGAAGGAGGTAATTCATGTCTTTTCCTACCAAACCTTCGATCTTCCATACCAGATGTCGAACCAACGAACCCAACAATTCACTATTTTGAAGCCTATTCACACAACTCCCCACCGGTCCACTAAACGAAGTAAGCAGGTTACCTAGTGAAAGAGGTGTATGCTACAAGAATAAGATTAACCCGATTTACCACAACATCCACCAAAAGGAAGAGGGCAAACGTTAGCCCAATGAATAGCGTGTGCGGTGCCATAGTTACACCACTGTCACGTGATACTGTGTGGTTACAAGATGAGGTGGTCAAAAACTTAACCAAGAGTGTTTAATAAAGAGCAGCGATACAACATATCGGAGCATCTTAAGTGAAGGCTTCCTTGTAAATTTCTGTGTAAGAGTAGTATGGCTAAAATGCAATAAAATTATGCTACTTCTCGAGTGCTTAACAAATCGTGTTTTATATATAAGCAGTATAGATATAGCTAAAAAACTTGCAGAACATAGAAATGCTTTATGCTAACGAAGCGAACACCACCAGCCTTTCTGTGCCCCACCGTGGTGGTCTAGTGGCTAAGGTACTCGGCTGCTGACCCGAAGGTCACGGAATCTAATCTCAACTGCGGCAGCTGCGTTTTAGATGGAGGCAAATGTGCTATAGGCCCGTGTTCTCAGATTTTGGTGCGCGCTAAACAACCTTAGGTAGTTGAAATTTCCGTAGCCTTCCCCTATACGGCATCTCTCATAATCATGCGGTGGTTTTGAGACGTTGAACCTCACATATCAATCAATTAATCGGCTTCTCTGCACGATGAATGTCTGTGAAGTGGAGCTGCTTAATTTTTTTAATGCGAACCTAAGGCACCTTGAGCGTTTCTGTCTACGTGTCTATATATCACTCTGTCTATCCGTCTACGTCTGGGCGCTGTCACGGTCGCCTCCTTAATTTAGCGTAGATCAAAATCGGTACAGTCGGCTAAGAGGGTTTGACGAATATGACTGCCTGGTCACGACTTGATATACTTGAATATCCTTTGCGTACGTTGTCAAAGCCTATCTTCCAGACAGGTGTTACCCATACAGTAAACCATGGGCCGTAGTATGCTGGTATGCCACACAGGTGATGGGTAGCTTATATCCATACCCAGGAACGGTCACAACAGACATTGGTAGTTTAAATGCGAGAGCGCTAAGAAAAACAGGCAGTGGCTTCGATGACCCAACGAATGCGAAAAATAAAAATCAGGATGACAGCAGTAATATAGCACAAAAATTTCAAATGACATTTCTGTGTTTTTCCAAACGGCCACGCCATGTCTTTAGTTTGGCAAAAGCTTCCATGCATGTGTAATGTCTCTGCAACATCAGTTTTCTTTGAAGTGCTGGCTATTTCATTTTACAACACCGCAATAAGCATTGGATATCTGTTTCTAGTACACAAGCGTCATGTAGGGTTAATGTCGATTGTAGTTTCATTTTAGCTCCTGTTTTATGGCTGTCTAACTTAAACGTTAATTTGCAATTTTATGATACAGCAAGCTATATTCATATGTTGCTCAACTCGGATAAATACGCCAATAAAGGATACGTATCATAATCACGTCATCGCACCGCAAAGTCAGTTCCGTTTCGATAATACCCACACCTGTGCTTCAACGTGACGAACGATGTCATGTCACATCAATAGTAACTTTGGGTGCTCAGATTTGGGTGCACATCAAAGAACCCCAGGTGATCCGAAATTTCCGGAGCCCTCAACTACGGCGTATCTCATAATCATATGGTGGTTTTGAGACATTAAACTCAACATATCAATCAATCAATCAATCAATCAATCAACCAATTAATCAATCAATCAATCGATCGATCGATCAAATAATCAGTTACTCAAGTAATAATTGATTTTTAAGCTCATGTGTAGCCGACAATCCTGGTAATCCCACATTGTGCACGGAACTTTTACACTTTCGAAAACGAGTATATATCCGCCTTGTAAGGCCTGCCTAAAAAAATACCACACAGACAATTAATTACTTGCCGACTGCTTAGCATGAAGCCGATTGCCTCGAGGCGCCGGATCTCCCGAACTTCTTATTAGAGCAGAGGCGAGTAGTGGGGCTTGGCCAACACCACTGCTACATTACCTTTGAGAAAGTTCATTACGCTCCGCGGGAATTAAACTTCATCGCAAGCAGCTCTGGTATTTAAAAAAAGAGATGCCTCGGTTGGGTTTTATATATGAGAGACGCCGAGATGTGAATGATGTATGACTCATGTAATAGTTGTATTATCAATGGCGCAATGTGTGAGCGCCCAGTTAAGTTTACACAGAGACAGATGCATAAGCGTTTATCCTTAGCTTACAAATACGATCGGAATGGGATAAACTAAGGAACATTCACACATATACGTCACAAACTGCAATGTACATGGAATGATTGCTAAGTTAAATCTGCAGAAAATGTGGTATAACATGCACTGATGTGAGTAATTCCTTCCTTCCTCTGCAATGTTAAAGATATGGCCTTGTTTCGACTCATTCATCGCAGACGCTGAAGATGACCGCTATCGACGCTCTTAAGAACATTGCGTAATCGGTTAACGCGTAACAAGGTTTACGTAATATGTCAACGCAAACAAGGGATGAAGTGAAGCGCGGACCTTGCATATGCTATTTGAAGATAGAAAACCTACAAAGACACGTGTGAGCACGGTACATATCCAACAAGATAAAAGTGTTAATATATATATATATATATATATATATATATATATATATATATATATATATATATATATATATATATATATATATATATATATATATATATATATATATATATATATGGGAAACAAGTGTAAACAAGTGTATACTTAAGGGCTCGTTTTTCGTGTTTACACATTATAATGAGATCTAACAGACAATAATGCCAAGGAAGGTATAGAGGAAGTTATTAGGCCAATTGTGATGTAAATGAGAAAAAAGAAAAGTGGGTGAAAAGATAACTTGACGTGGGCAGCATACGAACCTGCGACCTTCGAATAAAGCGTTCGATGCTCTACCACTGAGCTACCACGACAGCCATCCCCCCAACCACTTTATCGGGTATATATGTCAATTTAAACGTTGGAGTGTCAGTCAGCGCCACTAGTAGCCATGGCGGCGAGTGTGGCACACTCTTTATGAGCCTGTTTGGCGTCACGTAGAAGGTGAACTTATTACTAACTGGCAGCTGACCAAATAGTACCTCGCATGCAACCTAAAGTCCCTCGTATACAACCATATATATATATATATATATATATATATATATATATATACATACCTTCTAGTCCTTTCACTCACTTTTGTCGATTATTACGGGATTGTTAAACATGTTTCATTTGAGTGAAGCAGCTTCGTTTGGAACTCTCCACCACTCGTGATTTCTTTCTTAGCCACAGTGTGGCCTTTTGAGCGTGTTGTTTCATCAAAAAGAGAGTGAAATCTTACTTGGGCAATCGCTGGCACAGGCATACGCATAGTTACCTACTCTTTCAACGAAGCAGAACTTGTTAATCTTCATAAATATGAAGGCGCACATGCCTGTCTCATTAAAAAAAGTGATTGCAACACTAACCAACCTTGCATCGTGCTTGCAGTAAATCAGCCGCGTGTACGCTTGTTCTGTTTGTCCTTTTTTAGATCTTAGCGCTTGTCAGCGAACTGTACACATTTCGAAGCCTGCGTGTGCCGCACGCGTCTGTTACGGATGTTGTAATGCGGTATCGCGCAATAGAAACAAGGAGACAACAACGAAATAATGAAGACTTCTGGTGGTTAAGTCAAAAACACTGCACGTTTATCAAATTATACCAATTTTCGTTTTTCGCCAAATGCAGGAGATACGTTGTCGTTCTCAGCTTAAGCTCAGATCAACGAGAACATTTTGTCGATTACACTGTGAGCAAAGAAACCGTATGGGATTGTATACATGCCATTTTCGCTGCTTTTTCGATAAAAAAAGGGATGCATTCTTTGACTGCCTTTAGCAAACATTTCTTTTGCATAAGATTGTGATGTGTAATCTGCATATTGCGGGCCACGCTGCATGCGTTCTTTTCTCGGGTGTACACAGATTTATCTTTCATGCATTTGTGACAGAATCAGTGCCTAGTGCTAACGCATATTTTTCGAGTCTATCACTTCTTCATGCACGCGTGAAACAATAAATACACGTATCTTTGATTATAACGGTGCAGACTACAATGCTACTAACCTCTGCCTGCACAGTTTTTGTGACACGTTCCTTCCGACTTTTTCTCAGCGTTGGGTTATTGACAACTGGCTCTTGTTTATAGATACTTTAAAAAACTAATGCAAACGCGCACACAATTATGTTCATATAGCACGAATTCATCTAAAACTTTGTTTAAAAAGGTGTTGCGCAAACTAAAAAAACAAGAAAAAGTGACTTTTCAGAGTAGCAAAACCCCTTGACGCAGCAGCTTGATGGCAGAAGCACAAAGCCGCTGATAAAATATATGTTAACGGCATCCATAAAGTTAAATATAGGTACTATTGCCATGAATTTCAATCTCTGATGACCCGGAAAAATTCTGGAAGGCTATATTTCCTGCTAACTCTCCGGCTCACATTTTCTTGTAAGATAACACCGGTGCTCCAATAAACGAAGAAGACGGCCCGCTTATCTTCAATAACTTCTTTTCTTCTGTGCTCACGCGAGAAAATAATTCTACTATTTCATTATTAGCAGATCTCGACTACCCATATATTAACCCCATAGAAAATAGCATGACTGGTATTGCCGCACTCATAAACAACCTTAATGTATCATTATCCGCCGGTGCAGATAATATAGATACGAAAATTCAAAACAACACCGTTAGTAATCAAACCACCATTATTTTTCACATTTTTCATCATTCACTCACAACAGAAAAAATTCCAGCAGACTGGGAAATCGGCAAAATCATCCCCAGTTTCAAATCAGGTGGCAAAACTAACACATGCAACTATCGACCCATATATTGACATCAGTACCATGCAAGATCGTCGAACACATAATCGCAAGAAACGTTGTGCAGCATCTCGACACTAACGAGTTTTTTGTTTCAGTAACCAGCATGGTTTTACGAAAAGTTTATTGTGCAAAACACAAATACAAGAATTTACTAACAAACTGCTGCAGAATATAAACTAAAACACTCAGACAGGTCGCGTGTTTTTAGACTATTCAAAGGCGTTTGGCCACGTCGCTCATTCTCATTTATAGTAAGATCACTTCCCTCAGTCTAGACTCATCAGCAATATTATGATTAAGAAATTTTTGTCATGTTGCAAACAATTCACAGTTGAACGATCGCTCATCTCCATTCAGCAATGTATCATCTGGTAACCACACGGTAGCGTCCTTGGCCCCTTGATGTTCTTCATTTACAATATTGACGTGCCATCTAACTCTTCATAAAACATTACACTATTCGCAGATTACTGCATCATCTACCACAAAATCCGCTCACCCGCAGACCACCTATAACTTCAAAGGAATCTCAACGAAGTAACCGCTTGGTGCCCACTATTACAAATGTCACTTAACACAAATAAGGGCAAGTTATTCACAATCAGCTGAGAAAAGACCAACTCCTCCTTCGACTATTCACTGAATAGCACCTCAGTGTGTCTCCTGCCTGTTCCTACAAATACCTCGGTGTTAATTTCTTTAATAATCTCTGCTGGCTCACTGAAATACAGAACGTAAGAGCTAAAGTAACACACCCATTAGGTTATCTTAAACAGAATATCCATGGAAGTCCCGCAACTACACGTAAACTCGCACATCAGACATTCGTTTTACCACAGTTAAAGCCCCCCTTGGACCGCACGTTTCTTTTCCAGGAAATACAACCGTCACTCTAGCGAACCAAGTATTAAGTCATCACTCTCTTTTGCTCCCTTGCAAACACGCAGACTAATTGCCTTGCTTTGCTCAATTCATAAGGTGGTCTATGAGGCACATCAGTCATTACTGTCACTCATAAAACTTTTCCGCACCTCATGTTTTTTAATAACCCTTTAAGCTATCAACGCATCTCAGGTAGAACCATCGCATTTACTTCGTCCGCTTTGCCACACGCAATTATTCTTCGAAATGGTCTTCCGGAGCACACCGTTAGCATTCGAAATGCAGCCAACTTGAGGGCCGAGATAACGGCAATATGTTCTAATTGAAATTTGATTTGCCTGTTCTATAAGAATATTCATTGTCTTTTTCCTTTCTTTCTTTCTTTCTTTCTTTCTTTCTTTCTTTCTTTCTTTCTTTCTTTCTTTCTTTCTTTCTTTCTTTCTTTCTTTCGTGTTCTGTACTACGCCATTAATCATAGCATAAACTGGTTCCCATGCTCCAATTTCGATTGATATGTAGAGTATAAAACTTTCTAAAACCACCATATGATTATGAGAGACGCCGAAGTGGAGGGCTCCGGAAATTTCAACCACTTGTGGTTTTTCAATGTCCACCCTAATCTGTGCACACGGGCCTACAGCATTTTCGCCTCCATCGAAAATGCAGGCGCCGCGGCAGGGATTTGATCCCGCGACCAACGGGTGAGCAGCCGAGTACCTTAGCCACTAGGGGACTGTGGTGGAGCCCCATGCTGTAGTTATTGTTATCCCTACTTACGTAACCCCCCTCACACAGTACTCCGACCAAGTAGTCTGTGAGCGGACTTCAATAAATAAATAAATAATATTATTTCATTGGTTTTATTCGTTGTATACTAATCCAGCAAATATCAAGAGTCGGGTGACATGAGTCCATAATTGTCCACGAGGAGTCGTATTCATCGGAATCACCCCTATATTTTTATTTCAGCAGGTAAGGAAGGCAATCTGGTATCTTTACAAATAGAAATTTGAGTTTATACAGATGACCTGCACAGACACAGACTTTAAATCATGACAGACTTTCTTATTGAGTGCATGATCGTGACGCTGGGATGTTCGATTCACTGGTGTTATATAAGGTTGACTGCAAATTTGTGTTGGAAATTTTCTCACACTTTTTCCTTATTATTTTCATCAGTCCATACTCAGTGGACGCGTAAGTTATTTTTTTTTGTAAAATAACAGGTTCTTTGGTCGTCTTTGCTTTATAGTTTCTGTCTTATGCTTGTTGAAAACCACCTCAAAAGGCGTGCATACTCTATAATGCCTACCGAGGTGAATAAAAGAGGAAAAAGAACATTTCAATGCCACGTACGTTTTTCATGAGTCTCACGGGGAAATAGACAGGTTTCTGCCATAGATAAAAATTTAAGAAAATATGCTTTCCGGACCTTCCCATTATGTGATAAATAAAGTACAGTGATGCTATTTTTTGCTTCCTTAGAAAGTAATAAGGATATAATTATCTCTTGCACTGTGCTGTATATTTTCTCAGTGCATTAAAATAAAAGTGATAGAAGTTCAGGTGAGCACTACTGTATTGACGCGAAAATTTCAAATTCGAAGCTCTATGCGGCGGGATTGGGGTTTGAAGAGCTGAAAATAAAACTTGTTCCGGTTGTATGGTGGACTTACAATTGAAACCGAAACAAACAAGAAATCAGACAATGCATTGACATGGTTATGTCGTTGGGTTTGCATTACGGGGCTACTTGTAACTTATGTCGTATTCTCTCTTGCATAGCCCGCACATACAGTAACGATTCACAGAAAGTTTTATAACAATTATCACCGCGAAGCGAGCTTTTTTGCCTAACTAGTAATTACTGCCGCGAAGCCACCATTGCGCAGCAGGATAGGAGTTAGTTTTTTTTTAGTGACACTGTAAAAAATGTTCCTTTATGAAATGCGCTCTCACTCCTTTTTTACTGTGTGATTGTAGGAGCTCGGCCTCTGTTTTAATCGACTAGCAATCATGTAAATACAGTAGTTTTATGCGTGTTAAGTATAAAAAGCATACAGGGGTTATAACTTGTCATGCAGCTAAAACAGGTGTGCATGAAGCAAATTGATTGGATTCATTCGTGAGGTCATGAAATAAATAATTTTACTGGTAAATGTGACAAAAACTGCCACATTTTTTTTCGTTCAAGACGAGGTGCAAGCTCGTGCATCAATGTTCATGCACGCTGCACGCCTCATCTTTACCCTCATGTGGCGCGGAAGTTTATGCTCTTTATCATTACAATACTGAATAAGATGGCTGCACAATGTTAGACGTCGACGCAGTGAGATCGTACTTATGAGCTGTATATAGCTTGTTACTTGTCAAAGAAAGGGAGAGAGAAGAAAAGAAAAGACACAAGAGAAACGCGAGGAATTAAAGATACTGAACCCGGCTCCTTACCGTGCACACCAAAATAGAAACAGGCTAAAAGATTAGCGGTAACTCTACAGTTTGCTGTTTTTGAGAATACCCGCATAGTAAGACGGGTTCATCACCCATCTCTCTTCTAGCGCCTACTATTACACAGAGGCAATAGCTTGTCGTCTCAAGATTGGCAATCTTTTCAAAGTTTTAAATAGCTGACTGTGAAAGGCAGCTTGCACCGAGTAGAAAGGGTGAATTCTTCGTGCTAGGGTGCACGTATACTGTTGTTTGATTGATTTATATGTAGGGTTTAACGTCCCAAAACCACTATATGATTATGAGAGACGCCGTAGTGGAGGGCTCCGGAAATTTAGACCACCTGGGGTTCTTTAACGTGCACCCAAATCTGAGCACACGGGCCTACAACATTTCCGCCTCCATCGGAAATGCAGCCGCCGCAGCCGGGATTCGAACCCGCGCCCTGCGGGTCAGCAGCCGAGTACCTTAGCCACTAGACCACCGCGGCGGGGCACGTATACTGTTGTCATGAAGCGCATGGCACGGGATGAGTTGGTTAGTTCACTGCGGTTACTTGAGTTTATAGTGATGCAGCCACAGACTTCTAATAATTGTGTTCAAATGAAAAGGATGACTTCCAGTATTCCGATTCCCGAGTACTACTACAATTTCCTTGCGTTGGTGCAACTACACATGACAGTGCCATCTGCAAATTTTCGATTTCCAAGTTACTCACCTTTGGTAATACCTCACAGTCGTTCGCAAGCTGATAGTTCGAAATTTTATACTTAGTGAATAGCAATGAAGAAGCTGTCTCCTTGTACTGACGGTCTTTTTGATTAATATCTTTCGCTTTTCTTCCGGAAAACTAAAGTAGGTGTTAAAATTTGACAGTTAGACTGATTTTAGAGGTGGCAATACCATTGGCAAACACTAGACTAAATTTGGTGCTCTTTTCTTGACCCCTCCTAGATTGCCTCGTTCCCTATTTACTTATCTCGGTCTTTCTGTCATCAAACCATGACCAATCCTTAACTGAACTCACCTATGATTGAAAACCTTGACCAAGCCTGACACTTCTACTTTTTGTACTAAGCTGTGCTGTCACAGCCTACGGAAGCTATATTAGTTTGCGTTTTACCCATACTCTTCCAAACGTCCTATCATAGCTTTTGCGATTGCTCTAGTAACGTTGATTGACAGCATGGGCTTAAACAGGTGGCGCTTCTGCAAACTTGTCTTGGTGACCCACTATGGGGACACAGCTTCATTTCGAGGAATTGCGGTCACCGCTGATAAGAGAAACATTTGCGTATTGTTACTTTTTGTGAAACATATAAACTGTCTTTGTCATCGAAACTTATTGAGATTTCCGAACAAAAGCTGGGCTTCAATATATAAATATACTGCATGACTCTGGAGCCTTTATTAAAAATTTCGGACTGAGCAATCCAAGCTGAACAAAGATTTTGTCATAAGCCGCTTTGTTGTTAAGCCTACATTTCTCTAAGACGGAAGCCCATAAAGGTTCCAGTGTTTCGACTTTGTAATACGTGCGTAATGTTTAGATAAACATGACTTAGTTGTTCGTAACGCCATTTTTTTTTCTTTTTTTGTTCTTAGAAGTCACGTTGAAACAATTTTTATCTGAGCTGACCGAAGGCTAGTTGTTTTTCTTTTGTTTACCTGCTTCAAAAAAAAAAGAAAAAAAACAGTGACAGTTATCAAACAATGAAATCAAAATGTAAAGAACAGCGATGTGAAGCAGGTTTTTTTTTAACTGTTACTTTCAGAGCAGAACATTGGAACGTCGTGAGTTGAGCGGAACCTACGACGAGATGTCTTTAATCATTACGGCTTATCTGGCTACACTGGCGTAGCTATAGGACTCTGTCACTGCAGGCAAGAGTGGAAGAAATTTCACTTCCCAAAACGAATATATCCTGCAAAAGAGGGAAGAATAAGAAATGAGCATTTCTCGAAAACTGTTGTAATATACATCGTAGTTGACATCTACCCGAAGTATAGCTCCACTGAGATTGGGGTATAAAGGTACACGCATGTTCAAGTAACAAAAAGGCATGTGAACTTTTTACAATCATAACACTTCTCAAGAAGCACTCACTATTCGATGCTTAAAATTTTAATTGTTTGCGACACACCACCCGATAAAAATGGCGAAATATTTAAAATGGCGAAAATTGTAATAGAGGGAACCAACATGTCTCATTATTACCGTAACTAGACTCTCTGCTAGCATGCAACAGACACTGCGTTCTCACTGCCACTTTTTGCGCTCGAATTAAGCTAATACTGAATAATTAGCCTGGTAGAACGACTCAAAACGTTCCCGTTGTAACCTGCAGTGTTTTGCAGACCAGAGAATGACGTTTAAAAAGGCAGTTTTGTAGTATGGGCTTGTCTATGCATAAAACAAAAGGGTCAGCAATCAAATTATGCGATTACGAGCCACAAGCACTCAGTATGTGCATACAAGAATTTTACGATGGCATTCCAGGCTCTACTAGCTGCGGTGGGCCCTGGGCGAATAGCTTCATCCACAGTTAGCATTAAGTATTTTTTTAAACAGCAACGCTGTTTAAGTCATCGCGAACTTGTACTCTATTGCACAATAACTTTTAGGCGAGTATGCGCCATAGGATGTCTAAGCTATCGGTACAATATGCTCCATTGTGCAATGACTTTCGGGTGAGTAGGCGCCACAGGAATTGGAAAAGCCGCACTGCGGGCTACAGCAGCGGCGAGTGTTTAACGAAAACTCCGCTCAGTGAAGTGGAGCTCTGGAAACGCGTTAAGTAGAGAGAGAGTAAATTGACAGAAAGGAAAGCAAAAGTATATATATATATATATATATATATATATATATATATATATATATATATATATATATATATATATATATATCGAGAGAGAGAAAAGAGAGAGAAGGAAAAAGAGCAATATTGCCACATATGCTCCTTTCGTTCTGTGTATTATGCTGCCTGCCCCTTGCACGCGTAGACACTGCCTTGCGCAAATTGCACCAGAATGTGGCTTGTCCATAAAGTGTCATCGTGGAAAAAAAGACTGCTGCCTTTGGCCACTTCATGACCATGTCGCAATAAAAAAGAGAAATACAAAAATAACGAGCAATAATAAAAGAAAGATAAAACGATAGAAATACAAAAACACACTGAGAAAGAGAGAAAGAAAGACACGGACATGAAAAACACATTAGAAAGAAAGGACAAGACAGAAAGTGGAATGAACAGATAAATAGAGAGAACTGAAGAAACGAACAGATATAAGCACAATGAAAGAGAGAGATAGAGAGAGAGAGATGGATGAAAAGAAAGAAAGAAATACGGAACCGAAATACGAACCCGGGACTTCGTGCTTAGCTTTATAACCACAAGACCACCGAGGGTGCATTCTGCGATTATCACTTCAGTTTAGGAGAAATCTGAATGGCACTCATGGGTAACTCATATAAGATTTCCTTTCGTCTTGTTGCTTCCGTAAACTCACTATGCCACCATCGCCATCACAATCATTATCATCGTCTTCATTGCCGTCAACTTCTCATTTCTCAATTGTTCATGCTAAGTAGAGCATGCGCAGCTTTATGAAACTCCACTACTATTTTTGTGGTAACACTGGTAAAAAGGGACGCTGCTGTCATTGCCTACTGGCAAATCAATCCACGCTAACATGAATTTTGCCATGAGAAGTTTGCAACCTAGTAATCAAGTTTGACCGCGTACTGGCTCTAAAGCCCGTACATATGAGGTGACACACCATAAAGAGATTTACATCGATCAGCCAAGGCTCAATGACTACGCCTATTTAGTGAACTGAAAAGTTAGAGCCAGACTTTGAAAAAACGCAAATTATCAGTGTATAAGACGTCAACTGTTCAAGTGGGTGCACTCATTAGGTTGTACTGCATTGTTTGCGGTGAAAGAGCTATTACGGAGATTGTGCAACTTCGGCTGCTGTGGGTCGAGGTAATCAGCCATAGTGCTCAACGAAATATTGTGACGAAGGTCCTAGGGCCCATTGTTAAAGATTAACAAGGAGAAAGTTTTTGTGGAGGACTGCTCAGTTTGGCTTGCATCAGATAAACTTCCTTCGCTTTCCCTCATAATCCAAATTGTAAAAGCGACACGCCATGCGCTACTCAGACGGGCAATTTCGAGGGTGAAAATCTGGAGCAACAAACATAAGGAAACTCACTTTCAAAGAGTAAGAAGATAAGGAGAAGAGCTAAGTTCACGATCGACTGCCAGGCTCTATTCGCAGTAGCGAGCCGCTGTCACAGCTGCACCAAAAAGGGAAACTGTCATATTTCAGCATGCCGAGTTGTGCTAAGCTGTTACGTTTTTTTGCGTTGTTGTTGTTGACAGCGGGACAGAAGTAATGTTTTTATATATCACTTGAAGGTATCTTTCCAGTAGGCATTTTTGCTTCTGGGACAGCTTTATGTTTAGCCTTAGTAGAGTACGAAGTACTCTCAATCGTTAGACACTTTTTTTCTAAACACACATAGAACTTCTTGTGCAACCGTCTTTACTTCTGCGCCTGCATATTGAAGCCATTTTTGTCACCCAAATGAACCTTGAATATTAATGCTTCGAAACGCGCCAGATGCCGCTTCTGCTCGATGGCAGGCGCGAAGATGTGTTGCAACGTATTTTATTTTAAATAACTAACAACAGGTCGAACTCAGTCCATAGTTATGTTCGTTAAAGCAGCGTTCTTAATACAACGCCCCGAGTTAAGCGCACTGATATCCGCCGCGGTCGAACAGTGGTCACGGTGCTCGGCTGCTGACCCGAAGGTCGTGGTTTCGATTTCGGCGGTCGCACTATGATGCAGGTGAAGTGGTAGAGGCCCGTGTGCTGTGAGCTGTCAGCGCACGTTAAAGAACACCAGATGGTCAAAACCTGCGAAGCCCTCCACTACGGCATCTCCCATAATGATATCGTGGTGTTGGCACATAAAACTCCAGCTAAGAAAAAGGGAGACAAACGCACCATTTACCGTTCCCTAACTTACCGGTGAGATGGCTAAATCTGTTGTCAACAATTAACGTTTCTTGATGCACTCGTTTAGTTCTTTGTGTCAATCATCTAGCTTAGCACGTCACCAGAATTCCTCTCTTGGGTGGAGACAGGGTATAGCAAAGTCACTGGCGATAAGAGCTTTGAAGTTGCCGGTGAAGCTAGGCGAAACGCGGGTGCAAGGAAACATGGTTGCTCCAGTGAGTGAAGCGGCTTTTGTGCTGACGGTCGATTTAACGCTAAGTAAGCGGTGAGACTGCGGCACGTACAAGGGTATGAGTCGACTTCTCAAAAGGGCGTCACCACGTCCTCATGATCAAAGCTCGTAGTTCTGACTCAAGCGAGGCTTTTTTCCCTTCAATAAATGACCCCAGCCAGCGCAATTAATCTCTGCTTGTAGCCGTGCCTGTCTCCGGCCCTTCCAAGCTTTCACGCGCACAAAGAACACAGGATGCACGGGCCGATGTCATCTATTAGGACTTTATACGGAACATGAAGGTGACGGCCGAATCGTGCTTTGAGTGTTCATAGAATTGCTATCTCTATAAAAACTACTAAACATTTCTTGTGGCGTGCTTGGACATTAGACAATAAACAATATAACGCGCTTCAGGCATAGTGATTAACTGAGTTTGTTAGCTCTTTTCCTTCCTTAGTAATTTTATACAGCGTCGTTGTCACCACCCTGCCTGCTCTTAAGCAACCCTAGTGAAAACACTTAGCTGAAGTTGCAAATATGTGTCACATTAGCTGATTAAACCTCGGCAAATACGTTAGCCAATTAGAATACGTGGCCTTAGTTAGTCTGTCTCCATAGAGTCCGTAGGAAAAAAATATATGCTTAAAGAAAACGTTGTGGCCGAAAAAAAAAGTAGAAAATGCTGGCTCAGGTTCCTCTCTTTTAAATCAACGTGATCGGGGACGCTTTGCGGTGTGGCGGAATGCGAATCGTCCCTTGGGTCTCAGAGATCATGGTTGCGGTCGGGACGGAAATAAAAACGGTCATTATTAATTGCGTCATGACTGCTTGCGCCACCGCAACATTGCTGTTTTCCCTCTTAGTAAAACAAAAAAAGCCCCCCACCCCTCACATCCTACCCTTCATAATTACGAGCCGCGCCTATGTGGTGTATGTCGGTAACCCTGCTCGCCACGTACCGCATAGTAGCAGTTATTACAAGGTCTTCACCGTAGGAAGAAAGGAGATATTTTTATGTTCGTATCTCTCTCCTATAACCTTTCGCAAGTGGAAAATACCGAAAGCTGACATTCATGAGGCTGCAAATTTTATGAAGACACTAAAATCTGTATTGCGAGGTATTGTCCTTATAGCTTCCCAGTATGAGAAGCCAATGCTGATGCGCGGCACGTAGCGTGAAGTGACTGCGCAGTCATAGTATTTACGATCTAATCGTACCTCGCTACGGCATCTTCTTCTAAGGCAAGTTGACATGTCATCGCTTCTTGCTGCCACGGGCTATGTGCGTTGTCTTTACGTCTCGAATACACTCGCACCGCCGCTCTAGTTTCACTTTTTATATATGCAAAGCGCCTGTCATCAGTAACCTCAAAAGGCATGGAAGAGTGATTGGCATTCGTGATGTTTTATTGGTCATGGTGCTGGAATGCTGACCTGCAGGTCGCGGGATCGAATTCTGGCCACGGCGGCCGCATTTTTGATGAAGACGAAAAAGCTTGACCCCTGTGTAATTACAGCCGCTCAATATTTACGAAGGGCCTCCACTTCTCTCATTTGCACATAGTGTTTTTGGGGCGTCAAGTTTCAACCATCGTCATCATCATCATGCTCGTCATCATTATTATTATTATTATTATTATTATTATTATTATTATTATTATTATTATTATTATTATTATTATTATTATTATTATTATTATTATTATTATTCGCGAAAAGAACATCAGCGTTGGACAGAAGTAGTGCACCAAACCAGTAGTGGTAGTTGAAACCAATTACACCTTTAAATGTGTACACAGTTCTGATGCGGTGGGGCAACAGCTTCACGTTTAAGCTCCTTTTTTTTGTATTTTTCTCCTCAACGACTTTTATCACCATGTCCAGCTCTATAATTGCTATCACTTAATTGCCCTCATTTAATTTCTTTTTATGCTGTGGATTTGATTATTTTCGTCGTTTATTTGAAACAAGGTATGCGGACTTTCATTTCGTCATCGTGCCAATTCTGATATGCTCTCTTATGAGAAGCCAAAAAACTAACAGTTCAAGTTGCTCAAGTAATTTTGCAAACTCTCTGAAAACACAAAAACTCATGCAAACGTAGCTTGTTGCACTATATAAGCCTCAGAAAACACATAATGTTCGAATAAATGTAGACCCTTATAAGTAAGCTTTATGCATATATAAAAACTAGCACAGTGTATTTGCCACCTTTTATTTTGTGCATTTGCGGGAACTCACACATTGAAGTTTTATTGTAATAATAGTGTTTTTTCCCTGGTATATATAGTATTTAAGAAGAATTTCTTGCTGGGGGAGATGGCGCGTGTCTATGGTATGTAACGTTGCGCATGCAATCGGATGAACACAGGAAGGAAAGAAGCGTAAATGGAAGGAGCGTGAACTATCGACTCGCTTATTTCTATTCCCGATGCAGGAGGAATTCCTCACTCAATGATCTCTAATTTTCACTCGTTCTCAAACTGTCTTGCGCAATAATTATTGGAATTGAAATGACCAAAGTGACATAGTCCTAATTATTATTAGGTGTCAGCACTTGACAATGAAAATTAAGTTTTCGTTAACAGTAAAAAATAGATTTTTTGAACAAGGTTTTCACCGAATAATACAATGGGGTTTTGTAACCTAAGGTGCCAATTAAACACGCGCAAATGCGATAATTCCCCAACAGCTCACGTATAAGAGACAGTGCGGGGGGTTTCCCGAACGTGGTGTAGCGAATCGAGACCTACCAGGCATAGGGGCGGTGCTCTGCGCTGTACGAACAAAGGCTTCTGCTATAGCTATAAAATAAAAGAAGACAGAAAGGTTAACACACATAACGTGACGGAGGTCTTCAGAAATCCTAGTCGAATTAATGACCGAGTGGCTCCTCTAGCTGGGCGGAGTCCACGGCGGCGTAATTGCCACGTTCGTTCGGCTGGTGAAGAGGAGGAGACAAAGGCTTGTCAAACGTTTTTATTTTTTATTCAGGGCCCAACACCGCTCTGAATCTCTGCATATATTCGGTTCCCACACTCCCCGCTCACCTGCCTCTCCTACCCCCTCCCCCCGTCTTCCAAACCCCGCCGTGCCACCTTGCTTTTCATTCATTCTTATTGTCAGGCCGATATTGTTCCGTAACAAACGACGTTTCGACCATTCGGCTTGGAAGCAGGCCACAACTAGTTAGACCCCACCTTTTCACAATAACGTAAACGGACCCAAATAATGTTTTCCCGTATAGTTAATTCATTTCTTTACTAAATGCTGGCCGAAATGTACCTCTGTCTGCGTCCTCCCGCTGTGTCTTCCACCCTTCAGGCCTATCCACGTATTCACGATCAGTTCGTGTCATTTTCATGTAAGGCATGAAATCAGTCACAGATGGTTTGGTTGCATGGAGCTAACCCGCCCTGTGGCGACATCACCAACCACCATGGGCATCAGCTTAGCCAGTGGTGAAAATGTAATGACGTAATGCAGGGCGTATGAAATGTCGTAAAACTATATTGGGGGAGTGAGCAGGCGTTGTGCCCCTCCAGTTGGCAGTTGCCAGCTTGCTCTCTCCCTCTTTCCTCTGTGTCCTTGTGTCTGTGTATGCAAATGAAATAAATAAATGAATAAACCATGCAGCATAGCATTATTATTAAATGTCCATACGATTTCTGCAAGATGTGCCATGGTTACTCCCATAATGTCAATAGCTAACATTCACTAGCGTGTAATAGTATCGTCTATTCCCTCTTGTAATAAACTAATGAACACGTACCATACTGTTCCTTTGTCTCGATCAATTAAATTCTTCGCATGCTACAACAGCTTTCGTCAGGGAATGTAACTTGACCCTCTCAGTGCGCGTTGAGGCAAAGATATTGCTGGCAAGCTTAGCCAAGTTTTCACCCGGGTTGTAAAGTGCCGGCTTTCCTATGAAATTGGAGCATCTGGCTCGGTTTTGTGTTCGCACAACGAGTAATAAAAACATGTATACAAAGTGAAATGGCCGATAATAGCAGCAAAACATTACATTCTGCCATTCGCGCTGGAAATTAGGCCGTTCGTAAGCAAAGCATGCCAGGAGTAGCTTCGCGGAAGGCTCAAGGATATACAAAAATAGCGAGCCGCACAAAGTTTCGGCGAAATTGGAATATTTCGTGGAATATTATGCGGCTCTTTTTTTTTCATCCAGAGCTTGCAAAATGAGGGCTTCAGTGATGTTACACAAAATAGCCTGCCGACAGGGCTGAGTACAAAAGGGAATGCGTTCGCAAGTGTCACTAATAGCGCAGCGTCCAGGAAAGGGAGTATTACGTGGAAAAGTACCACTGCCAAGAAACTTTCATCAGCGTGGCAAAAGACAGGAACCAACGAAAAGAGAGCTGGCACGGACAAGCGTTGTGAACTACCAACTCTGCCAAATGCTCACGTCAATCGGAAAAGTACTGAACACAATGCTGTTGTCCATTAATCGAAATCATCAATAGATATACTGTACTTAGCCACGTAGCTTCTGTAAAAGAAACACACGGGGTTATCAATAATAGCGTCGTTGAAATTTGTTGTGACACAAAAAATTCAGCTCTTTGGATTTGGAGATGTTATAAAAGGATTCATAAAAATATCAAGGATTACATGTCACGCTACCAGAATGCGGAATTTCAAGAGAAAAATAGTGATAATGATGATGAAAATAATATTCATTGGGTATACCGTCACAAATATGCATAAAACTACTGGCGCAATTTTTTAACTAACTTTACGGACAGTTACAGTATTCGTCGAAGGCTAAGCTCCAAACGTCACACTGTTCTTTATGTAGTTACCTTTGACAGAGTTTATTGCAGTGCTCCTTTCCACTGTGACGTCATATTGAAGTCATAAAGGCATCTCAAATTATGGGAATATGTGACGTCGTTGATGTTGCCATGTGACATTGAGTTCATATGACATTTGCTACGATTACTGCAGATACCATTTCTTTGAGCATCACGTGACTTTTAACCAATTTTCATTGTTGTTTGTGCTGATGCCAATGCCACTTACAAACGCTCGCGATATATCGTCAGGTCTGGCAAAAATATCGTACGCCCTCGTTGCTTTTCGAAAGCTTCTTACTTATGAGACATATGAGACGTACGCCTTAACAAGATATACGGCCCCTATATATACTAAAAGTGCACTCCATCACTGTGTTGTACAACCCGCCCTTATGTCATTCTTGCTCGTCTGTTTTAGCTTCTTCTTTGAAATGAACTAGAATGTCAGTACCAGCTTCTGCAGCCTCCCTGAGTTTCCTTAGTTGTTTTTTCTCTCTCACTTTCTCTCTCTTTTTCTCTCTAGAATATGGAGTTATGTGCAGTAGCATTCGCGCTCTCTTATTAGACCAGCATGTCCTAAGCTGACACGCTTAGCTTGAACTCCGCTGCACGATAACGGCGTTGAGCCCAATGTGTTCGAGTTGTGTGCGCCACCAGCTGCCACACTCGGCCCATTGTGGGTCCTGTCTTGCTAGCCATCGTCTCGCTCTTGTCTCACGTTTCCGCGTCTCGGCAAGCTCGTGGTGTTGACTTCTATGGTGTTTTTTTTTATTTAGATCTACGCGAACAGGGCGCCAATGCCACTCCGTAGAACGTGCTATGATTCTTTTCCTTTGCCTCCCGCCACTTATCTAGCTCTCGAAACAAAGTCCGAAACATGGCATGGCAACAAAGAAAGGGAGGACGACCCGATAGCGGCTCGTTCTTGGTTACGCTCCTAATGGAAGCTCCGGGCAGTGCCGGCATGACAATGGGCCTAGCAAAGCAAGCTCGGTGCCTTAGACGATGCGCCCATACATCCGGCACCTGGGAGCTCAGAGCAAGTTGCTGTTCGGAGCAAAATTGCCCAAAGAGTTGCATATGCATGAACCACTTTGACCTTTTGAGCTATTGAGTGAAACGAAAAAGGAATTTGGCTACACGCATTATTACTCTCTGGGAAGTGCACCCAGTTTTATTATTTATTGCCTCACAAAGAAGTTATTCTTCTTTGTGTGTCGCGAATAGCATGCTGGCTGATATTGCTACTTGATGCACGTTTGTGCGCATATTGTATAGGAAAGGTCTCATTGCAGTTTCTATACATTGCCCTCTTACGGCGTTGTACTAAAAGTTGGAGCAAATTACTGCATTAGCTTTAAGCCCCTCCACACCCGCGTAATCTAACCACAATTGAAAGGCTTATCTCAAATTCATTGTGCAAACTTTGCGTCCATGGCATATTTGGTGGTCCCACGTCACGAATTTTTTTAAAACTTCGTTGTCAAATAAGACATAGTTGCACCAATACCAATAGTTCTTCGTGGAAAGTGCACCTCGAGCGATTAAGGTACAGCTTGTACTCGGCGTTATAGAGCGTGATGTTAAAATTGCTTCGAACAATGCGCAATGCCATAAATCTTGGAAGAAATATGTAAAAGGCTAAACAAATTGTCAGAGACCATCAGGCTATCTCACAGGAATCAATAAACAATTACGTCCCCCCCCCCTAAAATAACAAAACTTGGACGAGTTAATTGGCAATGACTCATAACTGGCTCCGCGGAAACACCGACAAGAAGGAAAGAGAAACATGCAACGAGAGTTAACTACTGTGTTCCGAAAACTCCCCGTTTCCGCTGCTGCACACTTTTCTGCATTCCGGAAATTGAAAAGACAGTTCGGAGCGCCAGCGTTTCCTGTTCCTAAACTCAGACTCTCACCAAACGCTAATTTCATGCTTTTTATTTTCTTTTTTATTCCTCTTACCGTCCTCGGCTTGTACGCGCGTGCCTTGTTGAACCACCATAGCACACATATCACGCGACATCAAAGGGACGTACGTGTGGTACGGGTCGACTGGCGCCGAGTCCGTTTACCTTGGGACAAGTGCTTTCGAGCCGGTTTCCGCGATCGAGCTGAAAGTTCAGTGGCCCTTAGATTCCTACCACGAGGCTTCATTCGAGCGCATTTGTCGGCTGAATTCCTTCGTACAAGGAAGACTGCTTACAGCAGACAACCCGTTAAGAATGTGCAGCGACAATGCGGCCTCTGAACACGAACATCTCATTCACGCAGAAGAGATATTCAAATTCGGCCTCCCTGACATCCGTTTTCGATATTGGAGGCTGCGCTTTTTATTGTAGGCAATCGAGAGGGAAAGACTGAGACCTGGTTGCCGCATAGGTCAGTTGTTACAACTGTGCTCCATCTTTTCTAGCACTTAGACCTCCTCTGGGTCGACTTCAGCGCACATGCAGTGCGTGGCAGCTTAATTTATTGACATGTGCATGAATATTATTGAGCTTCAAGGAACTGGAGATAGACCAAGTACAGGAAAAAAGCAAGGATTTCTGTTCTGTTCTTGCTGTTTTGCTGTGGAGAGATTAAAGTCCATATTGCCCTAGCTACTCCATATAAACAAGATTTCTGTTCTGTTCTAACTGTTTTGCTGTGGAGAGGTTGAAGTCCATATTGCCTTAGCTACTCCATATCAACAAGTTGTGGAGCGAAAAAAAAAGAATAATACCAGGTAGTACCCAAAAAGGAATAATCTGAAAAAAAAACGTAATAGCACACTGAAACCAGTTCAGATATCATGCCAACGCACAGTTCGCTTGCCGCAGTTCACACTGTGCTAAACTGTTCACACGCACACTTTCCTCTTCTGCTGTCAATATATGCACTAACACATTTCATATATATCGATTCCTGGCAGTCTATCACAGGCGCTTATCCAGTACGGTCTCCACTAAGAATTTAGTCAGGAAGATGTTTGCCTTCTTCAGAAGATGAATCTCAGGTCACGGTTCGAGTAATTTCTTTAATGTGAGAGGCCGTCTGTCCAAACTTGCTAGTTTGTTATTTAATTTTTCTCTTTCAATGGCGTATTTATCGCACTCCAAAAAATATGGCGAACATTTTCTTCTGCATGACCACAATGACATTCCAGTGAGTTTGATCGATGTATCTTGTGCAGGAAGTTGTTTGTGTACGCCTCTTGATTGATTTGTGGGGTTTAACGTCCCAAAACCACCATATGATTATGAGAGACGCCGTAGTGGAGGGCTCCGGAAATTTTGACCATCTGGGGTTCTTTAACGTGCACCCAAATCTGAGTACACGGGCCTACAACATTTCCGCCTCCATCGGAAATTTGTGTACGCCTCTTCCAATCGAAATTTGTGGAATAATATCTCTGAGTGTCGTGGGAGATCTGTCGCTATGAAAACTTTTCTGTGTGGATCAAGCTCATGAAGTACTGATTCCTTTGATTTACGGCTATCGAACCACATCTCCATCGATCAATTGTTAGCTCCTTGCGTTATAAAATGTCGAATATCCGCCCCAGACCTAGGGATTGCGCAATCCCGTCCTTCGTTCAATGCTTTCTTCCCGAGGCTGTCAGCCTCTTCGTTTTCCTTTATTTCAATGTGACTGGGTAACCATTGGAATACGATGTTGTGACTTTGCGCTGACGCTTATTTACAGTTTCTGCAATACATTGTGCTATTTAGGCATTTTTAAAAAGTGACCTCGCATTTTTAATTAGCTGAAGGGCAGGTTTGCTATCCATGCATATCACCTACTTTCGTGGCTCAGAATTCTCGCAGATAAGCTTAACTGCTTCAAAGATAGCCACCAATTTTGCTGTCGTCAATGCAGATTTGTGCGATAATTTGTACATTCTCTTTTCCTGAATTTTGTGTGTAAAGACCGCTAGAGTGATGCTTCTTCAGTGCATAATTCATCTGTGTAAATCTTCGTTTTTTTCATTATTCATTATAAGATATTATGAAGTACCGTCTGTGCCACTACTAGAGGCGCCATGTCTGTTTTCTTTTATATGCCATCTATTTCACGCATAACGTTCAGAAGCAGTAGCGTCCAAGACGGTTTTGAAGGTTTCCATCGTTTAAATCCTGGTACTACTGCTTCGAATGATGATATACTGTCCTGTAGTACCGTTGCCGTCCTTTGTTTTAGTGCACACGATAAAGGATGACTTTTATGTTGCGTGAAAATTCTAAATAAGTTTGTGGATGTTTCTTTCGCTTGTAGTACTGCCAGAGGTGGTTATTAATCCTCTGCATACTCTAAAGCATTGGAAGTTGATCGTGGTAACCCCAGACATAACCTCAAATTTCTTACCAATAACAAGTGAAGCCTTCTTTCGGTGGAGGCTGGAAGTCCGTGCAGCAGAGGCAGTGAGCAACTTATGATGGTGCGTATCCATGCAACATTTAGGGCCAATAGCGACTCCGTATTACCACCCCATTTGGCCCCGCAGAGATGCTGAAGGATTCGAATGGCCTGATTCACTTTTTGTTCAAGCGGCTGGACATGAGGCGACCATGTTAGACTCCGGTCTAAAATCACACCCAAGAATCTATGAGTTTTTACTATTTGAATAGGCTGGTTTTGCAGAAAAATCTGGAAATCTCCTCGTCTTTTAAATGTAAACGGTAGTATGAATGTTTTAACCAGACTCACTACCATACCTCGATTTCTTAGAAAGCGATCTACAAACGGAGGATTTCTCTGTTTGCTTAGGCTGAATTATAGGCTTTCTATTTGATGGGAGACCACATACTGAATTGTTATTGGGAAAAACTATTCTGAAAAAGATCATCACTTACATTTCAAGCATTCATATACACCTGTCAAAGATTGTGCTATCGTCGCTTGTGAAAAACAAAGATAAAAGTGATATTGTGTATTAAATATCTTTCTTGCTGTTGGGTAAAAATCTGTATGATTACAGTTATCCTTAAAGCAATAAACATTTTGTTTATTCCGTATGGCCTCAAAGCGCGAGCTGTTCTTTACAATTTAGAACGCAGGTACCCTGCCTGTTTACTTATTGTTTTAACTTAAGGCCTTAGAGCCTTCATTCATTCGTAATGTATACTTTAGCATATTAATCAGTGAAAGCATATATAACAAAATACATACACGTTTAACCGGACGTAATAAGACCTTATTTGGAAGAATTATACATTTAGAACTCTGAAATTTATTTATTTTTGTTCCTTTTTATGGGCGAAGCTCCTTAGGGTGTGGTTCGTTCCATGTTGTGGTATTAGCAACTTCCTGTTAGTTTTAAGGAATGCTCACTAGAATACGTTGCTTGTCTATGTCCTTGTAAATAATATCACTATATGGCGTTAGCAGTTTTTGTCAGTCCGTTCGTCCATCCGTCCGTCCGTCTGTGTAACACAGACAGACAGACAGACAGACAGACAGACAGACAGACAGACAGACAGACAGACAGACAGACAGACAGACAGACAGACAGACAGACAGACAGACAGACAGACAGACAGACAGACAGACAGACAGACAGACAGACAGACAGACAGACAGACAGACAGACAGACAGACAGACAGACAGACAGACAGACAGACAGACAGACAGACAGACAGACAGACAGACAGACAGACAGACAGACAGACAGACAGACAGACAGACAGACAGACAGACAGACAGACAGACAGACAGACAGACAGACAGACAGAACAGACAGACAGACAGACAGACAGACAGACAGACAGACAGACAGACAGACAGACAGACAGACAGACAGACAGACAGACAGACAGACAGACAGACAGACAGACAGACAGACAGACAGACAGACAGACAGACAGACAGACAGACAGACAGACAGACAGACAGACAGACAGACAGACAGACAGACAGACAGACAGACAGACAGACAGACAGACAGACAGACAGACAGACAGACAGACAGACAGACAGACAGACAGACAGGACGGACGGACGGACGGGCGGGCGGGCGGGCGGGCGGGCGGGCGGGCGGGCGGGCGGGCGGGCGGGCGGGCGGGCAGGCAGGCAGGCAGGCAGGCAGGCAGGCAGGCAGGCAGGCAGGCAGGCTGGCAGGCTGGCAGGTAGGCAGGTAGGCAGGCAGGCAGGCAGGCAGGCAGGTAGGCAGACACTGGTAGGCAGGCACAGGCAGGCACAGGCAGGCAGGCAGGCAGGCTTCGCCTCAGCCATCATTATTTACTCCGTGGATATGCTGTGAAATGTTTTTTTCCTCTCGTTAAGTATACATGGCATTCTCGAACCGCGAGGCGCGATGGGAGGCGGCTCTGCTCAGCCACGACCTTGCCGATCAACTGTGGGCCGTCCGGCAAGCCCAGGATGCCGCCCGGGTCCAAGGACTCGAGGCCGTCACCTAGGCCGGGGTGCTTGTAGCCCCACCCCGCTCAAGGACACCGGACATGTTCAATAAAATTTTTACTCACTCACTTTCGTTAAGTAGAAGCGATGAACCTTGAAATTGCACTGCATTGCCGCAAAGGTACAAAGGTAGTTATTCCGCGCAACGGTAACTATGCTAGTGTCAGACGACTCTTAACTTTATTCCTTTACACATGGCCCACACTAAGCCTCGCTTCCTTTGCCGCTGGCGCACACTCGCTGAACGACTCAAGAGTCTACCTTTAATTTCTTTTTTTTTTCTTGAGCCTTATTTACCGTCTCGTTTGCGTCGCTGCTGTGTGGTCTCCGCGTCTTGCGGCAGTCCCGCATCACCAAGAAGCAAGGCCTGCTGCTATCGGGATTCCAGGCACGTTTCCCGGTAACAGAGTTGGAACGCCGAGAATGCCACCGGCTTGTCGTCAACTCGGACACCCGCTGGATCTCGTAGGGTTACGACCGCGAGCGTCCACTTCTGCCCTTATAACCACGTTCCGCATTATATCAGCTGCACTTGCAATTGCTCTAGTTTTTCGTTCTTCTTTTATTATTAGTCACTGCCAGTACGCTTTCTCTATCTTCGCCTTGTGATGTCTTTGCATTGCAGAAATTTCCGCGACTCCCACTGCCTAAATATCATCTGGGAAGAGATTGTTGCTTTGCAGGAACATTTCTACGAGAGTAATTCAGTGCGTGTTGCGTTTGCGCACGGGTGACAAATTGCAGAACTGCCACGATTTACGTGATTGCCTTGTAAAATTTTACGTCCCAGTGGAGTTAGTTCAAGCGCCCCTAAACTACATCTATATATCAAGGATGAGAGAGTGGTTCGTTTCTTGCCTTCCCTACCTTCTACGCACAAGATACGCGCCCAAAAGGTGGATATCGTCATGAATTGCGCTAAAAACACGAGATATGCCAAGAAATATAATAATATCTGGTGTTTACGTCCGAAAACGACAATATGATTATTGGAGACGCTGTAGTGTAGGACTCCAAAAATTTTGACCATGCGTTGTTCTTCAACGTGCGCTAGCATCACGCAGCACAAGGGCTTCTACCATTTCTCCTCCACGAAATCGCTATCACCGCACCCGGGCTTGAACCCGCGACCTTAGGGTGAGCAGCCAAGTACCCTTACCATATTGACTCAGCGTGGCCGAAAAATGCCTGTTGGGAACGAAGTGCTCGTTTTTTGTATTTTAAGATAGTATTTAGTGACTCTTTAAAGCATTACTTTGCAGGAAGCCTCGCTTGAGCCAATGTGTGGATCAAGGGACCTGCCTTTGTTAAGGCAACAGCTATGTTTCCCTGCCAGGACAAATGCAAGTTTTATAATCGAAACGTCGGTTGCCGCGAGTACTTCTGTTCAACAATGCCTTATATTTGTAATCAGTGTTCATATACAACATATACCTTTTCTGATAATGTGAGTTTTAGTAAACGTTGAAGAAAGAAAATTTGCAGAGGGGCATCAAATGTAACCATTTCTATGATCATAGTTTCTATGTTATTTTTGCGAGCGCTTTGTGGGAAAATGACCTGCAAATAGCATTCTAGCCACCAGCACAGCGTTTTCGCAGCCTGCTTACTTGAGGCACCGCTCTTGTAATAATATCTTTCTTTTGACGATAGTGTTGCTTTTAAGAGTAATAATGAGCCTCTTTTTATATAGGCATGTGCATAAATTTAGTAATCAGCGAATTGGTCACAACATTAATGCGCACATGCTCCAAGAACAAACGTAAAACACTTGCACTCTAAATATTAGCTGTTTGTTTTTACTTCCTTCTACTACGCAAAGAGAAAGCAACGTGGAATCTTCTTTATAATTTATTCACGAAAAGAATTTAAAACCTGATGCACCCTTGTGCATTATTACGTGCGGAAAAAAGTACTTGTTGAAATAATCACAATTGTTTCATTTCTTTTCTATCAAGAAGTCGCTATTCATGCTTTTTAGCGAATAAAATTTTCATAGGGGTGTAAAGTGATAATCTAAGGTAGATTATACTGCAGGTTTAACCAAAAAATTTAGGATTCAAACAAAACAGAGGTGAGCGGGGGGGGGGTATAAGGAGATGAGAAATGATTGATCAAGGATGTCACTGCAGGCAATGAACCGACTAGACATCTGTTCTAGCCTTGTCTGAAAGTCGTCACACTAACGAAAACTCTCCTTTTACTTCGTCGAATCAATATTTGGTCTGGTTAATCTCGCTTCCTTATATTTCATCTCCATGTATTTATTGACTTTCAAGCAGATTTTTTTTGTAGTCCCGTGATATAGTTGCGTAGGATTTCTAGCTCTGAAACATGACTTGGTGAATTATCTTTTAAGAAATTGCGCAGTAGGACAGCGTGAAAAAAAAAGAACAAGATTATGTGCAGGTCGTGCTGTGCAGTCTGCTGTAAGATGATTCCACCCAGCTCGACCAACTTTCAATGCTTGTTGAACTCATTTTCAACTAAAGCATCGTAATAAAAAATGCAAATCTGACAGACATCGGTGAAGTAAGATATGCTACAAAATATCAGTCGAAGATTTCTAATTTTCAGGAACACGTAGAATGAATGATGCAGACGTCGTAGAATACGTTAGAAGGACGGACAGTTGGGCGAGTTGGTACGAATACGTGAGTTAATACGTAAAGTACGTTATTTTTTTTAGAATACGTTAAGTAATAAGGTCGAATTTTATCAAAAGCATCTGCTGCGAAATATTTGAAGCAGAAGAGTAGTTATCATTGCGACTGAAGACCGCCGTTTAATTTTATTGACGTATTTTGGTGTCGTAGATGTCAATACGATACCATTCTCATTATTTGCTACCATCGTCTAGATTGCATGAAGTTGACACTTATTTTTCAGGAAGCTTCGGAGCCCACAGTTGTGTTTGAATAATAGTATTCTATTGCAGAATCAACATTCATTACAAAATTCATATTGGGAAACATACACTAGAAGCAAGAGCTAAAGCAGAACCCAAAAAAGATTTTCTAGCAATTATTCTCTTTTGATTGGTTTTGTTGTTTATGTTTAATAATCGCAAGAGCTCTGTCAATATTCTAAATGCCTACCTACATCACATTCTCGCAAACAATAACCTCGTTCGGGTTTGAATGACATCGTTTTCTTTTTTTGCCGGCAACGTTTTCTGTTGACTTTCTGCATTTCGGTTGTCATTCCTGCGAGTTCTTTTATGTCATGCCGCTTCAGACTGGCGAGTGCCACCACCAATTTTCTTTACACCTGACTATTCTTTTCGCCCTCTTTGTTTGGTTTTTGGTCATATATCCCACTCAGCCACGCGGTATCTTGTCGTACACGAAATAAAACCATCACTTGTCGGTGGGTTCTCGCTCGCGCACTCGTGTCACTTGCCGTCCACAGCGTGGGTGACCACACGGGCTGGTGACAGGCTGCAGTGCCGCTGCCCGCATTGGCGGCCGAACTAATGAACAGAAGGAAGCTCACCCAGCGCTGGGAGATGCATAGAACAGGTCGATAGGTTGGGCTGGACGCATGGTCGGGATAATGAGCTGTCCTCGTGGCAACAGGAGACGTGCACCAACTAATGGTGAATGCCAGCTGTTTCCGAAACAAAGCAGTAAGCATGTGGGCGAACAACAGAACGATCATGAGAGTCAATAAGATGTTCTTATGTACACCTTATTGTTGTTTGCGGCACTCATTCAAGCTCTCTTTATATATATAATTAAAGAGAGACAAGTTTTCATGAATATGAAGTCGTCGTAAGCTGAATAAAGAATTAAAGAAATGCAAATCTTTATTTGAGTGTCTACCTTGTTTGTACACGGTGATGACATTTAGGCACGACACAATAATTTCAATTTACTCAGCAAACGACTATGCGTTTCATGGGGCAAAAAAAAGGATAAAAGAAAACTTACGGTTTTTTAGCGTCAGAACCAATCACGCCGGCATAAGAACTGGAATGCATACAGGGAAGAAGAACATTATGAAGCAATAGAGAAGAAACTGATACATTATAATATGCTAACATTTAGGTGGCATTCCTATGCACAAGGCCCGTTCAGCGAAGGTCATATCACGGTAAATATTCATTTTTCTCACATTCTTTTTCTTGGTATAAGCAGTCTTGGCATCTTTTTTGTTCAAGAATACTTTCGCTCTAATAAAGGCACACTGTTTCCCTCTTCTGCATCTATCAGCGAAAAAAAAAATGCATCTTGCGTTCAACACCTCTTGTGGCAGGGCGTGAACAACTGCGAAAGCCATCTAGGCCGTAAGATATTCGGAAGCTTATTCCGATGCTTCTTCACGTTGCTGTAGGCTCCACGAAACAACATTTCTGCATATAAGAATACCTTTCTTCGTAACACGCAACCCTAGACGTCGGAATTACCTAGTCGGTTATACGGGCTACAATAATTGACAGTAGTCATTCCATGGCCAAATCCTTGGAGGCTTCTATCATCAGTCAAGCACGTCCTACCCCAGTTATTTCGTACGAGACAGGTTCCGCTCTGTAATATAAACGAGAACTTGCTACAGGGCTTCTGGGCACGGCGTTCTTTTGACGCTCGCATCGGTGTAGGCGCGGTGGGTCTGATCCATCGCACACGCGACGGAGCACCTGCCAAAAGACATCGCTCATCGCACAGACGCTGAGAAAAGCATACAGCGTGCCGAAATTGCGAGATGCGCCCTCTCGTGTAGCTATAGCATGAAACTGTGCGGAACGGATCGTTTACGCTTCGTCCACGGCAAGTCGCGCAGCTCTTACATTCCGTCGTATCACATCCCTGTTAAAACTGTATACAGCTGGCAAATTAAATTCGCACACGTGACACCCCCTTTAGTCGCGTGGCTGATCGTGGCGTATTTTAGTAGATCTACAACATGCATGTATTGAAGACCATTTCTCGATGAAGTTCCCTACATCTTTTTTGCTGCGTATAGCGATATATTGGCACGCCATAATTGAATAGCGACCAACAATGAAAGTAAGGGTTAAGGCTTACATGTGAAACATTCGTAGTTTTTTCTGTGGTGGCAGCTGCCAAGCTTGGGCTGGGCACTTCAATATATATGGTTAATACAGTGCGTCTTTGAGCAAGATGTATAATATACTGAAGAGAATACTCGTGCCTGCACTGACATGTGGGGCCCATCAAGCTTTTACGAATGGATGCTAATAATCGATAAATAGGGAAAGTAAGCAAATAGGGAAAGTAAGCAACAAGTAAGCAATAGGGAAAGTAAGCAATAATAGGGAAAGTATCTATCTATCTATCTATCTATCTATCTATCTATCTATCTATCTATCTATCTATCTATCTATCTATCTATCTATCTATCTATCTATCTATCTATCTATCTATCTATCTATCTATCTATCTATCTATCTATCTATCTATCTATCTATCTATCTATCTATCTATCTATCTATCTATCTATCTATCTATCTATCTATCTATCTATCTATCTATCTATCTATCTATCTATCTATCTAAACAAACACACACCATAGTGAAGTTCAGAAGACCACGTAGTCGTGTTTCTCAAGCTCAAAATAACACGCGAATTTCACCAATGATAGGAGCGCGCACTTTTCAGATATTTCTCATTGGTGCACACAATTCGCGAGGGAAGCTGCAGCGCTCGGAGCGACTGAGTACGAATCCATAATTATCGGCAACCTCTTCGCTGTCACCAGCAGTTTATAATGGCAGAGGGCCAGCGGAAAAAAAATGACCAATCTCAGCGCTCAAGCACGCGCCTTCTGCACCAGCGGAGAATTCCGGGAAGCACTGCGCACGACTGGAATCGAACGTATCCGGCGGGCAGCTGCAGCGAGGTTTTCGATTGCGCTCCGCGTACTTGGTGACGCGGTGACCGTGTCCATCTGAGCACCACTGCGCGCTTATTTCAGCCGCGTGACAGAGCTGTATACGCTTACTCCTTCGCCTCATAAGCGTAATAGATTTATTGATAAGGCTGATTCGCACGTGTGCTGCTTAATGTGCTGTGTTTGTCTCTCTTCCTTCCCTCCTCTCTATCTCTCATCTCTCCCATCTCCCTCCCATGCGCAGGGTAGCAAACCGGCTGCTTTTAGACTGATCAACGTCCCTGCCGTTCCTTTCCTCCTATTTTTCTTCCTTTTTTTCTGATTCAATAGTTGGCATTCGATCACGTTCTAGTGGGCCAAATGTCACCTTTAATGCATAGGAAATTATAAGTGTTAATAAATTTTCCTATACCTATTAAGCAATGGTTTTTTTTTACATTTACCAGATGCAGCTACAGCGTGCGCCTAACTAGAAAGGTATGTTACGTATGGTGCGGCAGTTATGCTACTGTTTCCTCTGTTATGATGTACAGTGATTTTGATAAGAGAAATAGAAAATGCTTGAGACAAGGAAAAATTGAACAGAAAAGTAAAAAAAAACACACCAGTTATTGCGGTGTGTGAAGTGCGAGAAGGTCACCCGTACTACAAAAAAATCACAGCATATGCATG
Organism: Rhipicephalus annulatus; assembly: GCA_013436015.1. Lineage (NCBI taxonomy): Eukaryota > Metazoa > Arthropoda > Arachnida > Ixodida > Ixodidae > Rhipicephalus > Rhipicephalus annulatus. The sequence continues at coordinate 887,749 of WOVY01009324.1, read as the reverse complement.
GAGTGAATGACGATGAGTGAAGTGAAACGCTGGAGGGTTTCATTGCTAAACCGTGAACCATCCGCAATTATGGCCCACTACAATGTCAAAGATGTGACAAACATTGTACATATTTATACAAGATATTCTACTATTCTTTTAAAAGTGGTAGCTATACGCCGCTTTTCCCCCTTCATATTAACGGGTTGATGGTCGGTGATGTGGTGGATCGGTGATGGAACGTAGTGGGATGTTTACAAAGGCGAAGTTGTGGGTAGTTGCAAAGGTGGAACTATGTGTAGTAACGTACAAACAAGGAATGAACACAGTCATACGATCTATGGTTCTTTAACGCGCACCTGTATACAAGTGCACGACCACCTTGCATTTTATGTTGGCTACTTCTCAACAGTATTTGCTTCATGGTCGGTGAAGTGGTGGCTCGGTGATGGGGCCTAGTGGAATGCTTGCAAGGACGAAGTAGTGGGTAGTTGGCAAAGGTTGGACTATGGGAGGTCACGTACATACATACAAGAGATGGACAGACCCACGCCTTTAGGTGCTTCGTCCCGAAAAACATCCTCGTGATAGCAATGTTCATTCTTCATGGCAATCATTTTAGAGGTTGTAAAAGACACTTTGCTCTTCATCTCTAGGTGTATTAGTTTTTCAGACCAATTTTTTTTACGAAATAAGTCTTCGGATTTTACAGGGGTCTAACCAAATGTCAGAAATGACCATTTGAGTCGACACGAACCTGTGCAAATAGCATCACGCAATGAAAGATGGCGTCAAAAAGATGTCATCTGTGATCTCGTAATTTTTTTCGCATACCCCCGGACTATAGATGTCGTCAAGACGTCACTGTGACGTTACATAACATAATATGGGGACGTCATCGCATGACATCGTCACTTGCTCAAAGGTGGGCCACGTGAAGAGGTGAAAAGTCGGCGTTAAGAAGGAAGATGGGCAGGATCAATACAATTAGTGGACTAAAGGAAAGTAAAGAAGGCGACTTGCTCCTTCTAGTCGCTTTAGGCGAATTCAGGAGCAACCCTTGGGAGTTTTATATTATAGCGGCCAAAGTTCATGCTGATCGTGCCTGTGTAGACGGTTGATCAATAACAGTGGACTAGCTTGTGATAAAAAGAAAACTTTTAAATTTGGTCACAGCTGTTCTAACACGTATCCCTAAGCTTAAGCTTATTTTATTCAACAGAACACCACGATGAATAAACTGCCAAACGATCAGAGATGAAACAGAGAGTGAATTGTAAAGGCTTCTCATCTCAATGAAATTAACATTTATGGCGTATTTCAAGCACAATATACGCTACCCACCTTTCTCTCATTCCGAGCAAAGTGGGTGCGCCAGATGTATAAGATATACTCGTTTTATGTATTTGCTTCATAAATAAGAACTATAGGAACAAAGGCAAACAAGCTATGTGGCTGTTCTCGGAACTCAAGGTTAGAAAAATTCGGAGCTCCCGTTTTCTACCGGTTTTTCATTCCTCCTGTTCCTAATATATATTTTATCTTCATTTTTTCACTTCGTAAAAGAAAACAGTGAGGATGTATAAAAACTAGGGCAGAGAAGCAACGGTCCGCACAGAGCCCGGTACACATTGGGTGCCACGTTCATGGCTGCCCATACAGGATGGTCTCAACGTTGCCTTTGTTTGCTTAAGTTCCTGTTCAAAGCTTGTCTTCGTACAATCACGCTCGGCTGGTGTCCTGAAAGCCGCTTCTACACTGTGCTGCAGCGAGCAGCAACTCACCCTTTTGTGCCATTGTGTTTTTTCTAGACTAGGAAAGGGGACACTTGAACAAGCTTGGCTGCCGTCCGTGATCTTGTTTTTGATTTTTTTTTCTTTTTTTTTTGCCGCGTTTGCTCAACTTGTCCGCTCAAGTTAGCTCCTGTTTTTGCTTCAGTGCATGTTGATTGACGCGTCTGGCAAAAGAAAGCTGAGGGGTATGCTGTGAAAAAAAAAAGGAGTATGTCACGCCGGTGTGGCCCTGCTGAATATCTCACGACTCAGCGAATTGGACTAGTTGGCACTGAAAGGCGCTACGGCGTGGTGAATGGAAGGGCAAAAAATATATAAATAAAGGAAAGAAACATTATTGCAGTTAGAGCGTCAAACGGATGCACTGGCTGCAAAAAGAAATGCATTATTCAGTTACCCGAACAGTCGTCCGGCATCTATACTCTGCAGTGTCTGGACGCAATCGGAAGACGCGCTTCTAACAGCCCGTCCTGTTCTCTACCGGCGATTGGTCCTTGACGCTCAAGGGTTTTCAGCATCATTCGTCTCTTCCGCACTGGGTGCGAGGCGATCTGTCGGCCCACTTCAATGTACAGCGTCAAGCTTGACTGGGCATGTCTTAGTCACGAGCACTTCAATGCCATCCATTCTTCACATTCTTCTTTCCCTACTTGTCATTCCTTACGTTAATAAAGAAAGGGTGACCGTTCACGACAAGCATTGATAAAAAGAAGCTATAGAAAAAAAGAAAACAGCGGTGACGAGGTAAAGCAGTTTGGTTTTCATCACTTGCGTTCACAGCTATTTTAAACCATTTAAAAAAGTAGTACCGAAAGAGCCGCACTGACACGGCCTATTTCACTCAACGAACTTGTCTTTACGCTCTATTTTAGCGCGATAGCGTTCAACAGCTCATTTTGCAGAAATTCTGGCGTCGGTGTCGTTTGTTGTGAGCGAATAATGAACACCTTATGCGTGACCGAGAAATCGAAAGTGATGCAGTGATAAAGAAATCCTGGATCAGGGTGGGGATGAAACCTGGGTTGTTTTGGTCCGAGTGGAGATTGAACCCGGGGCATCTTCATGGCAAGCGGGTATTCTACCACACACCCATGCCTCTGCTTGTTAGTACAGAGAAAATGACTTCCTCTGCTTGTAAATGCAGTAAAAGTAACTATCGTGCTTTTCAAACACATGCGTTCTGCATACATGTTTAAAATACAGATGAAATGTGGCTGTAATAATGCGTGGTACTAGCGTATGTTGCCGTCATGCGTCACAACAAGGCATTATCATCTTGGCGTCTGTCATTTTTTATGTTGAATTTTCGGTTTTTCGGAACCACTCGTGTTGGGACTACAACGACTTAACTTTCTGCGTTCGATGAGGCATCTGAGGGTTTACCCTTGATGAACAAGTCTAAGCTAGCGGCCCAAGATATTTGAATAGCACCTCTGTCGTACACACGCACAGCTAGAAACGTCAAATGCACATCCGCAATGAAGATTTATGCGGCGCAAAAAGAAATAAGCCGTTGATATCCACCATGAATGCACTTTATTTTGAGTACGGGGCTTTCTCAAGAAATCCTATCCTTGCTTCCCGTGACTTCTCGTCTGTCACCTGCCGTCTTCGAAATTCAATATTTTGGTCGATGTGCTTCAGGCGCTGCTATTTTGAGGTTCGCTCGTTGCCTCAATTAGGGGACCGGACCGAAGCGTGCGAGATAGTAGAAATGACCACCACACTCGTTCCCATAGAATTGCGGACGAGCAGTAGTTGAATAGAGCCTTGAGAAAATATATACTAATGGCGACCTCGTTTTGTCTTTCTGTAACGAGAAAAATGACGTGATCGGTTTTCGTGCGATCGCCAATGTGGCTTAGTCTAATAAAGCACGTCATCATGACCCAACTCAATCCTCTTATATACTGCTTATATATGAACATTTTTCAGCAAAGTTCATATATATATATATATATATATATATATATATATATATATATATATATATATATGAACTTTGCAGAGAAATATACATAAAAATAAAACTCCACATCCAGAATGTTGTGATTTCATATTACTGCATTTTACCGTGCAATCGTTAAAGAGCTCGTTTGATGTCTTTGCTGTACTTTTTCTGTGGTTATCGTTGCTCGCCTACCACACTTTCTATGTATTATAAGCAGCCGTAGCATGACACCGGTCTTACTCCAATTCAGTTCATTTATTCCTCTATCAGGTGAAAACACATGTTCTTTTACGTCACACTACTAAATATTTCATTTAAAGTGCCAGGTCTCAAACTGCGTTTGCGCTACGAGAAGTGAAGCGAAACAGTAAAAAGAAAGGAAAAAACTCCTAGCTACTTCTCAGAAGAAGGTACTGCAATATGTGATATCCAAATGTGAACTAAACATTACGCAGTGGCTGTTGTCCTAAATATATTACCTCCTATCTCCGCTGTGACGCACACATTCCCGTCAGCCTGACTCGGTCTCACCAACAGGTTGACCTCTCTGCGTCCTCCTACGACGAGTCACTCTTCTTCTTGCACTGCACATGTTGTGAATGCGTCATTTTTTTTTTCGCTTCTTTTATCGGCTGATTAGATCTCTCAATATTACGAATTCGACAGTATGGCGCAATTCATCAAAGCAAGACCGTTATGCAACGCTTAGTGTTTTTTATTTGTTTGTTTATCGTATTTAGGTGCTTCTTTATTGGAAGCACGAATTTGCTCGAAATGTGCGTGATTTCAAGTATGTTCACACCTTCGGATAGATAAGTTCTTCGAGGAAGATAGCGGAAATAACTATTAAAGTTGGATCCAGGTTGGACACAATTCTTCGAGGAAGCTTAGAGGGACTCAAATATGAAGAGGAAAAGGAATAGAAGCAAATCTGGAGATGTTCGCACGTTGCATTGACATATGCACAAATCAATGATTCTATCCTCTAATTCATCACTAGCAGCCATGCCGACTGGAAGTCTCAATTAACGAGCGCAGGAACGCCTTCGTAGCGCTGCGCATAGCAGACACATGAGGCCACTGTCTCTAGATACGTTCTTAAAAAGCACGCCGTCAATAAATGCGATCTATCGTTGTGTGAAAAGTAAAACCCCCATTTTGTTAATTAGACAGCCAAGTCAACAGCACAGCCAGAAATCTATCGGGGGGAAGGGAGTTGAAACCTCCAACCACAACCCACTGTCTGCAATATTCAGCTGCATAGGAGGTGTTCTATAGCCTCCTAAACACGTAAGTAATTGGAGTATTTGTCGTTTCACGTGACGAAACTATGCAATAATATTGAGCCACGTCTTGATAGTCAAAAATTTTCATCATCTGAAGTTATTGAAAACGCGCGAGCATCGCACTGCACTCGCCCTTATTTCGCCTGTACCAAAATGCAGAGGCTGCAATGAATCCCATGACCTGAGGGTTTGCAGCCGAACCACTGCTCAACCGGGGCGCAATCCTAACCAAATATGCAACGCAGTGATTTATGCTGTCCACTTTTATAACTACAAGTAGCTGCACTTGAAGTATATTTACCATTTAGACCTTTTGAAACACTCGGTATGAAAATAAACTGCACAACCCAAATTTTCGAGTGCTACATTTAATGTCCCACTTTCGTTGCTTACCTTCTATATCTCTAGTTGGAAAATATTCTATAAAACGCTGAATACGAACAAAATAGAGCTTCAATATGGACAAATGCTCTGAAGACCCTAGTTCAATAAAACCAATCAGGCTCTAAAAGCGTTTATACTTTAGACGTGACGAACACTGCTTTTCAAGTATACTGTGTTTTTTTATACGAAGGTTACACGACAAACTATTCAGAAGAAACCATCGCGGTAGACATCGAAGCAATGGCTCTTACCAGAGAGAAAATGTGACTTGGTTTCTGATTGGGGCAACATTAGTAAGGAAAAAAATATTAATACATAACTGTATTTCGGCTTATCTTGCGCAGATAACAAAATTTCGCCAATAAGCTAGCGCTTCCTTTCAATATCTGCGAGTGAATTAATGAGCGCAAAGCAAGGTGAGCCTTTGATGCGCCCAAATTAATACTGTTTAAACTAACGACGACAGATAATCCACGCCCAGAAAACTAGGAACCTGGATTTGCTGGCTCACTATGTATACTCATCGAAATTAAGCATCCAAGAATGTATGCGAAGAGTTCCATTTCTTTTCAGCTTTTATAATATATTTTAATGCAACTTTATAGGCCACTGTTATGACGTATGAACCAGACAAAACATTCCATTTGAAGCATAATTATCCTGTCTTCTGATCTCTCTGAAGTAAGTTGTTTACGCATGGGCCCCGAAAAAATAAATGCTCGTATTCTAGTATTCTAAATAAATCATATCACGTACGACGGGTCTCTTTAGAACAAGCCGACATGTAAGTTAGTGCGTCTCATAAAACGCAGCCGCCCTTTCGTCTTTTCACGAAAAAACCTCTTGCCTAATTTTCCTAATGAGGTTCGAGCAGAGTCTCTCGTCCTCGCTTCAGGGGACTCACAGAATAGGCGCTCGAATGCCCCTATACGTTGCATACGCTACAACTTACCCTGCCGGCCATTCCAATTAGAAATTACTAGATGTAAGGAAGACACCGTAACAGCACTTTACAGGATACAAATGAATTATTACGTCCTAAGGTGAAATATGCCACTTTTTACATCATTACGGACAATGTTTAAAATTTGCAACTCGCAGGAAGTGCATAAGCATAGAAGAAAAATGGGCGTAGTGGCATGAGGCCAATTGTTATATATATATATATATATATATATATATATATATATATATATATATATATATATATATATATATATATATATATATATATATATATATATATATATATATTATCACATTATTATGTAGTACACAAAATATAGTACTAACAGAAAAAAAACTTGAAAGCATGTACAACGAATACGCCCCGCCGCGGTGGTCTAGTGGCTAAGGTACTCGGCTGCTGACCCGCAGGTCGCGGGTTCGATTCCCGGCTGTGGCGGCTGCATTTCCGATGGAGGCAAGAATGTTGTAGGCCCGTGTACTCAGATTTGGGTGCACGTTAAAGAACCCCAGGTGGTCAAAATTTCCGGAGCCCTCCACTACGGCGTCTCTCATAATCAAACGGTGGTTTTGGGACGATAAACCCCACAAATCAATCAATCAATGTACAGCGAATACACTATACCACTTTTATTTATGCACCAAAGTCAGTTGGTTCGCATGGCGACTACAGTATTACAAATGCAGTGTTGGGACTAAACTTCAAAGATATTTTTCTCTATTAAAATAAAGAAGTAACTCACGCTTCATTATCTTACACAGGGTGTGTGTTGCCTTGACGCCTGAGCATGCATCTTTCCATGGCAAAAAACACGCTAATGTGGTCGCTCGAGAACACACAAAGTGCAGCGCCATCGAAAAAGGTGTCCAACATGGACGATGCATTACCAGAACAACTAAACTACACTGAAACGCTACAACGTTACCGAAAAATTCGTATGTTCGTCCCACCACCACACAAATCAGTCAACCGAGAGGACACTGTTGCCCGGTGGCAGCTTCATAATAATTCATCTCCGTGCCTTCCTATCCTTCCTCTCACCCCCCTACACAATATACTTCATAATGCCCCTATTGTGGAGCGAAGGTCACGGTGTATTACTGCACCTGGGAATGCCCACAATGATTGGTCTACGCCATATTTCTTTACCCCACGTTCCTTTAAGGAGACGGCTCAGGCTAGCTCGGAGCTGAAGCAGCGTTGGGTGATCCAGCGAGAACGTGGTGTACGTGGCGGCACCTAATGGCGCCCTGATCTAAGGGCTCCAGCCAATGAGGAGAACTATTTAGGCCTGCATAAAGAAAGTTTCCTCTTTCTCTCTAAACAAGTCTCTGTGGACAAAGTTGCTTTGATTCTCAATAGTATGGGCATTTCCACCAAATTTTTCTCGGGCCATTTCAAGGTGCTACTTACTTATTAACACAGGTAAAAGTGGCATTGTAGCCAAGCTCACGATTTCATTTTAGAGCTTATGCACCGCACCCAAGCAAAACAAGAATAATGACAATTAGTGTATTTAGTACAAAGCTTCATGGCGGTAATAATACATTTTATCAAACATCGTCTTTTGTAGAAAACCTCCCGAATATGCTAAAATTCACAGAATTTCACTTACGTGCTAATAATGAAAATTTCATAGCTACCATAAGGATGCTCGAAAAATACAGGAAATTAAAGGTCGAAGAAATGCGTGAGAATTTGCTTTCGCATCTGTTTTCTCACTATTTAGTTAATGTGAAATCATGGTCACGTGAACAAAGAAAAATGTGTAGCACGAAATATTGTAAGAAAATACAGTAGAACTAATGTTTATATCTGTGCAATTTCTCATATTTCTTTCATAGAAATGACTTTTTGGCGTGGGCCAGGGTTGTGACAGTTAAATTGGAATGACCCATTTCTCTATTGTTCCAACTTTTTTTTGCGTGCGTTATGACGATTGAAGACAGCGTGAGATAGCATACGATAGCTGCGTTAGAGAGTCTCGATCCGTGCAACGAAGGCGAACGAGCGCATCGAAGCACGTTAGACACGAGCACCATCTGGCAGTTATCTTCGAAAACGAAGGAAGGCGTGCAAGCCCGCGGAGAAAGCTGCGTGCCTGTCTCGGAGGCGATAAGATGTAGAACGCAAAGCGACAGACAGGTGCCACCACCATGTCGTCTTAGCAAAGCGTTGGACCCACTTGCCTTTTTGAGCATTGCATTGCATTGTCAGCGCAGCGTGATAAACGATACGGTACTTAGAATTACTTATATGTGCCTTCTTTAGTTTGAAGACTCACATACAAAATATTGACGTGTTTTTATGGTGCCTCAGATATGCGCAACTTCGGTTTTAATTGAAAATCGCACAAGTATGACCGCTGAAACTTGAGTAATATTTGTGGGCGCTGGGGGGGGGGGGGATTGGTCGTTAGTTATATCGCTTGGTGCCATTTGGGGTATCGTTACGTTGGAGAAACAGACAAATTTACAGACAGACAGAAATACAGACCAAAATTTTTGCGTTGAAGTTTCCCAAGAAAGACCATCGTCTATAAAGAAAGGTTCATGGAAGTAGGTAACAAGAGAATGAACACCACAGTAGCAGGCTTCTCTGATACTACTCTGCTATGCAGCGTGGTGAAGGGGCTAGCTTCGGAAATTAAGGAACTGGCTGCTGTACACGGCACGAAGGTTCTAAGGCTAAAGGAAGAATAATGAGAAGAGAGGGCGTCGAGAAAATCTCTTGAAATTGAAAGGGCGTAAGCTTTCATAAGAAATGCTCACGTGCCAGTTTTGAGCAGCGCTTGATTGCTTGATTTCTTGTTCGTTGCAGATTCATCGATTCTCATCAAAGCTTGCCATTTGAAGCCACCGGTCATGTGAGTTCATGCACCTTAATGGCTCATCCTATAGGAGCATTTGGAAAGAAACACTTTTTATTTTACAAAATGTGGTGGTTGGCATATGATTTCTGGCATCTGCCTTTATTAGGCTAGATTAACACGCGAGAGCTAAATTCCGCTGCTCCGTGGACTGAATAGTCACATGATTAGTTTCATCTGGTGCAGCAGCGGACACGTCACATGCACACAGCCGGAGCTACGCTCGCGGAATCCTCGTGCATACTCTCGACTCCTATGCTTATGCAGCGCGCTTATGCGGTCATGCAGGCCACGTGCTGTGAATGAAAACCACCTATCTACCACCAAAAACCACTTGACTCTTCTACTGTCACATGAAATACATTCGGTCGTTGCCGCAAAACTGAAACATGTGGATTTTAAGCCGGCAGCCTGCTTCCTAGCCACGCCAATCCAACCAATGTTGACAGATGGGACGCTAAATCCTCTCGATCGAGAGCAGACGACCGTCAAACGGAGGTATCGAAATAGCGGCGAGACGTTTCCATCCGTGCCGCGAGCGGAAGAGAGCGGATGAAGCGAGACTGGCACGTCTTAATGACGCGCACGTCACGTGATGCACAGACCGCTGCGAAAATTCCTCCTCCGTTCCCTCGTGTGATTCCACCTTTAAGAACGATGGATTTGCTTTTGAACAATGAAAGGTGCCAAGCACCATGCCATAAAATGATTACATGTATACAGCTCATAGGGATACGATGGCCGGTACAAGTGCATAGCACGCGCTGTAATAGAAATATACAACTTTTTACAAGTATTGATATTTTCGTAAAATATAGTTGAACCAACGGAGAGATACACATGTTACTGCTTATACAAGCCAAAAGAGCATAAATGTCTTCAGCGACGTCAGCAATAATCGATAACCAGGCCATACGACGCAGTTGTGCTACAAACTGTAGTAAAAGATGTGGTATATTCCGCATACATTGTGCCAACTGTCATAATTCCAATGTATGAAGAAAATACACCAATTGCAGAATTTTCATGACATCAAGGCTGAATATTCAGAGTCATCTTCGATCCACAAAATAATGTGGGTGCAGTCTCCTTTACCTCTGCGCACACCCATATACAAGTTATTATTTCTGAATTCTTTTCTTTTTTCGTTTACCGGCTCGCATAATAGGTATCAACGGTTTCACCAACGCTTGAACGCTTCGTAATGGGCCAACGCGACCACTTTTCGTCTCCTCCGCTTTCCGACAAAAAAAAAAAGACGTGGCTGATCCCCTTATATAGGAATCTGTATAACACGAAAGTGAAACGTGTATTTACAGACGTAGTTCAGCGTTTATTGTACATTGTTTCAGCAACATCATTAAATTGCAAAGTCCCGGTAGGAACGGCAAGTCGATTTAAAATTGCAGCGCAAACCTCAAGCATAAATCAAGCACGATACTATAGCATACACAGTATGGGCATGAACTAACTGTCACAATTTTTCCTGCGTCGTGTGTCACCAGCGCGCTCCTTCTTAAACGTGGCCCCGACAATGAGCGGAGTGACCTTTGCCCTCTGCCGAATTACAAGTCTAATGAGCCAAAACCCACTAGATTCCTAAGGCCTTTCCAATGACTGCGTGACGTCACCCTGTGGGCCCGTGCAGGTGCTGTGTTCCGGTATTCCGCGGAGCGTCACGCTTGTTTCTACTGGTGTTCTAATATTCCGTGATGGGTGCGAAATACTATGTCATGTGTTTGAAAATGTTTTCTCGGGCACCAGTGACGCATTCTGAAGGTAGTTTCACTCTCCTACGAAGAAACCATACGACAGAAGATAAGCTTTATTCCGTTTAAACACCACTTTTTCTTCTGTGTTGCTGTTTTCCGTGCTGAGCGGCCTTCTTCTATGCGTTGTCCTGGAAGCTCTCATATTTAAGCCTGCAGATTTTGTTCAAGACAACATTGCTTGCTGTGCACACAACCAAGCGCAAGATAATTTGTGCGGAGTGGCCATTTTAAAATGTATAAATGTCGGTCTGTGGTTGCAGCAAAAAAAAAATGCCAACGAAGTGACGTAGGGTTATTTTTTACGAGAGTGAAACTACGTTCAGAATGGGTCACTGGTGCCCGAGAAAGCTTCTCGAATACATGATATAGTATTTCGCACCCATCTCAAACCATTCTAACACCAGTAGAAACGAGCGCCACGTTCCGGATAATCGGCAAGCAGCGGCAAGAATAGTCACGTTAAGAATGGCAAGCACCTCGAATCTCACAGCGTGCACCTCAAGCACAAAGCACACACAAAACTAGCATACACAAGACGAGCGCGAACTAACAACTGTCACATCTCATCGCTTAAAAGCGTGCTGTTCCAACACAGAGAAAAACACACAGAACGAGCGCCAAAGTATACACAGGACAAGTGCGGACAACTGTCACAATTCTTCCGGCGTCGTGTGTCAGCAGCGCGTGGCTTTAGTAAACATGGCCGTGACAGCGTTCGAAATGACCTTCGTTTTCTCCCGAATTATAGGTCTGATAAACGCGGAGTCATTTCCGACTAGGCGTAACGTATTCTGCGCAGAGCGTACCCGAGTGCCCTCAAGCACCACACTGTTATCTGGTTCCCCGCCCATCTCGGCCAGGTGCCGGGTGCCCTATCCAACCTCAACGAGATCACCCATGATGCAGCGCGCGCACTCACCGACCGCACCGCCACAGGGCAACCCCATCTTGCTGAGTTAGATACCAATCTGGATGCACCCATTACGTACAATGACATAACAAAGCACTTTTACCTGGAACGCCGCATTTTTCTACCCCCACATCCGAAATTTAACAGACCGCAGGCATTTACCCTACGCCTATTACAGACACACACGTACCCAGACCTTGCGACGCTTCATGTTTACTATCCAGACGCATACCCCAGCGACGCATGCCCATCATGTGGACACACAGCGACACTCGCACACATGCTCTGGAAGTGTAGAACAACTCCTCCCGACTCTACCTCAAGCAGGTGGGAGAGGTCCCTCAGGAGCTCACTTCTCGTCGACCAGCAATGGGTCGTCCAGCAGGCCCACGAAGCGGCCGCCAGGTACTCCCTGTCGGTCCCTACGTGGGAGACGCCCGCTACGCGCTAGGCGCGTCCTGCAGGACTGAAATAAAGTTTTTTCATTCCATTCCATAAGCGCGCGCAAGAGATAGAACACGCGCCGTGGAGGCGACGACCTTTAGAGCGCACCCAACGCAAGATCTTCGTGCCATCTCGCTACTGATAACTGAAACGCGCTGAAGTTTAGAAGTTCTAAGTATTGCGAAACCGTGTATGGTACATACACCGTTTGGCTTGCCATTAACATTCCAGACAACGTACGCTTTGTGTCGTAGCGGTGAACGCCGCGCGCAGAAAATCTAGAGGTTGCTGGTTTAAATTCGCGTGACAGATGTTAGCTTTCTATTTCTTTCTTTGTAACTTCTTAGTATATATTTTTGCACATCACTTCCGTAGCGGAAGTACGTGAGCGGAGCCATGGTGGACCACGAAATAAAACAGTTTCACGTTCAAAGACCCTACGCCGGCGCTATGTCTGGAAAAAAGTGCGCTAACATTTGTAGTATAGCGTAGTAGAACAGGTAAATAACAACCAAGCGTCAAACAGCACGAATTCTGTAACCAGGTGTCACACAATATGAACTCTGTAATGAGTGGGTCGTTGAATGCTTCCTACCCATTACAAAGGGCTCAGCCAAAACTCTTCATCGTGATCAGCCTCCACATGAACAAAGTGCAACTTATGTGTTGCGAATGTGTAGCGGGTACCTCGCTTCTCGAAAAATCATGAATATTGGCGTAGCAGGTGCTTGCGAAACTGACGAAAATTATTATCTGTGGCAAAGTGCGCTATGCAAACGTATTTGTATTAGTAGCCCTAAAGGTGTTCACAACGGCTTTACTTTTCCAGCTTGGCCATAGTGACTGGGTTGCGCTTTCTGCGTAGACTGGTGTTTTGTTTTCTCTCTATCTACTTCTTTTTCTTTTTTTTGCTAAGACTGGGGCGGACAGATTTGACAACGGCACCTTTTTGCAAGATTGAATTAAAGAGGAGTGTAAAATGTAAAAGATGTGCAAGTTCTCACTACAGCTTAACCAGAATGAAGTTGGAATCATATTAAGTTCTTCAGCTTTCGGGGTTTGAGGAGACCACTTTCGAAAGCCTGCAAGTTTTACCAGTACTCAAAAGGAGTTAGGATAAGAATATTTAATTAAAATTAGGAATACGTTGGGGCCCCACAAAAGTGTGCATTTTCTCTGACTGAAATTACCTTTTTGTGAAACCCTTCATATAAGTTATATTAGCGAAGTGCTTTCGAAATTGTCTGTTAACTGCATTTATATTGCAAAACCTTATCAGTATTGAAATAGTTCATGACCCTTTTTTAGAAAGCTTTTTAGCAAGTAGTTAGATGCTGCTGCCAGTAGACGTTAGTGCGCCGTTGAGAGAAGAGTGCTTCACAGCTGTAATTGCTTTGCGTGTGTATTTTATTGCCAGTGCCAAAAAATTCTCAAAACTTCTGTTCAATTATGGATCTAGATCTATTCCTGATTCACTGTGTGTATACCTATTTCATATTTGTTAACATCGGTAGGCGCCGTCGACATACTGAGGCGCTTATATCAATGTCACGGCACGGTCTGCGCCCAGCCTCAGGCTTACCACCATCCTCTAAGCTAGCGTGACAACTGGCAGAGTCGTTGCAAAGCTGCCTCCGAGCACAGAGCGTCGGGGAGGAGCCTCCCGCGGGCTCATAGAAGGCTGTGGTGAGCTTTGGGCGCCCGCACGCCGTGACACCGCTACATACGCCTCAATATGTCGACGGTGCCTACCGCTGCTTACAAGAATGGAATTGATCTACAGAGAAGCCAGTGATACCCCAGTTTTCACCTTTTGAAACTATCTTTGAAAAGGCAGAAAAGTAAAAAAAATCCGCGTATAATGTGCGTCAGTAGAAGAGGATGAAAACCAGAAGGCAAAGAAATGTATATCGATTAGTAGCTGGAGCAGTCACCGAAACGGCAAACGCCGTTCCCGAGAAATTTCCGCGAAAAGACGACCCGGTTACCACAACAAGACCAGACGCCCAGATCGCCGTAATGTATGTGGCGAGCCTCCAATGCTCGTTCCTGCGCAACTCTTGAATCAACAACCGATGGCGAAGACCGCAGGGACCACCCAAAAAGCCAATCGCTTTTTTGCGCGAACGCCAATTCTATCGTTCCTATCTGGACGTTCCATCTATGGGAAGGCATTTTTCATTCTGCTCCTGCTCAAGACGGCGGTGCGTTATAGGCCCCTTATATATGTACCTCTGTTTTTTTTTCTTCGACTGCCAGCTGATTGTGATATCGGGGTGTGTTTGATAAATAATGATTGGCTTGCGATAACCTGTTACTTAGTTAAGGCCTGCGCCGAAATAGCATCAGTAGGTCCTTTGCTGTCACGTCATCTATTGTTTCCAACTGACTGAGCTACTTTTTGTTGACTTACAGATTGCTAAATCCCTGTAAGCAGCAGCAACTGATGCAATGAAAGGTTTCTTTTTTTTTGCGCACTATCTTTGAGTAGCCAAATAAGCGAATGCCGGTGGAACGCCTTGATAGAACAGATATGGACAGTAAGGACCTTCTTCGAAGTGTTCTTTATCTCCCATTCTTGCCTTTTCAGCTTATCGCTTCCCCTTTCCACTCCTTACCACTATCCATGACTTCTTTGCGCAAACACATACACGGACACAAGGAAAAAAGGCAAACAACACGAGTACAACGCAGAGTATGTGTTTGCGCAAAGAAGTCATGGATGAGTACCAACTCGCCCAACTTTCAGTACTGTCCTTACCTCTATACCTGTACCTGAATACGTTCCAGAGTCCACTGCCTCATCTTGTTTTTCTGTTATTGTGTTATGTGAACTTTCATTAGTTGTGTAGCAGACAATGTAGCACAATAGCACAGCGAACATATCGAAAAGAAAAAAGAGGGAGTATAGCCAGTGTTTGTAACACCAGGTTTCATTGCATTTTGTAAAAAGAAAAAAGGAATAATGGTGACAGACATAGAAAGAAACAAACATCAGAAGAAAAAAAAACAAGAAAATATGGTGTTAGAGGAAAGGTGCATCGAAAACAGAAGTAAGCACATAGACTAACACGATGTCAGGCAACGTAACTGTCACAGTCCACAAGCTCCGAAATACGGCAGCAATGCGTGTAAAGCCTGAGTACGCAGAAAGGAAATCATGCATGCCTGCTCAATAGAATGACTTATTTCTCTCTGTTATGCATGCTTGATTGGCAACAGGAGCGCTCGTGTAGCACCTTAACAGCTTTGAGTTTTGTACTTGCGCTGGTGTTTGTTTAACCATGGCATTCACATTGCCATTTTTTTTCGTACCATGTATCATTAGGCTGCATAGTGCACATATAAAACACATAAATTTGTCCTTCTGTATAGAGTTCGAAACCTAACGCTTGATTCCACTGTGACGCTATACGATAAGCACAAATAAACGTAGTCAAATTAACAGAGAAGCCTGCTGCCTTCCACAGAAAACAACCATTCCTCATGCGCGATTTGAAAAGTTTTGACAGGCACATAAACTTCTTGACCACGTGTTGTAAGTGAGTTAGCCTTTAACTGGAAACTTTTGATCCCGGTCGCAGGATTGATTCCCGTTTTCAACAACTGCATTTACATGAAGAGGAACTCTGGAGGTCCGTTGGTATAAATGTTATTCTGGTATGCGGGTTAAAAAATGACAAGTGGTCGAAATTTACGGAGCTCTCTGGTATGGCATCTCTCAACATAATATTGCGATTTTTGACATAAAAGCCGTCCATTTATATTAACCTCAGAAATTTTCGCTCAACCACTGAAAACATTTCGAAGGAGTACGCTTGAGCAATGATATTTTATTCAGCGACTGCATCATTGCTGTCTAAAACAACACATTGGAAATTTCTGTACGCTCCCAATATATCTATGCAGTCCGATCACTCTCTTTTCAAACTGGCTCCTTATTTTGGCTTCCCCCTCTGTCACATCGTAAACTGCTATGCGAAAAAAAAAAGAATCAACAAGGTGTTATGTCTGCGAGCAGTGGCGCACGTGGATGTTGTTACACTGTTCCCAGGCCTTCGTGCGAACTGCGTGGCGGCTTTTTCACAAAGGCCAGCACCGATGCGCTCGAATAAAATCTTCCGTCGCTCAGTTATTCTACGCGCTTTCGAAGACTTCGCCCGAGGGCTGGCTTCATGCAATCATTATCCGTGGCGTCGCTCGCACGATCGCTTCCGCACGCGATCCGCGTAGGGGTGCGCCTATTTTTTCAGTGTGCGCGCACGCCTACGTGACTCGACTACTGAACACACACAACAGTTCGCTATGGCTGTTCCACTGATTTAGCCCCCTCATGGTTTGTAGCTTACGCTTCGGGTTCTGGAGCTCTCTGTACTTTGCGAAGAAATAGGAGTTACGTTAGTCGACTGTGGTGCACGCTGGAAAGCTTGAATCGCGTCATAGAAGTGATGGAAATCATCGGAGGCTCTATTACACAGGTATGTTCTCCAACTATGAAAAACGCATTCACTTGAGCATTCTGTGCATAGTTTGTAAGACCAGTTTTGTGTACGTGCTGCCTTCCCTGGGGTTGTAAACTGTAGGCAACCCTCCGATGTAGCCTAGTACATTAAAGCGTGCGCACAGGGGAGTTAGGGGCAAAGCAGGAGCGGCAGCGCTCCCTCTTTATCAAATAACAGTGACATCAGGTCTCTCCAACACCTATACTTATTTGGACCTCTCACACTATCGTTTAACGCACAGGGTTATTAACTTCGCAGGTTTCGAGGGTAGTTGCAGCAGAAGACCCCTTCCTGAAACTGCTTACTTCCGTCATTCACTTTCGGAAATCTAGGCCCGAAAGACGAGTGATTTTCACGTGGGTTATCGCTTCACTTGCGTCTTAACTGAATGCAGGAACAGTGGAACCTAGAAGTAGTTACTTCGTAACTACGGAAGCGAAAAAAAAAACAAAGACACAAAAGAGCGCTGACTTACAACAATTATTTAATATCGGAGTGGTGTACATATATAAGTGAAAAATGAGAAAATTGGGCATGCGTAGAAGGGTGCAGGAGCAACCACTTCGATACAATGTCAGCAAAACTCTTGTCTCTTGTTGAATGGGCTGAAAACAAATACACATGTAGCTTAAAAAAGATCGAGATACACAATCTCTTTTTGCAACAACGGAACCGATGGGCAACTTACACATTTACCGTCAAACTTGTTTATTTGATAAGCTTCAATTATCTCACGCGTGGCCTGCGAGTTGTGCTTGCTTGATACCTCGCAACGCTCAAAAACTGGCACGCAGCCGCAGTCTCGGGAATGGATTCCGAGGTGTCCTTGAACAACTTGGGAAGTAAAAACAGCGCAAAAATATAGACAAGGATTAAAGTGATTGTTAGTTTGTTGGGGACCGTTCCGGAAGTTTTTGGCAAGCAGGAAGGCACTTTTTTGTGTTTTTTCGTGGTTGTTACACACATGTTGATTATCAATATGAATAGGCTTGTCTCATACCTTGTTTGCTTTGATGCACAGATGCCTATGGTTGTCCACGTGACCGGGTCAAATGCTTGATAGATGTGCGTGTATCTTTCAATAAAGTTTAGTTGCGAGTTCAGCGCGGTGTCGTCTCTTCCTCTGTCCTTGTCTATATTTTTTGCGCTGTTTTTGCTTCTTAAGTATGAACCACCAACTAGCTCAACTTTCGCTATCCTTGAACAACGTTGTGCACATTTATGTGCTCTCTTAAACGGTCATTAAGGCACCTTCCGGTTTGCCCTATGTATACCATTCCGCACGAAAGCGGAATGAGATATACGACACCAATAACACAAGGTACAAAGCGCGTTCTGTGTTTCACAGTGCATCTTCCTCTAAAAGCAGCTGGATTATTCACCAGCTTACTAAGCTTTGCGAGCGTAGTACTTCTATCTATTATCTCTCTCTCTCTCTCTCTCTCTCTCTCTCTCTCTCTATATATATATATATATATATATATAGATATATATATATATATATATATATATATATATATATATATATATATATATATATATATATATATAGTCATGACCAAGAAAGACGCTGGCGCTTCGGCGTAGCTAGAGCAAAGAAGAGAAGAGTGAAGACAGAATAAGAACAGCTGGCCCAGGATCGGGTGTTGTCTCTTGTTCTCTCCATTACAATATATATATATATATATATATATATATATATATATATATATATATATATATATGATGCTTTCGTCACAACAAACAAACAAACAAATTGGTTGTGTCAGTCAACGGCAAGTTATAGGGTCTATTTCGTAGCCGCGGCTCCGTTTGATACAAGCCAAGCAGATCGCAACGGCAGAGATCATTTGCCGTCCACGGCTCGTTCTTTCACCACAACACTGCCTCCCCCTCTTTCGCGCACGCGCAGATCTCTCGGATGGCATCGGTGGAGCGTCATACATGCTACCACTGCTTACTAACAGTGTTCTGAGCCGACTGAGCAGCGCACACGCGTTCTCGCCGCCAACGCTACCGATTCCGGCGACAAATCGCCTTCGCCCGCAGCGCCTGTCGGCAGTAACGCATAGCTCGGCCCGGCGAGTGAACCACACAAACGTGAGCTTGTTTCTCTATTATTTTAAAGAGACAAGTCAACCGGTGTTGTAATCAACGGAGTCCACCCTGCCTGGGTGAATTCTTTCAGCCCTTCGTATATAATCTCCTTTACTTTGTTTAATTTAAAAAATTACGAAGTTTTGTGCCGTAACCGTGGCAGAATTATGAGGCACCATTTCCTTCATGAGAACTCCAAATTAACTTTGACTACCAAACGTGGCCCTGACTCTATACAAAAGTCGTTTTTTTTACTTTTTATTTCACCGCTATGAAAGTATTGCCGCTAGAGTGGGGATCAAACTCACGTTTTCGATCTAAATAGTGTGTCACCTAAACCTCTAAATTACGATGGCAGCTTTTCTTTTTTAGTTAGTCAATTACAGTTGGCACTCATGGGAGTGTTCTTGGCTTAATTGCGTTAATAGCACGGTCATCATCTTGTCGTTCCATCCCTTCAGGGGTGAGGCCCATTTAGGACGCCTATAAAGACAGCAATTGCCTCGTTCACTTACTCCACTAGAAACTACGGGAGGGTTGTTTACACTCTTGCTTTTGTCAACTTCTATTTTGTTATGTGTAACGTTTATTTGTTGCTACTAAATATTCACGGTTAGCCTGTCGTTTCGCTTTTAGCCCTGTGGTCATTTGGCCTATCTGTTGCCTTAGTACCCAGATGGTCCAACGGGCAATCACGACTGGCATAGTCGATGAACGCGAACGAATGCTGAAGGTTGCAGATGATCAAGCAGAAAAGTGGTCAAACACGGGCCACAGGTTCCTGCTAAGAAAAAGCAACCTGCGTAGACTTCCAATGCCTAATGCGGAAGTCAAGAGTAGGCGAGTTGCCATTTCATCTGTGGAATAATTAGTTACTATAAAATTTTAATTGATCGTGGGCTTTACATGATAGCCATTGGGAACTATTAGGTTGGTCAATTTAAATTTTGTTATATTTCTCTGTACTAATTGTTAGTGTAATGAACATTGTGATTCGCGCCGTACACTGATAGCAGCGAGAACAGTTTTCAGACGTTGAGTAATCTGGTCAGTAGTAAAGCCCCTCGGCATTTTATTCTGGTGGCGTTGAAAACTCCGGCATTTTCAATGGAGCCGAATCACATAGCTCTAAATATAAATGTTATGGTTTAACGTCCCGAAACGCCGATATGATTATGAGAGATTCGGCAGGGGAAGGCTTTGGAAATTTTGACCGCCTGGTGTTCTTTGATGTGGATCTAAATCTATGTACGTACATTGACTTCAAGCATTTTCGCTATCATCCAAAATGCGCCCGCCACGGCCGGGGTACGATACCGTATAATGCCAGAGTGGGCTCTAGTCTTCGCTTTGAGCGCTTAAACTTATCAGACTATATACTAACATGATCTTTAGGGCTTGCAGATATTCGGGAGCTGTTTCCGCAAGGCAGAGAATACGTGTATAATCGACTGGTTACACAACTATAAAAACCCCGTGGTAGTATAAAAACTCTCGGTTATTGTGGAGGTTTGCAGTGGTATGAGAATAACGCTCTTCCACGTTTACTTTTTGATTTCACTGGCATAATTGGACACATATTGTCACGGGGTCGTGACGTGTCCGAAGACAGGAGACTTTATGTTGGGATTCAACTGTTTATTTGGGCGAACCTATGCCAGGTAAACGGACAGCCTGAAGCTTCTCGAAAACTGCAGGCACGGTTTGCGCTGAGAATTGAGTAGTGTATTTGGGCGACAACAAAACTTGAGGAATGGAACGTGGCAATATCATCCCACTTTTAAAATTGAAAGAAGTTACTTTCAATTCACCCATTTTGGAAGCGACAGCTTTTCTCCACTGATTTCAAATTATTGAATACATTTTTAATTAGTCCCATAGTAGACGCCTCAAATCATGCCAGGGTGTATTCCATCAAATGGAATGCAAATATGAAGGCAGCTAGCAAATATCGCATTTTCCTTATATTCAGAAATTTCAGACATATTTCTTGAAAAGCCCTGTAATGACACCCTTTATCATAATAATAATGGAGACGAAAGCGATATTGTCGCCCCTTAGTTTATTGATGCATTTAATACTGCCTCTCGAGTAACTTGGGCTAAACTATATGCTTTCATTAAAAGATCGTTACCACGAAGCTCTAAAAGATTGTTACCGCGAAACGCACAAAATATACGCGTAAAAGAAGGGGACAAAACAAAATTAAGCTTTACTCTTATTATGCAAGCGCAAAATGTACCGGCGGGTATGCTAAGAAGATGGCTCGCCATGAACTCGCTTCATTAAAAGATTCACTCCTACCTTATTACGGGAACATTGCCTCGGCCGGCGTAGCAGTTGCAGCGCAGAATAAGGCACCCGATGTAATCAAGGGACGTTGCTCGACCGTTACCCGCGAAGTGCTTTACTTGGTAAAGCGGAGAAGGGTACATTGCGTTGTACGCAGTTGAAAAATGGGCGATTAAGCGCTCATTTACCCGCCAGTATGAAAAAAAGTGATTTCGTATGCGTTGGTTAACAGTTTCCTTTGCACAGCAAGCTGGTTACCCTAGCAATGTTTCTGCTGTATACCAGAGCGCTGGTATTACGGGCTGGGCGAGGTCTCAAACCTTTACAGGAAGCCCACTTAACAACAATCTTCATTTTAAAAGCAGCCATGTCAAACACTGCAAAACAAGTATCCCCTATAGCCAAGCTATCCGTTTTAAAAGAATTTGTTTGGACAACAGGAAATTCACTCGCAACTGTGACCAGCTCCGTAAAACATTAACCGAACAACAATATCCTTCACAAATAATCGACGGCGCTCTCCAGCAGGCCTAATGTCTCGATCATGAAGACTTCATCAGTAAGGACAAGCGATTAGCGCCACCTTCCCAAGCCAACCTCGCTCTGACGCATTCTGCATCTATTCCTAGCGTGTCGCATATACTCAGAAAGCATTACAACTAATTGACACAGAGCGATCGGCTTAAGCACATCTTCACTGAATTACCACGAGTTGTATATCGGAGATTAAGGAACTTGCGCGACATGGTAACTTCTTCCAACACTAGATTTATTGCTCCTGTTGGTTGTCACCCCTGTAACAAACCACGATGTAAAGTTTACTTGAATGCTCAATCTGCCACAATCTATACATCGGTCAAACCGAGACATCCTTTCGTATCCGTTTCAACAACCACAAATCACACGTGACCAGTTTGCCACATCTCCCATTGTCCAAGCATTTTCACCTACCAAGTCATTCGTTTGACAAGAATATGGTGACGCTATTAGAATCAGGCTTTAAATCACACCGTGATCGTGAAATTCGAGAATCGTTTATGATTCACAAATTCAATAATTGTTATCCGGCATTAACGAATGCGTAGGCAAAGTGTCATGCATTTCTACGATGCCCTGACGTGCGCATTTTTGCGAAATATTTGAACAAGCATCCCTAATGTATTCTCTACTTCCTAAAGGTTATCACATATTTTTTTTTCATGCATGATCATCGTCAATGGTGAACGTTACAAATTCCTTTTTACATGCCCCGATCTTGTCTATTGTTTTACATTTTTCTAATGGTTTTATTTAGTGCAGTCACGGCTGTTTTGAAAATTTTGTGACACTCATATGCTGATCGCACATGTTTTGTACTCACGTGTTCATGTCTGCCCATAAAAGCGGCCACATACTAGTATTTCTGTTAATCCCGACAAAGGCCGTGCCACGGCCGAAACGTAGAGTAAACAACTATCAAATTTTCGTAAGTGTGCACCTTTGTTTCTTGATATATATATATATATATATATATATATATATATATATATATATATATATGTATATCAAAAGGTGGTTTTGGGGCGTTAAACCCCACATATCAATCAATCAATTTAGTGCGCCACTGTGGGTGCAATTTGATAGCGAAGACGCGGTGTCGCTCGACTCGCGCTCACGCACCGCAGTATGGCGTCACCAGATTTCTTTAAACTCGGAACAGATCGAAATTTTCACGTGTCGCAGATAAAACCAATTGTTATTCTGCGAAGTGCTTGTTCCAAGTCAATCATTACGTGCCATATAGCATACTATCATCCCAACTTTTCTGTGCGCTGCACCGAAATACGGAGAAAGATTGCGACGCTTTACGGTTCGTTATACAGCTGCCTACGAAGACTAATTAGAGCTGAACTCGAGGTCCGTTCGATTTTAAACTTTCCAGTTAAGCGGATACATCCGCGCCAGTGCCTGGAGCGGACGGTGTAAGCGCGAACCTCACGCGGCGCGCCAGATGCTCGCGCTTCCCTCTGGTGGCAAGTATGCGCCAAAGCCTACTGCACTTCATGTGGCACGAAGAGCGTTTATGCATAGTGGCCCATCTGTGCTGCGCTAATAAGATATGTGCGCAGGCTGGAAATGTTCCAGCTTTTTACCCTAATGGTCAGCCGTCTCGAAAAACTATTCACGTTAATCGGAATCACCCGCCCTTGCGTAAAAGAGGCGTGCGTTCTTGATCAAAATAGGCGAATCTAGTGCCTATATCTCGATCCATTTGCCTTTAAATGGCTGTACAGATCCGCATTTGGGCGAAAGTCACTGACAAATAAAAAAATAACGAGGAAACCTCGACTCACGAAGTGCTCGGCCAAGCTGTAAGAAGCGCGCGGGCGCGCAATCAGACCGTCAAAATGAACGTACAATGGAGGCGTCTAATGGCCGAGGTGTCATCCGCGCTCGCTTTCACGTTAATTGAGCCCACAGTTTCAGCCCTGTTTCTTATTGCGGGCTGGCAGGCGGGCTAAACCGGTCTAGGTCTTATTGGTAGACCCCGTGCAGTGTTCCACAATTTCATTTCTCTTTATGCTCTGGGAGTGTAGAACAACTCCTCCCGACTCTACCTCAAGCAAGTGGGAGAGGTCCCTCAGGAGCTCACTTCTCGCCGACCAGCGATGGGCCGTCCAGCAGGCCCACGAAGCGGCCGCCAGGTACTCCCTGTCGGTCCCTACGTGGGAGACGCCCGCTACGCGCTAAGCGCGTCCTGCAGGACCGAAATAAAGTTTTTCCATTCCATTCCATTCGTGCGTCCTCGCATTGTAATGTAATCGTTCGGGTGGCGCCAAGTCAGAAATCAGAATGACCTCACCTGGAGAAATAAACGTGATGATAACCGCAGAAAATGCAGCTGGTGAAAAGTTATGATTTTTGGAGGCAGATAAAAATGTTTTAAATGTATATAAACTGTCTTCGATGCAAAATAATAATAATAATAATAATAATAATAATAATAATAATAATAATAATAATAATAATAATAATAATAATAATAATAATAATAATAATAATAATAGTAATAATAATAACAATAATAATAATAATAATATTAATAATAATAACGATTAATAATAGTTGAAGTGATTATTTGGTCAAATAGGCTGTCTTACATTTCTGAAAACCTGGTAAGGAATAAAAAAAAGGAATGGTGGTGACGTAGTAACTAGACGGGCGTAGGAGTGGTTGAAAGCAGGGAGACTTTCCGCTTGTGTCTAAATATCCTCGTAAAATAATGAAATGCATTAAACCTTCACACTTTTTACACTAAACGTTATTTTTGGTTAGCCAGTTTATTATATAGAAGCACGCGCTCATGGTCTTGTTCGTCTTTCACGTCGCGTGTTTTATTCATTTCTTTCTTCATCGTAAATGGCGGAGTTTACGTCTCTGCAGTGACTGTGTTCTTCCTTGATGTCGCCGAATGCTATCACGCCGCTGGGAAATGTTCCCCCTGACACAAACACTGTTTTCAGATCCGGCTAACTTAGCCAGGTGCCGCCATTGACGCATTCCAAGGGGCCCGCAGGGCATGTTCCTTTATGACTAGCCTCTGCATGCTCTTTCATTTATTTTCTCGCACTTTTCTATGTATTGAGAAATAGTGTGAAGACTACTAGATGGTTTCGGCTTGAAAGGAGAAGGGATTGACACATTTTGTCTTCCTCTCTTTTCACTTAATTTTATGCTCTCGCTTTAGCTTTTCTAATTCTGTACGCGAGAGTGCACGCACAAAGCAGTTAAGCTGAAAAGTTGAACTGTCTTGTATCAAATTTCCTAGTTTTTCAGAATGATAGGAAAAAACTTGTGAAGGGTGACTTGGCAGAGCAAACTATAATAATGAGGCTCTCGTGAACAAGTCTCACTGTGAGTCTCTAGCAGTGAAACCAACATTGTAAGCTTCATGGAATAATAAACTTCATTAAATGAGGATCGTCTATGGTTAATCCTGGGCGGAGCATTCTTGTAGAGCACCGCTGGCCAAAAAGACTATACAGATGTACATTTTTCACCTGTTGCTCAACTATCAGCATCTGAATAGCTGCATAACTTTTAAAGAACATTTCCAAGCTTATACCAGTACCTCATGCAGATTTATTTCTATTGTCCTACACAGTTCGGGACTGAAATTGATGGGGTGAATAATCATGTTTACTTTTTACTTCTTGTTGGGCTGTATAGGGTGTGGTATTTGTTGAAGGCTCAGAATAAAACAAGTCAACAAAATAGGTGAGAAAAGTTTGAAACATTGCCTGTTACTGAGTTGAGGATGGTGGAAAAGTGGCAGCAATATTCAGGTATTTAACTTTGAGTGCTTATTATCGCTCAAATTTAGGCCACCTTGCCTGTGTACTCCTCTAATTCCTATGTCAGCAAAAGCTTGATGACCTATACGAACGTGGTGGACATCTGGGCACGTTGGTATTCCATGGTTAGGAATGATAATAGGACTCTAAAACGAGGACACAAACACACACACCCACGCACGCACACACACGCACACACACACACGCACGCACGCACACATCACACACCACACACACACACACACGCACACACACAAACACACATCGCACACACACAGACGCACACACACACCACACACACACGCACACACACGCCGCACACACACACACGCACACACACACGCACACACCACACGCACACACACACCACACACGCACACACACACCACAGACACGCATACACACACACCACACACACGCACACGCATACACACACACACACACACACACACCGCACACGCACACACACACACCACGCACACGCGCGCGCACACACACACACACACACACACACACCACACACTACACACACGCACACACTTACATAGTGCTATGTATGTGTGTGTATGTGTGTGCCTTCTTTGTGTCCTCGTTTTTAGTGCGCTATTACCATTCTTATAACAAGGAACTCGTATTCACAAACAAAATAAAGAAAGCTTAAATTTATATGGTTGCATTTAAAGCGCATGCTAAACATAATGCACATTGCGCATAGAATAGCAACTTTTAATTCTTGTAAGAACTGTATAAATATAGCGGAAAAATCCTATTTTATTTGCAGATAGCTTAGAAATAAAGTTAGCAAAAAGTGACTGACCAAATCGAACAGTAGATCTGCGTATGCGTAAAACAGAAGAACTGGTGTGTTTAAAACTGAATCACTGGTCTGACAGCAATCATGAGAGCAGTGTTATAAAGTTTGCCCAATACGGATCGATAACCTCTGATAATTTATGCAAATTTTGTTTGCCAGATGGCAAATTAGGGACTCAATATATGAATAATCTTGTGACTTAGTTTTCGAAAAATAACGAAGGCCTAAATCAGTGAGCCGAGGAGTTCAGACGGTAACGCCAGAATGGTAATTACGTTAGCTTAGCTAGGGCATACCAGCGACCAGTACACTTTCATGTTCGCGGTTCAAGCAAATGCCCGGTTCAAGTTATGCACAATAATATCGAGTGCTCTCTTTGGGCTTCGTCCATCAGCCATCGCAATGAACGTCAAGGACCTCGCAGGCAACCCTACCTAACATCTCGCTTTGATTTGCCCTTATGATGCAATGGCAGAAAAGGTGGAGATAGAGAGAGAGAGAGAGATGAAGATGCAAGGAAAGGCAGGGAGGTTAATCAGACGCACATCCGGTTTGCTACCCTGCACTGGGGAAGGGATGAAGGGGAGAAAAGAGGTTGCAGAGAGATGAGAAGGTACACACAATCACGAGCACACTCGGGGAGCACACACAGTCTACAGGCGTTCGCTCAGGTTTGTTGACTTTAAGTAAAGTAGCAATGCTTTAGCCGCTTTCTGCGCAACTGAAGCAAATGCCCAAGGTCCTAGTATCTTCTGCACACAAACCCGTGTAGTCCCGATTCCTCTATCAAGGAATGATTCAGCAAGACAACTTTACCTGCTGGCTCGAGATCTTACACGCACGTTCTGGTCGTCTACCAGCTTCCAAAGGCGTCAATTTTATGAAGTGGATTCTTCGCTTAACATCACTTTCCCGCTCTGCAGAAAAGGTGAACTCATAAAAAAATCACAGAATATCTACGGAGTAAATGAATGATGATGAGTAGGGCGAAGCGCTGGAGGGTTTCATCGCTGAACCTTGAACCATCCGCGAATATCGGCCACTACATCATCACAGACGGGACAAACACTGTATATATTTTTACAAGATATTTTACATTTCGTAAGTGGTAGCTTTATGTCGATTCCGTTTCCCCTTTATTATAACGGTTTACGGTCGGTGAAGTGGTGGATGGGTGATGGTGATGTTTGCAAGGACGAAGTAGTGGGCAGTTGCCAAAGGTGAAACTATAAGTGGTTACGTACATACATACAAGAGATGAACAGACCCACGCCTTTGGGGCTTCGCCTCTAAGATAGCTACCCCGCCCCCCTATGACGATACAGTCCTCGATTTTGTTCGTTTCTTTGTATGTCACTTTGTTCATTTGAAAGTTTGGTGAATAGTTTTTTGTAATTATAGAGCAATATATTACTTGTGACCGTGGCTCTAGAGGGAAACTCTGTTGAAGCTATATGTGCCATTCGAATTCGGACGTTCACACAAAATTCACAAAATTACCAGACACGTCTGCACCAGCACTTGTATCACTTTTTTAGCTGTTCTGTCCATGCGTAAATAGGCCATAAATCTTTAGAGTATCAACAAAGACCTGAATCCTCTAAAGATTACAATGTTTTCATGAAGGACGTCTTCTTCACTGAATATCCTCGTTTTCTCGGATGCAAGGATTACTCGTGGATAGTATTGACTATAACGGCCGCATGAGACGACAAACTCCACTATGTGTCAGAACGCGTCTCATAAAAAGCTTATGGCAACATGAAAGCCAGTAAAATTGTAGACAACCTGAGCGTGATTTTCTATCACAAGGTTTTCATTGTGTTCATATTTATTCGTAATTGTATTTGAATATTTATTTGTATTGTGCTCACTAAATTTGTGCTTGTTTAAACTGTTCTATTTTGACTATACTTTAAGTTACTTTATCTAGCTTTGCCCGAAACGCATTTCTGCGCACTGGGAACCAGTGCAAATAATTAGTACCATGCTATCGCAAAACAGTTGGGTAATTTTGAGCTGCATGATATAAATAAATGGTGAAACACTAATGTGTAGTGACCCCTCCAGTACCGTATAAACCATCGTAGCTTCGGAAAGGTTTATATTGACTTGACTACATTTCATCGCAAGTTATAGACGTCCAAAGGTGCGCGCATATCAGGTGAGTTCCTGATTGGAACTCACCTACGAGTCCTTACAGCGGGAATCAATTATGCAGGTGACCGCGTAGACATGCCTCTTTACATGGTCAGGGAAACGCAATAAGGGTTAGACCATTTCCCGTCTGCCCGTATGTAGATGCGCAGTTCCAATGACCTGCAGGCGGAGCGAATGCTGGCGTAATTTCGGGTGCCATACGGCAAACAGTTGGTGTGCTACTCTTTCGCAAGTGTGTAGTGTTGCAGTCTTCGAACGACGTCTCAGGTATGCTCCTCCGCCTGGGCCCCTGGCGCAAGCTGACGTGGCGAAACCGAAGCGGGGACAGGATCAGTCGAGAAGACAGCTGTTACTATGGAGCTGCCGTTAAGACCACGGAATGCAGTATCGATTGCGGCGCTTTCATGGTGTGCTGCGGTTTGCCGCGTCGTGCGCGTCGTTTCACGTGGGTTGCAGTCCTTATGTGCGAGTCTTCTAGTCTGCTCAGCATCGAAACCTTTACTTTTATTTTTCTCTTCGTTTGACTCTGGTGTGCTTGTGGCACAGCCTCCAATAGCTCCATAGAAATTGCGCTACACAAGCGGTCAACCGTGATGGCACTTGCGGAAGAACTAAAGAAGCGTGAAGGCAGAGCTTATCGCCTCCTAGTTTAATGAGTCTGGCTTGCTATCCTTAACTGCATTGGAAGATGGTTAACCATTTGCTCCGAAAAAAGCTCATGCAGCTGGCTTTTTATATTTTTTTTCTAACTTGGTTCATTTTGTTGTTGTTGATCTACTTCATTTTGTTCGTTGCTCGCTCAATGTAAAACTATGTCAGATTTAGCTTACCTTCATGTGGAATATATGCTGTGCACCGCCATAAGTGGAACTGGGTAAGCAGTACGGGAAGATAGCAAAAGAAAAGGCATGATTAAGGGTGATGGAAATGAGGTTAACCAGATGGAAAAGTTTGTTTTGGAACACTTCGTCAAGGCAGTGCAATAGTAAAAAGAGAAGTGTTGTTAAAGAAAGCTCATTATCCAATAATGTGACAAGACACAATGATACCGCTGGAGAGCTGCAGGACTTTTGGCTTTTCAGGGTGTTTTCGGCTAGCCTGGTTTCAAATACATCATTTGATTCGGCGGTGCAGGTACAATAACGTCTGGCACATTCAATGATAGGCTTACAGATGCAGGAAATGTAAACTGTAATGTACCCAAATATGGTGTTGCTGGTGTTATAATAAAATACCTAAGCAAATAATTTGGCGCATTTAACAGGATCTCCACTTACCACATAGTCTTCGACAGTATCTCGTAAAACTGATATCAGATAGTGCAGTTTGACCACAGTTGCACACAATTAAGAAAAGGTTTCTTTTCTTTTTTTCAGGGGAAAACTGTTCATATTTGAAGACATGGCATAGGACCACGTCTCACGCGTGTTATAGGAGAAACTTCAGGTCGAATATTATGGCCCGTATTCACAAACCAACCTTGGCATTTCCTCATGTTTTCCTCGAGTCTCTGTACTCTCTACGTGCGTTATAAGGGCACAAAAATGGTAGCAGGGTAAAATATAACAACGAGATCCGTTCATGTATACTAGCCTACTTAGTTCAGTTGAATTATTAGAAATTCAACAAAGTCGAAGAAGAGTGTCCACTGTCATCATTGCTACTCACACATCATGTCAAAGGCATCGCGAATCAACTTGAAAACAGCGAATTGCAAAGTGTCTTTTGTACATTCCTAAGAGTCAGACTTGTAACGTATGTCTCTTCTTGTGTTCGTGTCGTCTATGCACCATTTCTTCCTGAAAACTTGCACCAACAAGACCAAAACAATTTTCCAGTTCTTACACACTTGCATATCTGAGATTAGCGGAACTGCTGGTACTTGTGCTTGCTTGTAGCGCATATCTTACAAAGAGCAGCGCGAGAATACCAGGTCAATAGCAGGAGACACGCACAACGCTATAAGGGTCTTCCTTAGTTGTCGTGGTGTTTTTCGCACTGTTCTTTGGCCTCAGAGTAGCCGCGTGATGGTATGACAGGCCTGGTTGCGTGCGTCATTGCTAAGTATGACTTTTGGTATCAAATTCTGCATTGATTTTGAACACCACAGGAGACGACTGACATAACCAATCGCTTGTTATGTATCGGACAGGAAGGTCTCTCTGTTTCACTTGTACACTATTACCTCTTCTCTAACCTTACTCTCTCTCACTCTCTTGTTATGGCGGTCGTGTGTTTTGACTACTGTTTGTTATACTGCCTGGCGCATGACAGTTGGAAACAGAGTTATTGTAGACAACTCAGGTGTCGTCGATGTTGCAGAAACAACCTGTTACTCAAGTATTCAGTGTGCGCAGCTTCGGCGGTAACTGACTTTGCATCACAAATTGAATGGCACAGGATATATTTTCTATTAAATTTGCTCTTAATGTGTTATTTAACATCTGCTTAGATGCTAAAAGGTTGTTTTACCTTTTTATACGCAGAAACAAAAGTCGTTAACACAGTAACTTTAATTTCTTTTTTTCCGTTAAAAATCACGCTAGAAAAGTTGTTGCTACGTTCATTGTCGGGTTGAGTGGTTTGAACCGGCTGGGATTAACGATGTGTAATTTGGCTACTTTCATGGCGACTTGACATTCCATATATGTAATTTACGCATGTAGTTTGTTGGTCTTATGTGCATTTTGTTTTTGCGCCATTTGCTTTATAATTCAGTAACGTAACCATTTTCGGCCGTGGTAATTGAATTGCAATATTTTTGAAATAACGCCTCTTGTGTAACATGAAAAACAGCAGTGAGATGACAGTTCTAGCTTATGAGCATCTGATTAGCATTGACTTTGAGGATAATTGATACATTTTAGTTAGATACAATAAATACATATTTTACGCTCTACAGTTAGTGTACCATAAGTCATGAACAATCGCTGCCCTACTACTGCTGCACACGTTCGACAAAGTATTTGAAAGATACTAACAGTTGCAAAATAAGATTTCACCATATTGAAACATTGTCTCGTGTTTTAACCTCTTTTATCTTTCGTAACAGTGCACCCACAGTCATCGAGCAGTACCTCTAAGCATACAGGGCAAAGTGCGTTCAGCCATACCCTGGGTCTTCTAAGAGGCAGCAAACCAGTAAGCTAGACATTTGAACGACGTGCCTTTTAACTATATGGTTCCGACGAGAGCCACTCCTGTGACGTATAAATATACATTCTGTGAGCAAGCCAAGAGATTCGAGAGTGGCGCTTGCCTTACCGTCCTGCTTCGTGGCAAGCAAGAGGCGTGCGACCAGCATGGCCCTCCGTCGAGCCTTGCTCGCACGCCTCAAAGGTCCATTCATTTCTTCAGTGCCGCCTCGCATGGCTGGACACCACGCCTGCTCCTTATTCTTCTTCCTCGGTTGCTTCTCGTGAAACTAAGCCGGCGAGATGAAAGAGAGGAGCGTTATGGAAGAAAGCGACGGCTGAAAGGGGTCGGCAGCGATGGCGAAGAGCAGAGAGCTGACCGAATATTGGCTTTCCGCAGTGATGCCCCCCCCCCCTCCTCCCCGCAGCCGTGCTGAAGCGGGGGGGGGGGGGTGGCTTCCATTTATTACGGTCGACGTAATTTCCGGCGATAATAATTTCAGGCTGCCCTCCTCCTCCCAAGCCACCCATGTCGCTTATCATCGCGCCTGGGTCCCGCGGGAGTGATCCAGCGGGAGTGGCGCGCCACGCGCCCACCGCCGCGCGCTGAATGCAGGGCTCTGCCGCTCCAGTTCTCCCGAGCATGGGTGTGCGTGGCACAGAGCGGGCAAGATACGGCGGGGTGGGCGGAACGGAGAGGGGAGGTGAAAAGATCAGACGGGAAAGCAAGCGAGCATCGAATACCACGTCGCTACTTCGTTACGGCCTTTCTTTTCACGTGCAGTCGACCTGTCTTTCGTAAACCACCTTCTCTCTTCTTCCAAACACGAGAAGAATACGCCACGGTGTTTTCCCGCACTCTCTCTCTTTCTTCCCCGGCCTCCTCTTCAACATCTCGTCACTGTCCCTATCTCGATGAGCCAGCCTGGCGGGCCAAAAAGGCGCGTGCCGTTAAGCGTGGTCTCTTCGGTCGTGACCCGTTCCGTCTCCGTTACAGCGTGTTGCCCGGCGGGGTCGCATGTCAGGCGCTAATATGTGAAACCATTTCACTGTCCTTGGCTTAAAGAGAATAGCGTGCGTGCGGCTCCACCAAAGACTTTCTCCCACGAGAAACGGGCCTCTCCAGGGAATGCGCATCGCGTGCTCTTCCGCATGCTAATTGGCTCCACCGCTCGCTATGCGCGACTAACTTGTCTCTTTCATCTTACACTCTGAAGACGAATGGTGGGATGAAGTTGTGAACCGTGCCAAATTAGGGGAGGGGGGGACGAAAGTCGGCGCTGCGTGCGTTTCTCGAGGGAAATCGAGGCCCATTCTGCGGGCCTCGTGTTTCAGCGGCTCCGCATTTCAGAATTCATTTCACAGCGAGAACGATCTGTCATAGTTCAGGAGATGTAATAGCGGGCGATAATCGTAGCAAGAGACAATGTAGATACCGGGTGCTCTAATGGCTGCCCTCGTGGCACAGAATAGGCTCTTCTTCTTCTGTCATGATGGCTTCGATTATGTTGTGTCACGTTCTCGCGTTATATTGGTAAAATTTAGCTCGGGTATCGAAACATGAAACGAATGAATTTAATACTCGTGAGCAGTCTCACATTTGGAACTTATTACGTGTTTTAGGAGAAATGTTAGCGCAATGTAGGAAGTGCAAGTGATTGGAAGGCCGACAAAAGAAAGAATTGTTAGAAATTCTCTATATAACCAGAAGGAGGGTGTCCTGCCTCCTCATTGCTGTTCGCACATCATGATAAACGGATCGCGAAATAATTTGAGAACAGTGAATTGCGTACTGCCCTTTTTACGATTTCAATAGCCAAGCTTGCAACGCAGGGCTTCTTGTTTCGTGAAAGCAAATGGCAACGTACTTGAATTGGACAACAGAAGCATCCCAAGTCTTCTAATAACAAAACGACATTTCTGGACCTTAATTGTTTTGCACCGAGAAATAAGAAATGATAACCTCCAATGAAAAAACAAGTACTCATGAAGTATCCTTTCCACAAGAAGTCATTACCGTATACAAACAATATAAACACATCGTTGCGTATATTAGCAGAAAATACTTCGCTTTTCACTGGCTCTTCCTTTTTGAAAATTTCATTGTGCAACCTAATGAGCACTGACTTTTGTTTTCCCTCTTTTGATCTTTGCAGGGCAGTGGCCCGCAGAAATCTTTGTCGTGTGATGCACAAGTGGGCTACATTTATTAGACTTTAGATGAGCTTAAACATTTAGTTAAGTCAGTGAGACAGGTATGTTTATAGAGGTTCAGGAGTTTATAACCTGAAATCAAGAATCTTAAAACAATGAATATATGCAGCGTAAGAGTTAAATGAATTATCTTGATAATATTAGCTGCCGCCCCATCATATATCATTCAAACATTACGCTACCGATGTTCAATATACTTAGGAAAGCCGAACAAAAAGCGCGGAGAGGGCGCAGGCGCGCTATATCTACAGTAAAGGTGAACTTGCATTACCTTCCTAGGATGAATGAGACGTACTGTTCTGGATGAATGGTTGTACTGTCCTGAGAAGAATTAAATTATAGGTGGGGGAGCAAGCACTAGGACTTAGATAATTAGAAGAAAACAAACGGGGCATACTCTGTTGGCGCACCTGTGCAGTGGTGCTTGGAAATGCTCCGCCGTCACTGATTGTAACCATGACGTGGAAAAGTGACGCACCATAAATTTGATCTAGCGCCTCTCTCTGAGGTTGGCGTTTCCTGACGCCGCAAATCATGTGCGAGTGTTGCGGTTGTCGATCACTTAACACTAAACTGAGCGTATCGAGCGGGCTGGTAGTAGAAAGAGCAAATGAATTGAACGCGCCATTTTTTTGTTTTTTTTGTCTGTGCGTGAGGATATATCAGCTCTTCATGCGTGGCGTGTAGCCAATGCAGAACGGTTGCCAAGCCAATAACGTTATCAGGTCGACTAGACGTGACTACACTGGTGGGAAATTCTGAGTAGCGTTAGTATAAATAGGTTGGGAAATAAACAATAACCTCGGCACGTGATAACATTGGTGTGCGTTCGTTTTTTGTCGGAGAAGACGCATATGCGAAGCAATATGGACGCTGCGATGCTTCTGTTCAAAGTTATTTGTTAAGGCGAGAGTCCTATGTGCTGCGCCAAAGCTAGATATGAATATTTGTGGCACTGGCGTCAACACTGGCGATGCAGAAAAATTATGTGATGACGTCATCATATAGTGTCATAATGGCATCAAGTGTTCATGTAACCAATGGGGCTATGTTATATTGACGCCATGTGGCAAATGTGCACGCCAACTGCACGCGCGCACGCATGCAAACACACACACACACACATACACACACACACACACACACACACACACGCGCGCGCGCGCGCGCATGCATGCATGTGCGTGTGTTTTATATTATATATTTGAATATTTCGTGACTTCGAAGCACGCTTTGTTGCTTAGCTCCTTGCCGCCCGATGGGCTACTTACAGCGCCACTATTTTTAATCTCTACAGCTTCAATGATTACTTTTTAATGGCAATAAATTGACTTCGATGGCAAGAAATTCTGACCAGCTCACGAGAGAAATTATTTAAGTGGTGGAGATAGATACCCAGAAAATTGCTCATCAACCTGTTCATTGAAGAAAGAAATATTTCTTTTTTGTCCAACCGATCGCCTGTCTCAATCACAGGGTCGATTGCTTTGTGTGCCTTCTCCACCTTTTTCTTACTTTTTTTTCGCGTTGGTATAATGCAGGCCACATCATGTGCAATGAACAATGTGTTTTAGTTAGCGCTGTGTCCTTTCATTGCTTTCATCGTTCCTGCGATTCTTTGTGCTATTGCCTGAACGAACTGGGTATCTATAGACTGCGGGTGTAAATTTCCAGTGTGGTCGTCACCATTATCGTATTTACATTAACGCCTTTCTTTTACAGTGAAAGCTGTTATGAGATCACTGCAAGGGCCGCGTGCGCCGAAGTTGTCCGCCGCTGCCGGTGTCCGTAACCTGTATCGCACAAAGTAACGAGAAAAAAAAACTAAGAGAAGAAAAATACTAAGGACACGATGGGATTCGATCCCGTGTTCCCCTGCGTGACAGCCAAGTGTTCTACGACTAAGTCACACCTGTCTTTTTTTTTCTGACATGGTATTTATTACAAATGTAGGCTGCCTATATAGATACTCTGCAAAATACTAAAGGCCTCTTAGACAAATGTATAATAGGCATTATGAAACAATACCATACATTACTGTGTCTATAAGTGCATTTGAGCAGCACGCTTCATGAAACTATGATATCAGTATTGCGACAAAGTTTCAAGTACAGGCGTGGCTCAACTTCTGTTCCGCCTGTGCTTGAAACTCCGTCGCAAAATGGCCCAAGGTAGGCTTGATGTCGGGAAATGAATCACGTTAATATGAGGAATGAAGCGTTTTAAAGCAGCCGAGGAACAACCAGTCGTCAAACAATGTGAATTGCGTAAAAAGTGGGTCTTCGAAAACTCCAACCCATTTCTAAAGCTTCAGGCATAAATCTTCATTGTCGTCAGCCACATCATCAAAAAAGTTGCACAAAATATTTTGCTATAGTGTAGCAAGCAGCACGCTTCAAAGAATGCCGAATGATTGTATAGTAAATGCCTCGCCACAACACAATGATTATGATGATTTGTGATGTAGTGGACAACCTGCAATTGCACTTGTAGCAGTTACCCAAATATTGTTTTAAAAATCAGAGCATGTCCATGGACTGAATGATGATCAGTAGGGCAAAGCGTCCATCAGTCCGTCCACGCCTCCGTCCGTCCGTTCGTTCTTGCTTCCATGCGTCCGTGCAACCATCCGTGCTTACGTCCGTCAATACGTGCGTCCGTCCGATCCATCCTTGCGCCCGTGTATCTGTTCAACTGTGCATCTTTCCGTCTGTCCATCTGTCCGTACATGTAGTGAACACTCCAAATACCGCCATCTCGAATCTTTTCATTATATATTCATCATATGGAAGTACCGTCATTCAGCGCACATTACAAGGACTAAACGAGAGGTGGCTACCTACCACCACCACCACTACTACTACTGCTACTACTACTACTACTACTACTACTACTACTACTACTACTACTACTACTACTACTACTACTACTACTACTACTACTACGTACATCGCGGACGCATGACCCACGTCATAAGGAGCTTCGCTCCTAAAAAAGGCTCTGAAAGGCTGCTCTTCCAGCTTTCGCTTTGGCGGTGCTACGCGTTACGCGCAAGCTGGCAATTTTCTTTGCGTGGATTCCTTTTCTTGGAACTCAAACATTGATGAAAAATAAACACTGATCCATATTGTGGTTACAAGAAGGAAAAGAAGAGAAAAGTGAGCCCCGTAATTGTCTGCATCTGGTGCGACATCTCAACAGTAGCTCACAAGATGGGGGGGGTAAGGAGGGATTAAAAGGATAGGATTAAAGGTATATCTAGGATATAATAAAGGTATATTTAGGATTAAAGGATAGGAGTAAAGGAATATCCTAGTGCATCTATATATATATATATATATATATATATATATATATATATATATATATATATATATATATATATATATATATATATGCGCTAGGACAGCGAGCGATGACATATAAGAGATAGGAGAGATAGAAAAGATGGAAACACGGTCACAGGAGTCCGAGGACTGGGCACCGCTTGCAAGAGCTCTTGTCGGCGACAGGAGATGGCGTAGGGCTAATCCAGTCGGCCAGAGCTGCGCTGACGTCGTCGGGGGTCCGGCGACAGGAGGTGGCGTAACGGAAGCCCAGTCGGCCAGAGCTGCGCTGTCGTCGTAGATCGCGAGGGCACAACCGGTCGGCACGGAATCGAGCGTGTGCTATGGGCGTACCCCTATCTGTGTGTCCGGTGGTTTTCTAATGACGTAAAAACCAACAAGCGCTGCTCTCCACACTTTTGGACTGATATGAATGTTAGAATATACAAACAATGTTCTGAACTAAGGGGCAAACGTGTAAACATTCATTGAACTGCCTGCAAATCATTTTTCGTGCTTTTTCTTTCAGCATTGTCGTCTTTTATTTTGCATCTATAGCGATAGTAAAATGGGGTGTAGGTTTTATAAGTGCTTTGCGCAAAGTGGCAGCTACGTATTGACTGAAATGCTCTTAATGTCAATATTCAAACATTTAATTACCTCAGTTGTGCGCCCAACTGCTTTTTAGTAGGCACCTCGAATATCTCGTACGGTGAGACTTTTCTAGAACTTATCTGAAGAGGAAAAATACATTGTGGTGCCGAAACAAATGCTATTTGCTGCAAGGGCAAAGTGACTATAATAACAAGAGCACGTCGTGCAATACGTTTAGAAATTTAGTGTCATGTTTTTTCTGGCGTTAATGACTCACTCAACAACTGTGAAAGCGACCGAGTGAGCGCTGGCTTCAGAAAAAAAAACGAAAAAAAAGGAAGGGAAAGGAGGAAAAGGTAGCTGTGCTAGTGTTATGTATACTGCGAGCGTTGAAATTAAGAATGAAAGAGGAGAGCGAGGTTATCGTTGATCCTAGAGTCTAGAGATCAGGAAGGGTGCGATTTGGAGAGAGGGAAAGAAAAGAAGACAAGGAAGGGAGCTAGCGAAGGGGCGAACTTCTAACAGAGGTGTGAACAGGGGAACACTTTTGCTGGAACAGAAAGTCTGTTTTTCTTTGGACGAGCTTTCACTGTTGGGGAAGCCTTTCATTGCGTGCCGAGATGCCACGAACCATGAATGGGGGTGCGAGGGGACTCCCGCGGCGAATCTGATGCGCTGCGAGACACCCAGCGTGGGTGCGAAGATGGCGCGCTAACGGGAAGAGAGGGCTGTACAGCCGCGCTGGAAGGACGGGCGGGATACGCGTTCTAATAATGAGGTTATGCAAACTGTTCGCCCAGGGGATCTCGGGATATGCTCGGTGAAACACGCAGCGCGTGATTACAGGCGCGTGGCAAGCGAGCACTTCCTAATGACTTCAGACACTGGCGCGGAAACCAGCGACCCGCTGCGGCACCGACTCAGATGCGGGCCGGCATTGCGCGTAAAATGCACCCCACACACTTCTCGCTACAATTCATCGTGTTTCTGCTTGCTTATTGCTGCTATTATGCACGAGACAACTTTTCTTAGCGGGTGTGGTCCTAGGATGAGCTCTAGAGTTTCGGCCGTTTACTATTGGTGGGATAGTTGTGAATGAGCAGTGACAGAACTTTTTCGCGTTCAGAAGCTTACATTCAGATTGATGCGGCGTTTCGATTTCGTTTTTCTCGTCACCCTTCTTTTATTGAGGATATATTAGCTTAAGGCGCAATTATTCATGCGTATCTGTGTATTGTATGCTTGCTGCAAGGCCTGCGCGGTGAAGGATTGAAGCCATGTTTTGTGGAATCTGTACTCATGTATAAACCGGTGGCTTTTCCTCCCTTTTGTCCACGTAAATAATTTGTACCTATGTATTACTCTTGGTCATGGATTAGGACCAGCTATCCTCATTAACATTACTTTTCCTTCTCGATATCGTTCTCGAGATGTCGCAAACGAACATGTCGTGACGCAGTGGCGGTTCATCAGGTAGCTGTAGAGTCAGCTATACCCCCTGAGTAACTCAGCCTATCGTGGTACTCTGTGAAGCTCAAAGATGCCGGTTCGGTGATCTATAGCAATGTGCAGGCAGTTCTATTTATAGGAAACAGTCTTCTGCTTTTTGCGCACTGGATGTTTTATTGATGATACTTTTCTTTCCCACGCACACGCACTTTTTTTTTTCAGGCATAATGAAGCATGCCACTTCATTATGCCTGCGATATCAGTGGTTGCTTCCATGCCAGTACTTATACTTGTATTCACCAATATCAATGTTTTTTAGGGTGAAGCTCCTTAGGGTTGGGGTCATTCCCTCTTCTGTCAGTATGTAGCATGCATGTAGCCATTTCTAGATTATGAATTGCTCACTAGATGGAGTTAGTGGTTCTCGTATAGCTGACGATAAAAAAGGGTAGATGGCGCTGTTATAATAAGAAATTCCCAGCATATCCATGGAGTGAATGATGATGAGTGGGTTGAAGCGTCCGTCCACCCATTAGATGCGCGCTCTAGTGTAATAGGCGTGGACGGACGGATGGATGGACATACATACATACATACATACATACATACATACATACATACATACATACATACATACATACATACATACATACATACATACATACATACATACATACATACATACATACATACATACATACATACATACATACATACATTCATTAATACAGACAGACAGACAGACAGACAGACCGATGGACGGAGGGATGAAAGGACGCTTCTCCACAATCATGATCTTCACCCCGTGAATACGCTGTGAAATTTGTTCATGTGACAGCTTCCGATAGAGTTATTTCCCACTTGTTAATTTGCCTGTTGTATGTATAATTACGAAGTTCTAATGATTATACAAAATGTATGGTAGCTAAGCTATCTCCTGGTTTATTAAAAATTTATTAGCTTTCACTGTATACTGAACAAATGAGCATTAGTGATTTTCATGTGCACCATTCTGAGAAGAAGACCCAAACGTGCGTAAGCAATATGACGTAAGAAAATGCACGGGTGCTTACAGGTTTAACTTTGTATAAATCCAGTGCTACATTATTTTCTGCACGAAAATTATTTGCTAACTGATGCCCTCAATATTCAGTCCAGGATCACAGCTCATGATTATTCAAGCCTGTCTACGAATAAGTGCTCCACATACTGTGTAGAAATGATGTCAGCTCGACAGGTGTATACGACAGGCAAAAATTATCTGCCGAATGCTGCTCACTTTGTTTGGTGTTTTTTTGTGAATTTACGCATTTTCCGAGGATCATCGCTTTCCCGCGGGCAGCGATGAATCCAGACTCCACAGTACGCAGTCCGGACTTGGCTTCGCCTTTGACGTCAACCTCAAGGAAGTGCAACAGCCGCAATAACGACAGCACCAGTGACAGTACTGAACTGTACACGGCGAGTAGTGGAGACAGCGATGACTATTTCATACCTGCAGTGAAGCGTAAAGCTAAGAGGAGAATGGTCGGTGCGCCTTCGCCAGCTAGCGTTTCTACCGTGAAAGCTACGTGAAGTTCTAAACGCCATACCATACTTCTTGTTCCTGTTGACTTTTAGATCAACCTGATAAACATGAACAGGCAAAGGATATCGGCGCGTCTTGAAGCTGTCGTGCCTGATGAGAGAGAGAAGTAAATGTTTATTTTGAAACAGTGCTCCGAGCAACGCCCGGTGTCACCCTGAGGTGGGAGGGCTCCTTAGTCCAGGAACCCTCTGGCTTCTACTGCCCTCTTGGCCCTGGCGACGAGTTGTTGTTGCTCTTCCAGGTCCTCGAGGGCGAGCTTCACCTCTCACGTTTCTGCCTGATAAGATAAAGAATAATAAACTCAACCCACGGAAGAATACCTTGGCCACAGACGTTGAGCACCCGGCTGCGCTACATACCTTGCGAACTGTTACGGAGCTTGGAGGTATCAATCTCAGTGCTTACATTCCGCAGGATAGTCATACGATCAAGGGCGTCATTTATGACGTTGATGTCTCCATACCGAACGCAGACCTTACTGTGCTGATAAATCCAGCTGCTGAGGCAACGGACATGTTGCAAGTATACCGGCTTGGCAAATCCCGTTGCATGAAGGTGACCTTCAGAGGTGATTGCATCCCATCACATGTAAAAGTTGGTCACTTTCGTCACGTTGTCTGACCATACATCCGAAGGCCACTACAGTGCCACAACTGTCTAAAACTGGGTCCTGTTAGTGTTCTGTGTAACAACAAGTAAGCATGCTCATGTTGCGCCGGACCCCACAAAGCAGAGGCTTGCCAAACAACTCACCTAAAATGCAGCAACTGCAACGGAAACCATAAGACCTCGTCCACAGACTGCCCAGTACTCAAGAAGAAGAGGATCTTTCTGAAACAAATGGTGAAAGACTGATCCTCACAAGAGGAAGCGGTAACTGTTGTTCAACGATGGCGTTCCCGTCGATGGCGGTGCTCGAAGAAAAGAAAAAGCAGTCCTGTGCCAAACGTGCCTTCTCTTACACCTCCACCACTACCACCGCCACGACCACAGCGACCTCCCCCGCCCTCGCCAGCAGGCGGGGTACGTCCAGAGGTGCGAAAAGACACTGTGGCGCAAAAGGGAACATCTGACTTTGACTGGCTCGCTTTACCGCGGGTACATGTGTCTATGGAACCACAGCATCGACAGCCAACAATGGCTACACTCCGAGCAGGCAGTGTATACGGCCAAGAAGTACAAGTTTTTTTCTGTATTGAGGTCGTTCATGAGTGTTATCTGCACTCTCTTGGCTGGTCTACAGATCTCGGCCGCTAAATGCGCGCTGGAAGTCTTGGACACACTAGAACCAATTCTTACCGGCCTTCAGTAACAAGATGGCGCACCATAGACCACATCAGCCTTTCCGAGAAAACGTCAAGCGTGCTTCCATAATTCAGTCAAGAATGCCTGAGTTTATACAGTTCATTTTCGAGAATAACTTTCCCATCATCGTCATTTGTGAACCACGTTTTTCAAAAAAATACCTCGACTGTTGGGCTATGAATCATTCGTTTCTCCATCGTGCATGGAGCGAAGTCAAGTTGCTGTTTACATCCGTAAAAAACTCACTTATGTTCGCCAAAGAGTAGTCTCACAATGGAAATCACTACGTGTGTGTATATGTTAAAAAGGAGAAGCTGTCGTTTACGCTGATAGGCGCATATATAGCACCGTCACGTTGACTTGATCAACAGATATTTAATGATATATTCGCAACAACTCCAGCACATTGGATATTGGTGGGTTACTTCAACGCCCATCATCCACTGTGGGGAAGCATCAAGACAAATAGAAAAGGCACGAACTTAGTTGATCTTACATCGGAGCACGGGTTTCAGGTGCTGATCGGCGGCAGCCCTACTTATCTCCGAGGAGTAACTTATAGCAGCAGCCTGGACTTGACATTAGTGTCGCATAGTATTGTCACGAAATAGCAATGGTTCACAGATATTGAAACCCACGGCAGTGACCATATCCCCACGTACGTGACAGTCAGAGGTCTGGATGATTCTCCTTCCCCAGGACACGCAAGACTTATTGACTGGGAAGAGTATCAGATATCAGTGGAGAGCTAGTGCATGCACGAACCGCCGGAATCCATAAGTGATTTGTTGTGCAATGGAGATTTCCACGAAGATATGTTTGAAAGAATCGAGATGTACCGCACTCGACCAAGAGTTGGAGCGACTTCGAGCTGTCCGCCGGCGTGCCGAAAGACGATACAGATGCACGAAATCTATCTATGACCTCAAAGAATCCAGACGCATTCACAAGGAAATCCACCGTCGAATGCACAAACTCCAGGAAAAACAATTGAATAGTTTTTGTGACTCGCTAGACCCTCGAAAGCCTTTGTCTTCCGCATGCAGGAATCTTCGAGGTATTCGCTTGCATCCGCAACAGCGTCACCCCTTCGCTGCTCTGGCGCTACATCAACGTCGCTCACAGCTTAATGTTCTTGTTGAATTTTGTGTAAAGATCGCCGGCGACATCTCTGTTTCGATTGAGCTATTGCCACAGGACGTTCCAGTTGCACGAGCTCAGCAAATGGAGATTGCATTCACTATGAAAGAACTTCATGCAGCGTTGAACACATGCAGGCGCTCATTGTCCCCAGGTCCTTATGGAGTGACCTATGCTGCCCTACGTCACCTAGGCCAGAAGGCACAACGCTGCCTCCTGGTCATTTTTAATAAGTCTTAGCACGATAGAATAGTGCTTGATGAATGGAAGTGCAGTTTCCTGGTGCCTTTGTTAAAGCCCAGAAAGTCTCCATTGGATCTGGCATCATACCGGCCTATAGCACTAGCAAGCTGCGTCGGCAAGGTCAGGGAGAGGATGCTACTCACACGCATGGAATGGTACCTGGAACATTATAAAATATATCCTGAGGCTATGGCTGGCTTTCGATGAGGTCGGTCTTCAATAGATAGCTTCATTGACTTAGTG
This sequence comes from Rhipicephalus annulatus, assembly GCA_013436015.1. Taxonomy (NCBI): domain Eukaryota; kingdom Metazoa; phylum Arthropoda; class Arachnida; order Ixodida; family Ixodidae; genus Rhipicephalus; species Rhipicephalus annulatus. The sequence continues at coordinate 843,959 of WOVY01009324.1, read as the reverse complement.
ACCTCTGTTCAGCAACAGAAAGCTAAGAAGTGGTTGTCGGTAGCTCTGTTCTTAGACGTGAAAGGTGTCTATGACAACGTTACTCACGAGGCTGTTCTCAATGCTCTCAAAGCAGGTGAACCTGGAGGTCGTGTTATCCGATGGGTAAGAAGCTACCTCACAAAGAGATCCTTGTTCGTTCTAACTGAAGATGTGTCTACGAATAAGGAGGAGGAGGAATAAATGAGGAAGGACAGGGAGGTTAGCCAGTTCTCAGACCGGCTGGCTACCCTGTACTGGGGAGGGGGTAAGGGGGATAAAAGATGAGAGAAAAGAGACGTAAAAAAAGAGAGAGAGAAAGTCATCAGACGATCCACGACGCTGTTTACAGTCTGTCTCTAAGACCACTTGCCCGCAGAAAGCGAAACAACGCTCTCAATGCCTTGCGTGCAGAGGACGGTCTCGGCCAGTGTCCTAATACCCTTTCTTCCGACAATTGGCGATTGTCTATTCTATCTAAAGCTTTTGACAGTTCTTTTCTTGGCACGCTGAAGCGGGGACACTCGCAGAGAATATGGGAGAAAGTCTCTGCGCAGCCACAGTTGTCACATGTCGGGCTTCTGGCCATTCCGATTCGAAACGAATAAGCATTTGTAAAGGCCACCCCAATCCACAGACGGCACAAAAGTGTCTCCTCTGCTCTGGTTATTCCTGATGGAAGACGGAGCTGTAGGTGTGGGTCCAAACTATGAAGGCGGACGTTGGTGAATGCCGGTGAATTCCACTGAGCGAGTGTAAGTTCTCGTGCAAGTGATCGAAGCCTTGCAGCGGCGTCCGTTCTTGATAATGGTATAGCTACACAAGGGGCATCGTCATGAGCAGTTCGGGCTGCTTCATCTGCACGGTCGTTTCCATCAATGCTGCAGTGGCCTGGTATCCATTGATATGCTATGTCATGTTGGTTCTCTATAGCCCGGTGATGGAGCAGTCGTATTTCAGCAATTAGCTGTTCGTTTGGTCCATGACGATATGGCGAGGCAATTCCCTGGAGAGCTGCTTTGGAGTCGGAGAATATTGACCATGTCTGTTGCGGTTCTTCAACTAGGAACTCCAGAGCGGCACGAATGGCGGCGAGTTCTGCCGCCGTGGATGATGTCAAATGCGAGGTCCTGAACTTTATTGTGATGGATTTCTCCGGAATTACCACTGCGCCTGTTGAACTTGTTGAAGTGACCGACCCATCCGTGTAAATGTGAATGCGTTCACTGTGTTTCTCATGCAGAAACAGTAATGTTGTTTGTTTTAGGGCCAAATTTGACAAATTTTTCTTCTTTTGCATTCCGGGGATGGTTATCAGGGCTTCCAGTGGATGTAGACACCACAATGGTAACGACGGTCTTGCTGCGTGCGTGAAGTTCGTGGGAATCACCGTGCGATGTGGGGCAATAATAGAGCAGAACGCAGAGCGTGGCCTGGAAGTTGGAAGGGAGGCAAGGTGATGCGATTGAATCCGGGTGGCATGTCTTATGTGCGTTCTTAAAGCATCGACACGAATGTAGGTTGTGATAGGGTGTTCATGAGCGATTGCGACAGTCGCTGCTGACGATGCGCATCTCGGCAGCCCGAGGCATGTTCTCAGTGCTTGAGCTTGTAATGACTGGAGGACGTGAACGTTTGTTATGCGAACCTTGCCAAGCACAGGTAGGCTGTAGCGCATGAAGCCAAGAAAAAGTGCAGCATACAGTTGAAGCATGGCTCGTACCGATGCACCCCATGATTTTCCCGCAAGAAACTTTAGGACGTGGGTGATCATGGTCAGTTTCTTCTTCATGTAAGCGATATGAGGGCTCCAAGACAAATCACGATCTATTATTACTCCCAGGAAACGGTGAGTCTTTTGATAGCTGATTGTGTGTCCATTAATTCTGATGTGGTATGGCGTCATTGTCTTGCGCGTAAACGCAACTAGTGAGCATTTCTCATATGACAGCTCCAGTCCTCGTCCTTGTAGGTAGTTTGACGTCAGTGTAGCCGCTGTCTGAAGCCTGGCTCGTACGTGTAGACGCGTGACCCCTGATGCCCAGATGCAGATGTCGTCCGCGTATATCGACAGATGTACGGAGTGTGGCAGGACGTCAATGAGGCCGATGAGCGCAAGGTTGAAAAGTATGGGGCTTAGGACCCCACCTTGAGGTACGCCGCGATAAGTATGATGTTGCCTTGTTGCGCCATCTTCTGTCTGAACGAAGAAGGTTCTGTCTTTCAAATAGCTGTAGATCCATTGGTAAACACGGCCTCCCAATCCAATGCTTCCCATGGCGTCCAGGATGGTTTCATGTAATACATTGTCGTATGCAGCCTTAATATCCAAGAAAAGTGCCGCTGATAATCTCTTTAGGCTCTTCTGCTGTTGTACAGACGTGACAAGATCAACAACATTGTCTATGGAAGATCGTCCACGTCGAAAGCCGGTCAAAGCATTGGGGTATATATTGTTATGTTCCAAGTACCACTCCAGGCGAGTCAGCACCATTCTCTCCATCACCTTTCCAAAACAGCTGGAAAGTGCGATGGGGCGATAGGAGGCCATGTCCAGAGGCGATTTGCCTGGTTTGAGCAGGGGCACAAGGCGGCTGCACTTCCACGAAGGAGGAACCGAACCGTTGCTCCACGAGTCATTGTATACAGCTAGAAGGGCACGCCGAGCTGTTCGTCCTAGGTTAGCAAGGGCCATGTAAGTGACTCCATCGGGTCCAGGTGATGACGAGCGCTTGCATGATGCCAATGCTGCCTGAAGCTCCTCTAGAGAAAACATATTGTCCATCCGAGTGTCTCTGGACACCGGCGCGTTTCGTAGGTTACTCATGTTGATCCCGGACCCCTTGTTTGCAACCCTGGCACAGAAGTCTTCCGCTACATCGATTTCACGCCGGCCTTGGTGGAGAGCAAGGCATTTGAACGGACAATTCTGTTGTGGAAATGTTCGTAGGCCGCGGATTATTCTCCATATTTGCGAAAGAGGTTTGTGGGGATCGAGCGACTCGCATAGTGACTTCCATCGTTGCGACTGTAGTGCATTGATTCGACGTTGAATCTTCTTTTGTAGACGTCTCGCTTCCCTCAAGTCGTAGATGGATTTTGTGCGCCTAAAACTTCGTTCGGCGCGACGACGATTTGCGCGAAGTCGCTCCAACTCCACCTCATATTTGCAAAAATCTGGCAAAGGTCCACAATTAAACGTTGCCTCTTGAATAGCGGCCTTCATTATACCTTCTAGGCTTTCAAGAGAGCCTTCTTGGTTTCTCTCGCATTGCTTCTCTGTGGATGATCTGTACTTTGACCAGTCTATCCGGGAAGTGGGTGCGATTTGCGACTTGCTTAGCCCCTTGATTTTTATATAGGTGGGGATGTGATCACTGCCATGCGTTTCATTGTCCGCAAACCACTCCACCTTGGTGTTCAGGCTGCTCGACAAAAAAGTTAGGTCGAGACAGCTACTATATGTCAGACCCCGTAAAAACGTGGGAGCGCCGTCATTTAAACAATGTAGTTGGTGGTCAGATGCTAAGGAGGACACATCTCTTCCCCGACGGTCCATCTTCTGGCTTCCCCACAGGGGGTGATGAGCGTTAAAATCACCGGTAATAATCCATGGCCCAGGTGTCGCTGCCATAATGGCGCTTAATCTTGCTGGGTCGAAGCGGCCTGAAGGCGAAATATATACTGCCACTAGCGTGAAGTTCACGTTCTTACGCTTAACTGTCAGGCACACGTATTGGTTGCTGTCGTCCGGTGTTACTGGATGCTCAATATAGGTGAGTTCGCACCTGATGTAAACAATGACCTTACTGGTTTCGTTACGGGTTGCAGATCTGAAAGTCTCGTATTTAGAAAGTCTTATAGCATTGTGAAGACGTGGTTCACAAATTACGATAATTGGAAACTGATTCTTGAAAACATATGGTCGAAAATCCGAAATGCGGGGTTTAAGACCTCGGGCATTCCATTGGAAAATTGATGCCTCTTTCACTTGTTTACGGAAGGGCTGCAGGGGAAGAGCCATGGTGCTTCTGTAGATTTGATAGCACCGGATTCAAAGCGTCCAATATTTGAAGAGCGCTGTGGGCAGCGGGAGTCTGAATATTATTCAGGAGTACTCGAATTGTCTTCATGAGGGTCTTAATCACGTCCATTATTTCGTTATCTTGACTGTCATGACTTACTCGCTCTGAAGTAGCTTTCACTGGCCGATGCTGCCGTTCTACTGGCGGTGTCACTGACGGCAGCGCTGGCCACGCGTCAGGGTCAATGTTTCTTGCGTCTTTCTGAGGATGCTTGTTGGTGGCACTTGTTGATGCTTGTGGTGGTGAGTGCGTGATATGGGGTAGCAGTGTATCCCTGGCCTTGGCAGAGGATGTCCTAGGAGTTTTCCTATGGCGCGAACGCCGACGTCGCACTTTGGCAGCAGCCTCCCTGTGGGTAGAACCGTCTCTGGCCATCTGCCTCAGCACTTGCATTTCCTTCTTCACATTTGGGCACTGCTTTGATGACGCCTCGTGAGGACCTTGGCAATTGCCGCATTTGCGATGTTCTGCCTGGCAGGCTTCCGTGTTGTGCGACTCCGAACATCGGGAGCACACAGCAGAACTTGTGCAAACAGCACTCACATGTCCTATTTTACAGCACTTCCGACACTGAAGAGGTTTCGGCACGAACGGCCGTACTGTGTGTCGAAAATGACCAACTCTTACTTGAGTTGGGAGGCTGTCACCCTTAAAAACTAGTTTCACGCATCGTGAGTTCCCGAGACGGCGGGCTTGCAAGATTGTAGTAGCTTCCGTCACTGGTTTGATTAGAGTTGGAAAATCAATATCGCTGATGGAAGTGTCGACGTCGTAGATAACACCGGCCCTAGAGTCCTTGCCATCTGGTATGAAAGAACGTACGTTGATGTTCCCGAGCACATTCACCTTGGTCAATACGTCGAGAGCAGTACGTTGCGTAACGTCTATCGCCAGAACGTTCTTGCGGCCGTTGATTCTCACGTCTGTTATTTGTCCCGGAACGAGTGCCTCAAGTGACATAGACGTGACCTGGCGATTAAGTCGGTTCATGCTGTCAGCGGCATTCAGCGGAACAAACAAAATAGTGTGAACCGGGGGCTCTTGAATATTCGTGGTGGCCTTACTTTCGGAAGGAGATGTCGTAAGCAGCCTCCTCTTCGCCTTGTGTCTTACCACGGGCACAAAGTCACTTTCATCGGAGCTCTCATCACTGGCCGTAGAGTACATGAGTGTGTCCTCACTGTCGACGTCACTTGGGTGGCCGGAGCGCTTTTTTAGAGTGGCCACAGACGACGCGGGACGTATGGGTGGAGGCCCTGGTGATTCTACGTCCATTTCCGCAGGCAGAAGAGCAGCGTCTTCCACTAGCACCAAAGAAAACGAGAAAAAATCGTCTACGAATAAGCATTTCACAAGTCGTGGGGTGCCACAAGGTGGCGCTTTGAGTCCGACTATTTTCAACCTGGTTCTGGTGGGGCTAGCCGAAATGCTGCCACAGACGGCCTATATATTTCTCTACGCAGATGATATCTGCATTTGGGCATCCGGCGTGACATGGCCTCAAGTCTCTCTATTTGCGTCCCCCAGGAAGAGTCTCATCAAGAACCAATCACCCACACGTAATTATGCCCTACACACCGAGAATTGACACATTTAAAAACACTTTTCTTGTCAGAACGATTGTCGACTGGAACTGTCTTGCCGCCGATTTCTTTGAGATTGTAGACACAGTTGAATCTTTTGTTGATAAATTAGAATTGTCATTGTATGATGTAGTTCCCACTCTGTAACAGCCCGACAGGGCTTACAGCATTGTGAATAAAAAAAAGTGAGCGCGAGGATACAGAAATCAGAAATCAGAAATGGTTTTATTTTGTGTATACAGAAGTCGACAACAATGACATCGGCATACCTTCGTTAGCAAGGTTCGACTATCGCCTAAGAAAAATGCGCAGCAGGGGCGTTTACACGTAAACCGATGTCTTTCTGCCCATTGTGCGTAGATGGCAGATCAATCGCATATAAGAGCAATCATAGATTCTTAGGTGTCAATGTAGATCGTGACCTAACCTGGAGCCCGCATGTCACATACCTGAAGAAAAAGCTCATTGGCATTGAAAATGTATTGAAGTTCGTCGCCGGAAAATCATGTGGCCCATCCGTGCACTACATGTTGCAGCTTTATACAGCCCACTTTTTCGGAATTCTTTGGTACAGCCTTCCAGCCCTGTTCAACACGAGCAAGACTAACATCCGTGCACTACAGAGCGTACGAGCCCAAGCATTTCGGACATGTCTTGGCCTTCCAAGATGCTCATCGATAGTGGCAACTATAGTAATCGCACGCGAACAGCCGGTCACAACGCATTTCACCGTCGAGACGCTGAGAGCGCACATTCGGCATTTATCAGGGCTTCTTTCACATCATTTAGCGTGTTGGTCAGCGCGGAGGCTCCATTCTTTGTTCTGCGGTATCGTGATGAAACATCAGGACATATTACCGCCTGACTTCAAACTTGCGATGCGTTCAGCAGCTGCGTTATGGAGTCTCCGTCAACCTGATTGTCACGGATGGCCATTTTGGGCGACACCGCGTCACGGCAATTAACGGGCGCTGTACTCCCCCACTGACCGTGAGAACGGCGAGCGCATGAAAGGGAGCCGAGAAGTGCAGAATGGAGTGCTCTTCTTAGAACGTCGCCGCCGACGTTTGATCCTTTTGTAACTGCGGCGGCGTCTGCAAGGTCGTAGAAGGCCGCGGTATACCCCGAACAAGGATTAGACTACGAGACGCACCGGCTGAGAGCCAAACGGTTGACCGTTCCCACGGGGAAAAGCGTGGGAAACGCTCTGGTGGCCAAGCCGTATGACAACAACCCGACAGGCTGTCACTCTCGCTAGTTGAGGGCCCTCTCCCAATTAAAAAGGGGTGGGGTAAAAATATTTTTGGGGCGGAGTTTCCATCAATTAAACGCACATGATTGGACCCATATAGAGGTCTCTTGTCCCCAAGGAAGAGAGCGAGGAGACACGAGGGGGATTTAAGCGCAGGATTTTGCCCTGCTAGGCAGACTAGTCGCTGACCAACATGGTGTAGAAACAGACCAACAAGCATCTCTTCTAGAAGTATTTAGTGTGGCTCTGTATCGGCTGACCACCTAAACTTAGCCGTTCGTCTAGTTGTGGCGCGATATTAACGTCTGCAACGTAGACATCGGGACTTCGCCTCGAGTTAGCTCAACCTGCTCGAAGTCACCTGCAAGCACTAGCCTCGCGGAGCCACCAGCGTTGCAACACCGCTGACATCGCAGTCGTGCCAGAACTCTTTTCGACTTCTCGCTTCCGATCGTCGGGGACGCGACGCTGCCGGTCATCACACGTATGCCTTCACCTGTTTATATTTTCGAACTTTCTACTCCGTCGTTCTATTGTTGTTAGGTTGTGTAGCTTGTAATAGTTCTCTCTCGTAAGCTGGTTTATTGTTCTGGTTTTATATATTTTTAGTTGTATCAAGTGTTGATGTATTTTGTTAGTTGTATTGAAGTGTTGTATTAGATCCCGTGTGCTGCAATATCACTAGAGTAAAGTTTGTTTTGTTTTCTCACGTCTCTGATCTCTTCACTGTCTCTGCTTGCGTACGGAACGAACCAACCTGCTGTCTTTCCCATCGCCGACTTCGCGCTGGTGACGCTAGAGTGGCAGCTTGTAACACTTATGTGCGCTTATCAGATCTTGTAATCGTTAAGAAGGCACACATGTCAACGCTAGCCCAGAAGCAATTGACTTTGCGTCTGTTGGACGAAAGGTACTTCGACCGCATACATGTTTACACCGACGGCTCCACTAATTGCAACAGCTCCACAGGAGCAGTGGTTGTTCCATCTGAAAATGTGTTGCTTCAGTACAAGTTTTCTCACACCACGACGTCGCCAGCAGCAGAGCTCGCAGCACTTCAAGGTGCAGTAAAGTACATTCTTCGCCAGCAACCTAACCAATGGGCCATCTTTTGCGACTCCAGGTCAGCCTTACAGTCACTACGGTTTGTTATGCAGCACGGGCTACATGAACAATCAGTATATCAGATAAGGCATGACTACCACGAAGCGCTCGCGGAAGGTCGCGATATTGTATTTCAGTGGTTGCCCAGTCATTGCGGAATCGTCGGCAATGACCGCGTGGATGAAGCTTCTCGATCGGCTCATGACCAAGACCTGCGTACGCCTATACAACTCTTGAGAACAGACAATGCATGGTGACTACAATCACTTGCTCGCCGTATAACTCTCCTACAATGGAATACAACAGATTTCTACAACGTGCGCCTGTATTCGGTTGACCCAAACTTGCAACTTCGTTTGCCAGCCGGGCTCCCACGACGCGCTTAAACTTTGCTGTGTCACGTGAGGTTGGGCGCAGTATTTACGAATGCATATTCTCGTCTCCTTTGAATGGCGAGCAGTTCGGCATGCAACATCTGCGCCGGCGAGAAGACGCTTGAGCACATTCTATGCCACTGCCCAGCATACTAGTCTGAACGACATATTATGAAGCCAAGCTCTGTTAGCTGGATTCATGGCCGCTTACAGAAAAGAAGATCCTGGGTCTTTAGCCGACGGTTTCGCATACGCGCAAAGCCATGAAAGCCCTCTTGTACTTCTTAAGGACCATCAAACTTCACGAGGGCTTGTGAAAGAACAGTGTGAGACCGTGCTATGTAGTCTCGAGCTGACTATTCATCCTTGCCTTTCTTACTTTTGTTATTGTCTATCTTTTTCCTTTCTATTATTCCCCCTTTTTCCCACCCCAAGTGTAGGGTAGCCAACCGAGCCAAGCCTGGTTAATCTCCCTGCCTTTCCTCTCTATCTCTCTCCCTAGCTACTGTTTTGCAAGCAATGACAGCTGGCTGTGGCAAAGCTTCTTTCATACAGAGTTGCACAACGGCACCCGCAGTTTACAGTATAACTGATTGAACACAATAGTGCGGATGAACAATTTATTTATGAGGTAGGTTTCAGAAACTGAATCAGTACCTAACATCCCTGTCTCTTCTTCTATTGCTACTGCATCAAAATGCGCCAGAAAAGAATCGAAAAGATTACTATTATCAAGTCGACCAAGTATTTGACCTAGGCTTTCAGTAAAACCAATCTGTTTAATGAGCCTTCGTAAATGGTCCGTCACTGCCCACCCATCATCTTCGTGATTGCAGTAAATCTAACATAAACCATATATTTACCAGGCTTGTATGCCCTATTCATTTATCTGCACTACTTTCTTTATGTGCAAAAGCAAACTGCGGCTGTACTGACTGTGCATTCTCATGTACTGAGTACAAAAAGGACGAACCGTCTACAATGCTGTACACTGCTCTTACTAGAAATGAGTGCCATTCATCCTTTATTTTTCGCAATATCAGGCTGTGAATGGCTATGTGCGGTACAGAGGCTAAGTAAACGAATAAAACGACAGTATGTATACTGCATGTTTTCGCAGAAAGTAGCATCGGCTCACTTGGGCCGAATGAATGACTACAAAGGGAGCACTTTTGCCGCAAGCACCGACAAGAGAATAAACTCTGATTGTGAACAGAAAAAAAAGATATATATGCGTTGCCACGTGGCATTACGAAATACTGTCTCCTCCGGTATCTCGAGCAAAGTACGTTGCATTTAGATGCGCTCTCACTTAAGATAGAAGATGAGAGAGTAGAAGCGTACTGTTGTGTTTTTTCAGGTTGGTGAAATAGTAAAAATTTAACCATAGAACGCAACGTGGCTTCGCCGTTTATGCAACAACGTGCACGCGCTCAAAGTCCGCTTGCATCAGGATGATTGGCAGTGTTTTGAAAAAGGCTGCATGTTTTACGCCAACCCTTTCATCGCTCAAAGCAAGAGTTAGATAGCGTCATCTTTCTGTCCAATATGATTTTGGTGTTTCGATACAACGCAGGGACTTTTTTTTTTCAGAGCTCACTGAGTCGACTATGTCGCTCGCGTCGCCTGTTTTTCTTATGGGACAATGAAGGTCGCAAGTAAATGTAGGCACCTGAACTGAAGCTGGGACCTATGTCACTTAGACCTACGTTTCCACATGTTTCTTTTGAATCGATCCAAGCAAGTAGCTTTCGATGCTGTATCTTTTTATGCTAGCGGACTTGAGATAGGTCATCAGCGCGTAATGACTGTTCGGCTGTCGTTTGTGCTTGGTATAAATGATAGAAATAATCAGAACCACCATCATCATCAGCGTGTTTTATGCTCACTGCCGAGTGAAGGCCTCTTCGAATTATCTACAATCCACTTAGTTCCACGCTGGCTGATTTCAAGCTTCTCAATTTCATTGCTCCACCAAAACATTTGCGATTCTCGTCAGTTCTCAAATCTGCTCTGCTGCCTCTTCTGTCTATTAGAGCTACGCTCATTATTTTTCGTTTCATGACACGCTGCATGACACATTACTTCTCAAGTTTCTTTTCCGTCCATGAGTTTCTTTCCAATTTGTTAGAGCTTTCAATATACAATGGTCGTACACCGTCCACTTTAGTGACTCGCAAGGTCCGAATATCTTGTGGTTGAGAATGAACATCCCTATACACCGATCTTGTGTGCCTCATTTTCAGTTTCTTTGTTTTTCCCACTGCCTCCACATGGCATTGTGTGCGCACTTCACATTGACATGAGAAAGTCGACGTCGGCTCCTTTCATGGTAGCCAGTGTGTATCTAGTCAGTGTGTATTGATAATAATTTGCAGTTATTTTGAAAAAAGCACTGTTATTTCAGTCGAGCAGCGGCGCAGCGCTCGACTCTTAGTGAAGAATCGAATTCGAGTCGACGAGCATTTCTGAATTACGATGGAAAGCCCTCCCTCACATCATTTACAAGAAAACATATTATAAGATCTGTTGTTGATATTTACTTAAGCCGACCCTTTTCATCCGTTCCGCAGACAGTGTTTCTGCTCCTATTACCTCTATGACAAAGCTGCACTGGTGGTCCTTTTTGGCACTGATGAAATCATATTTTGAAGACTCATATTCCTCAGTGCTATACATGTGTGCTCATCTGCTTGTGTGTCCGTTTAACGCTGTTAGCCTCGAGGAGATAGGCTGGCGCTGCCTGGCAGGATTCCTAGATGACGTCATCGTAAGGATGCTTCGACGCTTGCCGTGGCGCGCCTACATAACATGCGCTCGCATCGTACGCGGTTCCGCAGTTTGCAATCGCCTTTTGCTTGACTAAATCTTCACATGAATTACGAAAAAAGCATCAATAATGCTCCCAGTAAAACGACGAAAAACTTTGGTCAGTAAAATCGCGAACGGTTACCACGCTTCAGCGTGAACATTTTGATCACGTTCGTGTTCTCGCGCTGCTAAATTCGAGGATGGGTTCGATTAATGGTTACGGCAGCCACTATCTGACATGAGTGAATTATGAGAACATGTTCGTGCTCGGATACCAAGTAATTCTACAGCGTGCCCGTGTTCAAGTCATGGTTTTCATACATAAGACAGCTTATTTACATTAGAGGTTCCTTTCTTCACGAGCGGTTCTTTTCAGAGATGTGACATCTTCACTTCCGAAAGTTTTTTTTGTATCGCACACAGACTCCTATCCGGACGCGAACATTTTTTTTTGGGAGGGGGGGGGGGCACAGTTGCAAAAACTCATGCAGTATCGGGGTTCGCAAGCTATCTTCAGAGCCCTTGGCCAAAAATGCCCTCGCACCTGTTGTACCTTTTTACTTTAGGACAAACTCACTCATAATGCAGTTTCACGCTTTCTTTGTAGTAATTCCGGGGCTCATCTCACTAACAAATGAGTTTCGGTGAATTGCGGAAAGCTCAATCAACATCGTATCAATGGTGTTATTACACTCATAAGGACTGCTTTAAATGATCCACTCGAAAATAATTTTAAATGCGAAGCATTTCTTAGTGAACTTCGGCGATTTTGAGCGTATCTATCTATCTATCTATCTATCTATCTATCTATCTATCTATCTATCTATCTATCTATCTATCTATCTATCTATCTATCTATCTATCTATCTATCTATCTATCTATCTATCTATCTATCTATCTATATATCTATCTATCTATCTATCTATCTATCTATCTATCTATCTATCTATCTATCTATCTATCTATCTATCTATCTATCTATCTATCTATCTATCTATCTATCTATCTATCTATCTATCTATCTATCTATCTATCTATCTATCTATCTATCTATCTATCTATCTATCTATCTATCTATCTATCTATCTATCCGCTATGACTTTTAGCTCTCCTGGCCGTTTTGATAGTGGTATCAATACAAAACTTCATATGGCATCATATGACTGTACAAAGAACACATTTGAGTAGTCATAACATGAAAATCATGGCATGTATGTCAGAATGTCATGATTTACATTTTATGGTCCTGCAGCTCTTGCGGTGCTTTCGTTCACATGGCATGTTGCAAGGCTGGTATGGTATGGCATGATTACATGGCGAACACAAGCGACAGACCCTAACATGAAAATCATGACATGCGTCTCATGTAACAACATGACTACATTCGACGCTCATGATGCACTCGCGGCCGTTTGGCTAGCGTCACATGTGCCAAACTCGCTATTACGCGACGTGAACGGGTGACATAGGTAAATGACACATCCAAACGTGATATTGACGACATGCGTGTCATGTGATAACATCACTACAAACCATCGTCAAGGCACCAATACATTTCGACATGACGCGCTGCGCGCGCTCGCCGGTGTTCATTTCGTCGCATCACGCCGGCGTTGCCAGGCGAGGCGCCGGTCTTGCCATATACTCAAAGGCACGCGCCGCGCTGCGTTGCTGTGACGCATGCGCGTTTCAGGGCGTCAGGCGTCCCTCCGTCACGAAAAAAGGATGACGCAGTGTTTTGTGGGTAATGCGTCGGCATGATGTGCTCGCGGCCGTTTTGCTAGCTGCACATATACCAAATTTGGTGTTACGTGACATCAATGGATGACGAAATATATGACTGGTGCAAACATGATAACCCTGACACGAGTGTCGTGTAAGAACATGACAACATACCACGCTCATAGCGTGCTCATGACCATTTTGCTAGTTCCACATATACTAAATTTGGTATCAGGTGACATGAATAGATGACGAAGGTAAACGACACATCTAAATATGATAATAATGACACGGAAGTCATGTATGGCATCATTTAGCTACCCCGTAACGTTGTGCTGATTTTAAAGTGACATATTAACATTTCTCATTCATACTTCGCATATCATCTATTGCCACTGTACGTGGGATCTACCAGTTTTTTATGGTGGATTCACCTAAAGTCTCTTTTGGTAAAAAGCGCAACTTTGTCAAATCACCCGAACAAACTGCATGAAAATTGTGACGTGTTTAGTTAAAATGAAAATATTTATATTTTATTTGTAACTCTCTGGACACACGTTCTAACGCAGAAGTGTCTGCCAAGTTGTAATGAAGTGATAATGTCAACGTAAAGCCTTTTGGCACTGATTTCTTGGCGTAAGTGGGCAAAACAACGGATGCCTTGCTGTAATGCACCATCATTTTCAAAGCGGATCTGCCAGTCAGATGGGAGCTTGCCCATTAGATTGTCGCAGCTTCCTGCAGCTCACTTAACTTTCCCTGAAAGTGTAAACAGCCACCTTCTACCTTGGCAGAATCGCAAAGCAACGATGAGCAGTTATCGCCACCGTATTGCGGAAGGGCGGTCACACGGCGGGCGCACGAAAAGGCGATACTCGGCCTCAGAGCAAGCGAGTCCTTTCCGTGACGTCAGTGCTCACCGACTGCCGCGCCACCTGGGTTAGTTCTCGGGGCTAATGATTGTCATCCTGAATTTCACGCTGGATTATTCTCATTCTGGTGTTTTGAGTTCACTTTGTTATAAGCTATCATTATCCGGACTGGCAAACATAGTAGTCGCTAGCACAGCTATCTCTTGAAGAAAATATTCAATGTTCCTTCCTGTGTAATGCATAATTTGTTTCAGGACCCCACTACACTAGCGTTGTGCGAATACAAATATCTGTATTGATTTACTGGTTAGCGTTAAAGGATTTGTGTCGCAAAAGAGGATTCCAGAGTGAACTCTTTTTAGTAAGCTCGAATGTTTTTCTTCTGGTAAATACGGTATTGATATCCGTGTAGTTTTGTACAACGAATGAGTGCATGCAAAATATCTTTTCAGGAATTTTACTTGTAGAACCTTATTATAGAGTCGCATAATGTTGTTTCTCTTAGGTAGTATACCGGGCTGAGCTCTGGTAACGTTCCCGTCTTTCTCCTTATTCTCTCTCTCTCTCTCTGGTTTTTCTGATACCTCAGATGACCGAAAAGTGATCGTCGAACCTCAACGTGTGTTCAAAATCATTCAGCAGCAATTTGTCATAAAAGGATCAACCAATAAATATGAAAGAAAGGAATGAATAAATAACGTGAAACTATGAACGAATACCTAGCATGCTCTAGGTTATGAACTTTTATGATGATTTCTGTTCTTGGGTTTTTTTTCTGAAGCCTACAGCAACCATTCATCAACCAGTTGAACGAACACCTAAAGCCAGTCAGACCCTTGAATAAAGCATCCCTACCCCCTCCTTGCCAAAAGTATAAGTTATCCTGAAATGAAGTTCTTTCATTGCAGTACAGCAAAAAAAAAATCTTATGCATTTGCTTAAGACAAACGCTGCCTGATTATTCTGACCAGTCAATGCACTTATCCTTAGCCCCCCCCCCCACCTTTTTCGAAACCCTTTTTCACCTGATGTAGTTTTGCAGTGCTTCTGTGATCGGTGTCATTGCAAGCTTTCTGCGTTAAACCTGGATTCACTCTGCCTCAGTGGTCGGTACACCTTACACTAAACGACAAAATGATTTCCAGGGACGCCATTTTTCGTGACATCATAGTGACTTTATATTTACGTAAATAGTTGCTCATCCATGACTTAATGGTGATGTCATGTGCGGAGCGTCATCACTGCTCGAGAATTTCTTGCATCACTTACGTTCATGCCGATGACGCGAACAGTCAATTTTCAAGCTGGATTTGATATATCTATGGATTCTGCTAGAAGAAAAATAAGAAGAAAACTTTAGTTTGAGGAAAGGTGTAAGAAAGGAGTGCTCAGAAGCATGTTGACCGAGGCCCTAAGACCAGGGCGCCACTGACTTGCGCCTCTTACCTAACATGACTAAGAAGCGCTGATTGCTAGAAAAATACCGGTCTACCCAGAACTTCAGATGCGGAACTGTGCTACTACTTAATCCTAGCGACAGCTCTTCAGTAGCACAGCTTGTGTCTAGATAAGGAGTTATGGCCCACATATGCCAGAACCGCTCGCTCGTCGTGTAGTTCGTTTTAAAAATACCTCAGCATGACTGTTCAGCTGATCAACGAAATACATTTTAAGACAGAATACTCACGTGTTAAGACATTTCGACCCAGTAATAGCGTTATATATTGAAGCAGTGCCCAGATAGGCTGAAGTAAGATTTGTACAGCTACGCCCCTCTGCGGCTGCGGCTTCTCACCCGAATCTTTTAATGTGTCGACCATAGTGGCCAACGGAAGCTAAAGTAAACAAGAAGAGACGTGTAATTAACTCTACGATTGATATAGAAAGTGAAGAACGTGCGGCAACTCTGGCATATCAGTGCTCCCTATTTATCTATAGCGACGGGCCAAAAGTTGACGAAAACGTGCTGCCGCTAGATGTACGGCCGCAATATTGACTCGCCGGCTTTGGAGGGCTCAAAAACAAATAGAAGAAGCGGAGCCAATTTTGGGCGCAAGTCCGTGGCGTGATCGTCCCTATAAGTCATCGTGTACGCTACTTCCGCTCTCGACTCGCGCTCATTCTCCTCTTTCAGCTGCTTCTTTTTCTTCTTCCTCAGCCATCCCCTCGCGCTTTTTTTAAGTTTCATTACCCGTGATGCATGTGGGCGCAACCCTCGCGGAAGGATATATGTTGCCTCTTAAGAGCTGACACAAGACCAATGAGTTGGCCGGCAGTATTTCTGTCTTCTTTCCTCATCTCTGTTGGCCAGTCTCGAGAACCCCACGCACCTTTATTTAGTTTTTTATGCGCCAAATGTCTCAAATGAGGTCCACCATCTTGCGGCCACTGAATTTGTCATGTTACTTTTTTTATAAAAGAAGACCTGCATCAATGAACAACAGGCGTTTCACATTAACGAAAGTGCTTGGCTCTAGGGGAGACTAGAGAGACTGCGGCGCTTCGCAAAAGCAGTCCGTCCGCGGCTTCGTGACTTCTTTGCGAATGCTTCTTGCTATAACGTTTACATCAAAACCGCCTTTTCGGCGTTCTCAGTGTTATTTCTTGCGAAAGTTCTCGACCCACACTTCATCCTGCGTTGACGAATAGAATGTCACATTAAAACTAAATGTAAAGTTGTATGCTCGTTAGAAAGAAGCTCTTTTTGAACTCGATAATATTTCATGGATATATATATTCTAGGGAGGGTGTCATGCTTTTTTTTAGGAGCGAAGCTTTTTATGGCGTGGCTTGGGCGTCCCTCGTATGTAACCACCAGTGGCACATACCCGAAATAGGTATAACACTTGACCTCCAAGGTGGTGCCAGTGAGAGATTTCTTCTGTGCGTTGTTTAACAATAAAAAATAGTGCTCAATGTACATGCCAATGGCTGCTTATGGGGAATGAGAGACATGAGCATTCGGCTTTTAGTGAACGCGCCCGCTGCGATCCCCATTAGCAGCCATTGGCATGTACATTGAGCACTATCGGACAAGAAAGGGATGCTACATTATACTCGCTGGGTGTAACCTCCTTAGCTTTAGAAAGGTTTAGCGAGCGTTGAGCCGCAGTGCCATGAATACAATGAACTTGTATATACCATGAATGAACTCAAGGTGGTTAAAAATGAGAAGTAGATACGAAGCGCAAGCCGTAAGAAAGTAAAAGCCGAATTCTCCTGTCTCTCATTTCTCATTAGCAGCCATTGGCATGTAAATTGAGCCCTATCTGACAGGGAAAGGTTGCTACGTTATACTCGCTGGGCGTAACCTCCTTGGTTTTCGAAAGGTTTAGCGAGCGTTTGGTCGCAGTGCCATGAATACAGTGAACTAGAATATACCATGAACTCGAGGTGGTTAAAGGTGGGAAGTGGACCCAAAGCGCAGGCCGTAAGAAAGTGTGCGTGTGCCACCTCTCGTTTAGTCCTTGGAATGTCCGCTGGATGGCGGTGCTTCTATATGGGGAATATATGATAAAAGGCTGCGAGATGGTGGGACCTTGAGTGTGGAATAGATGAACGAACGGACACACAAACAGATGCATGGATGGACGCATGAACGGACGCAGGGGCGGATGCACGAAAGAACGCAGGGACGGGCGCACAAACAGACGCATGGACGGTCACACAGACGGACGCATGGACGGACGAATGCTTCGCCCCACTCTCCATCATTCACTCCGTGGATATGCTGCCAATTTTTCCGATGGAGGCGGAAATGTTGTAGGCCCGTGTGTTCAGATTTGGGTGCACGTTAAAGAACGCCAGGTGGTCGAAATTTCCGGAGCCCTTCACTACGGCGTCTCTCATAATCAAATGGTGGTTTTGGGACGTTAAACCCCACATATCAATCAATAGGGTGTCATGCTTTTGCTTGCTACTGTTCACTGACACCACGATTTCCAATAGTAGTGTGACCAAGTTGGTGCGAATGTCTAAGCACACCTATGTCCCGAAAGGGCTGGTAGCAAACGTTGCTATTGGTTGAAAAGCAACTCTTTCGAACGCGTCACTTTCTGCTGGTGAGCTCCGCGTTACTTCAGGTGGTTAACATACGTGACCGCCGCATGATGTGTGGATTTCTCCGATGGGTGCGCCATTTTTGTATGCTCTTTTCACATTCATGAATAAATATTGTCACGAGAATGTAAACGGGCATCGAGTCAAAGTATTCTCTTCTGACGACACTTGAGACCATTTCATGAGAGCCATTTTACCAAAAGAAAGAATGTAACATTGGTGACACTCGAGTTTGCAACGTGATGATAATAGAAAATTTGGTTTATTTATTTTGCGAACCACGGCATCGAGCGACATCTGAGACTCCTGGTGCAACCTGCTGTCCTGGTCGTTAGCTCAGGTAGTTGAGAAACCATCCTGGAAAGGCGTTGGTCTCGTGTTCGAATCGTTCACCAGGAAATGATTTTCAGCTGGAAACCTTATTTTCTGTGAAATTTCGTTCGTATTTACGCGCTATAATTGGGCAGATGACTATTTTTCTTTTCGTACTTCCAGTATGGCTCGAGCCTTTTACAACGCACTCTTATAGGATTTCAAGCGACTAAAACTTAAGCCATTTCTTCGCGAAAGCTTGGCTCTAGATAGGAACTATCAGTCTGCTACATTTTGCCGCTGTCTCATCACCAGATATCTCCGTCGAACTGCTGCTGTCAAAAGGAGTTCATATTCGTTTGTTGGGTTGGTTATTTGCTTGGCTGCTTGCTAGCTTTTTTGTTTCCTATACAGGCTGGCTTTTCTCACCAGTGAGTCCTCTGGAGACACGCGCACGCGGCAGCTTTTTGCTCTTTCTTGGCAACATTGCCATCCCTGTGGTATACGTTTGAACGACTCATAAGAAGGCACTACCACCGCGAAGATGTAATTGAAAGAAAGATAAAAGATTATTCGATAAAAAAGAAGTGCCCTTAAAAGCCAATAGGCAGTCCTTCACCTCTCGCTCCTTTGCGTTTTTTAGGTGTTACTTGGGAGCTTTGTTGAAGAATAAAACAAAGTTTCTATTTATTTGCATTTTTCTTTTGTAGTCTTCATGAAGAATACATATGACACTTTTTTTTGTTTTCGCACAATAAGCCCCTGTTTTAACTTGAAAGAAGAAAAAAAAATGGTTATTTAGAGTAGAATTACTAGGTGATGTCGGAAAATTGATAGTTCGTAAAATGAAGCAAATAAGTCAAAACTGTGGTCCAAAGTTAAAAGAAAGTACCAAACGGTTTAAAAACGGTATATTGACCGCGAATCCAGCTGAGCCATGCTCGAGATTTCGTGGGGACGCTGCGGCTCCTGGATGGGGTCGTATAAAAGAAAGAAAAAGAAACTCATAGGAAGTAAAGGTCAATCGCGAATCGCAGTGTCTGTAGAGTGTCTACGCAATCCCCTAAAAGAACTGTATAGCTGACAGTAATGTTGCGACGAGGCTTGAAGGGTAAGCTGCGCTGCCAGTGCCTCACTTGGTGGCGAGCTCTTGGAATAGTCACTGAATGTAATTAAGTCATGGATTGGTTCGCTGCAGCCTTACTTGAGAATCAAAAAACGGCAAGAGATTGATTGGAGAACTGAACGAACTCTGACGAGGCTCGTAATCCTTGAAGTAACGTTACCTTGTGGCGTCGCACAGTGCTCAGAAATAGGGCGCGATCATGTATGCTTAACTGCGTGGATTGCGGCACTACATTGGGAGATAACGAGATAAATCTTTCAACTGCTCGCCTTCAGCCACTCCAGTGATAGTATTGCAAGAAACAATTATTTATCGCTTTCGTCAATCACTTCACTCCATGCTTTTTTTTTTCAAGCACTAGCGTATTTTTTGCAATGACACGACTTGTTTTGAGCTACAGTATATTTTGCCAATAGTGTTAGGCATATATTTGTCAGGCTATTTATTTATTTATTTATTTATTTACTTATTTATTTATTTATTTATTTATTTTAGTGATAGAAGCGAATGTCTACCTACAATTACAAAAAAATGCAGCCCGACAAACTTAGCAAAAAGCGCTTGAAAAAGCAAAGTTGCTGTCGCACCGCTTCATGCTGTTCGTTTTTTTTTTACATGTGTGTGTGTGTGCTAGAGATAGCAAATTCACTGCAGCGTGTAGAACTCCACCGCGAGTCAGAGGCGTTCACAAAAGCCCGTCGTCCTCAAAGGAGCCCAAAAGAGCTTTCTCTTCTTTGCAGGCTGTCGAGTAATGTGGACGGTGCTTTCACTTCACCTGCATAAAAAGTGGCCGATAATCCAGTCGCCGCAGTGCGTTGGCAAGTACTTGTCTCTCTGAGGCAAATTAAGGAAAGTGGCACAGCAGGTGTTCGATACTTTTTCGTCGGTGCCGCAAACATCGATGCCGCACTGTCAGTCACTCCGATTATTGTGGTATATGCTTTCGTGAAAGCAACTCCTTTTCTTCCCTCCTCCCTTTTTCTTGTCCTCTTCCCTAATCCCCCCGGGGAGGGCAGCCAACCGGATGTTTTACTGGTTAACTTCGCCGCCTTTTCACTTTTTGTTTACTTCCTCGTGCCTCATATTTATGCGAATCTTGCTAAAAAAGTTTTTATATGTTTCACCAATCTTTCCTTATTATTTTGTATGTTGTATCATGTCTCTATGTTAAGCTATGGGGCAATGATGTTCTCACTCAACATCACACCGAAAAGATAGAGCAACTTTACAATGCAGCCGTAACCCATTCCAACCCAGAACGCACACTACTCCCATGGTTGCGCTGAACGCAAGCAGCATCGCAAGTGCTGCTGCGTTCCTTTTTTTGTTGCTTTTGACTGTATTGTGATGATTATGACTTAAACTGAAATGAATGTGGATGAAAAAATACCATCTGCTTCGGTGGTATCCGTAGACACAACCTTTCACTAACGCCGACACATCGGATGCCTACTTCAAAAGTTATGGGTTCTGAGCCTATACAGATGGAATCGTTGAACTTTCGCCGCCTTTAATTTCTTTACGGTCATAATCGTTATGTTACAGTAAAAAGCAACATTTATCCCCTACGCACTCCGGAGTTCGATTGCCTGTTGCTTTCATTGGATTATGTAGCTGCAGTGGGGATACTTCACAGTTCCGATCAAATAAACGCACAGCTGAAATTAAAGAATTGCTATAAAAGGGTAGAGGTTGTGGCCAGTTGGCGATGCATACTTAATGAAATGAAGCGCAGTGACTGGGGCAACAAAAGGAGAAACATACAGAACGAAGTGCTGCTGAAAATTGTGATTAATAATTGCAGAAGCATCGCGGCAGCTAGACAATGCGCGCATCAACAAGGCTTACGATGATCAGCAACAAAAACAACCAACAGAGCCAGGTGCAAGATACGCCGCGTAACAACACAATGAAATTACAGCATAGCCACGAAGTTAATGATTATGAGTGGGGCGCAGCATTCGCTTGTCCTTCCATACTTCCGTCCATCCGTCTGACTGTCTATCTATCCGTCCATGCGTCCGTTCGTTCGTCCGTGTGTCACACAGACAGACAGACGACGGACGCACGTGGCCAGCGGATTATTCATGGCTTGCCAATTAAACCCTCGGAAGCTTTGCCCCACTCATCATCACTCACTCCGTGGATGTGCTGTGAGGTGGTTATTACATACATGCATACATACCAGTGACGAGCGACCCACGCCTTAGGAAGCTTCGCCCCTGAAAGGTGGAAAATTAATTCACAAGGATGGCCGAATTACAAGTGGCACACAGACACGCCGCTGACTACCTAAACCTGGGAAAGCAGAAAAACAAAATAAAAAGCTACAAGCTGAAACACAGACATAACTAAAAAGAGACACCGAAAGGAAGCGCCTTTATGTGTGGCTGTTACTGAAACGCACTTCTTTATTTAGGAGACCAATACTGTAGTGACACTCACGCACATGTCGGGCCCACAAGCGGCTTCTAAGATATCTCGTTCCAGTTTGGTTTATCTGCAACCCTATCAACTAGCACTGTGGGAAACAACTGTGGGAAACAAC
This sequence comes from Rhipicephalus annulatus, assembly GCA_013436015.1. Lineage (NCBI taxonomy): Eukaryota > Metazoa > Arthropoda > Arachnida > Ixodida > Ixodidae > Rhipicephalus > Rhipicephalus annulatus. Next base: position 822,092 of record WOVY01009324.1, on the reverse strand, counting down.
TCCAACAAATCCAACTGTGGGAAAACACCGCAAATTTTTGAGTGTAAAGCGAGGTTCCACCCCTCTTTTGACCCCAGGCACCCATAGTGCTGTCGTAGCCGGTGATTTAGGCATCGACATGCCTGCCACAAGAAAACATGACCACAGCCTAATGAAATTTCGGAGACGTCTAGATTCTGTCCACTCGAGATACTGGTATTCGTGTTTCATTGTGCATCATTTACTTGTTCTGGCGCTAGTCACACATCTGCATAGTTTTGTTGATTTGCATAACTTTGAAAAACAATGTCAACGCCATGCCTAGCCGTGGCCTTTTTCAAGTTATGTGATAATTAGAGCAATTAGACCACATATGAGACGACCTAGTACGCAACCCTCTCCAGTGGAATGCTCGCGTCCACCGCATGCTCCTTGCGGAGCTAGTTCAGCAGATTTTCTGCGACCGTCAAAGGAGCGGATGAGAGTACCCTGCCTGTTAGAATCATGCAGTTTGAAGCTATCCATTAACTTATGCGGGCTAGACTGCAGAAGGACTGACCTGGGACATGTTCAGGCGATTCCCCTCTTAATTACCTTGTAATGTGATCAATCAAACAGTAGCACGGATTTTTTGGTTATTGTTATGTAAGCCCACCAATGTGGTCATAATGATTAAAGTATACTCGTAGATGTGGAATTCTTAATAGAGTGGGCCTGTTGTAGCTAGAGCGTGAACTTCAGCGAGCAATGCCCCGCCGTGGTGGTCTAGTGGCAAGGTACTCGGCTGCTGACCCGCAGGGCGCGGGTTCGATTCCCGACTGCGGCGGCTGCATTTCCGATGGAGGCGGAAATGTTGTAGGCCCGTGTGCTCAGATTTGGGTGCACGTTAAAGAACCCCAGGTGGTCGAAATTTCCGGAGCCCTCCACTACGGCGTCTCTCATAATCATATGGTGGTTTTGGGACGTTAAACCCCACATATCAATCAATCAACTTCAGCGAGGAAGAACACCTTTCAAACACTTGTATATAACGATCAACGTAGCCAGTAGTGCTAATCGAATTAGTAGATCTGCATTTCAAAAGACTATAGATTTTGCATGTATCTGGAGGCATTTACTACGCCTAGATCAGATACGTCAAGTAAGCACTAAAACGGAAGGTCAAGCAGAGCAATGAAAATATGGCATACGAATGATTTCGATAGATAGATACGTGGAGTTTAACGTCCCAAAACCACGTTATGATTATGAGAGGCGCCGTAGTGGAGGGCTCCGGAAATTTTGACCACGTGGATTTCTTTAATGTGCACCTAAATCTGAGCACACGGGTCTACAACATTTTCGCCTCCATCGGAAATGCAGCCGCCGCAGCTGGGATACGATACCTGGACCTACCGGTCAGCGGCCGAGTACCTTAGTCACTAGACCACCGCGGCGGGCCTAGGAATGTATTTCGATATCTTTTTTTCAGTTATGTCAGCCATTTAGCTTGTAACTTTTCATTGCATTTTTCCTGGTTTTGGGGTAGTCACGTAAGTGCCACTTACAATTCGGTGATCCTTGTGAATTCATTTTCCACGTGTTACCGTTGTCGCGTGTTAGTGTCGTCCTGAGCCTGGCTCTGCTGGTTGTTGTAAAACCACATACAAGAAAAATGTGAACTGGAGCAGAATTTGAACTATTGAGTGTACATTTTGGTGTTATATTACGAGTGCATTTCATAGGAGGGCCTAACAACGTGTCTATGGCCCCACTGAACCAACGCTTCATGGACACCATATTTACCGTGGAAAGCGCGCTTGCTGAAAAGGTGGTGAAATGAAAGGAAAGTATTCTTGTGAAGTGAATATTAACCGTAATTTACGCAGGACTTCCCGCAAGTGTTTGAGCCTCCTTACGAACAAAGCAGTATTCATGTAATCAAGGGTAATGAGAAAATTACCAATAAATTTTAGTATTTTTGACATGGTAGCAGAAATGCGCTTCAAACTGTAACTTCCGCAGGACTGTCGAGAAAGATTGTCGCCCAGTCTGGAATTGTAGTCATTTTCCAAGGGTTAAGCTGGTTCTTTGTAATTGAAAGAGTATCTTTTTGAAAGTTTTCGCAATAAGAAAGGTGGGTTAATTATTACTATAGGGGGGTTCTTAACTACATTAGGGTTTCGTGTTTTGTTGCTGCATCAAAACAACAATTCCCCGGGGCCTAAACACTGCAGCTTGTTGCTCAACAATGTGCTGACAACTTCCTCCGGCTGAGGAGTTCGACTCGGAGTTCCGAATGAGCAAAACTCAATCAGCGGTATTCGGACTTCGCCGCAATGATTCTTCGGGATCGATGCTCTCGCATGTGTGCCATTAATGGCTCCGCTTTTCTGCCATGATTAATGAAGGTGGTCGCATCAATGTTATCGCAGGCATGAGCAAGGGGGCATTGCCAATTTGGCATCGTCTTACTGATACTCGCCGCACAAAAACCAAGATTTAGTTTACGACCATAGACAGAAATACAGAGCCATGCAGTTTGTTGTTTGTTTGGCTATTTCAAATGATTTATCCGACATCGACTGAGGTGGCGAAAAAGTTCAGGAAGAAAACCACCCGTCTGTAATGCGAGAACCACCCGTCTGTAATACAAAGCCACGAGAAAACCCTTTAGAATTTATCAGAAAGAAAGCCTGGCAGAAAAATTCGTCTTATGGCCGAGAAACGTCAGACCCGGGATCGATCCCTGAACCAGAACAAACTTTTTGGCGAATAATAACCTTTCACTCTGAGAAATTAAAATGCGTTTGCTTGTGGCTTCGCGCTACAAACGGCTGGTTGTCACGTTCTCGTTCTCGTTTGATCTGTAACATCAAGTGTTCATGTGCAACACAGCTTTTCATTTCCAGTAATTTCATCTTCTAGACAAGAATACCTTCAGCACATAAGCTGGATCATAATGTCTATACGTTCATTGCGGCATACAACTTCTGCGGCTGTGGGGAGACAGTGAACATTTACATTATATAAATGCATCGACATTACAGAATACGCTCTAGCGCCTTGACTCCACCGCCTTGACGAAATACTACTTTATGAGAAAAACATTCTTGGGTTTTGGCTTCCGCATTCTTACAGGTGCAAGGCTCTAAGAACTTTACAGTGCTTTCTTCTTTAATCAAGCGGAATTTTATTTTAATTAAAATTTAATTTAGCGGAATTATTTTTATTGATTTTCTATATATGCATATAACTATACATAAACGGGACGTGACGGCGGTGACAAACGGCGACTCTCAGCCGACGGCAAAAACCAGCCGAGGTGGTCCATATAATACTTAACGCTAGAAAGCTTCCGTGAGGAAATGTGAGGGTTTTTTATTCCACATACCATGGACCATAATTGATCAAGTCACACAAGTTAGCGCAGATAAGTTGTGACGTGACAATTGTTGTTAGTCACGTTCACGATTAAGAGCTTAAGTAAACAACCCATTAACATTTTTCTAAATGTTTGAGTTCATTTCATCTCCCTTTCTCGGCAACAATGCATTAATGATATTTGTAATTGTCTCCAATAAAAAAAAACATTGACAGAATTGTTGCTTTGTTTCTGTTTCTTTATTCACGGGATTTTTTTTGCCCTTTTTAGCATGCTTGTTCTCCATAACTACCAGCATTCATTGTTTCATTCAGTTCTCCAGACAACCTTGTCCCAGACATAAGGGCAAAAGGCAAATGTGTTTTGCTTGCCGGAACCCCGGCAGCTGATTGCACACAGTTGGAGCACTAATAAGCAATACAACATTACTATTATTGTACATAGAAGGTACTTTTATGAAAGGTAAACATGGTACATAGTTTTGCAATCACAAAGAGAGTCATATAATTACAAATACGATACTTGAAAGGATGTAAGAATGGGCCTGTCGGTGGTGGAACGTCGTGAAAATTTGTGACGCATCAAAAAACACACCAAATAAGAAAGACGATGGTACAATACGCTGTTCCAGCACATCGTCGCACCACATCGCTCCGTCGTCTTTCTTAGTCCATGTCTTTTTTGCACGCCGCAGAATTTCACAAAATGCCGATACATAAGGAACATAATTTTTGTATACAAAACCTGTTACTCTTCAGGACAGGAAAGGAGGTAAGCTTAGAACATACTTATGAAATAGGTCATGGGTGCAAGTTTCTGTGTATTTTTATAGGCTTTCTGTGTCTGTCGAGAATACTTGGAATTAAGTATGAAAGCATTGTGGTTCCATAGTTGACTCGCAAAATTGGGATTCTGCAATGGTTATACCCTAATTTTTAACGAGCATTGCTGCCAAATTGCAGCTCCATATATTATGAGTAATAACTTTATATTAAGTCGGAAGAAGAGGCTATATGAGCGAATGCATATAACACAAGTTCACACCATCTCGTGTTTCCAGGAACCTGATCCGAAGTGAGGTCGGCATCATAAAAAGGTTTGGAAATGCCGACAAAGTGTAAAGTAGTCCAAAAAAATGGTTCAACGTTTGAGTAATATAGTCAGACATATGGGCAGGGGCCTCGCCAGACGGGAGTGCACAATGCAGGAAATTGTCGCCGACTACTCGGATTCGCATCACAAGAGAAAAAGAGCATCCACTTTCACAAGACGGCCAACGCATTCCGTCATACGAGAAGGCGACAGAAACTGAAATCCGTCTGTTCTACGTTCACCTTAAGCTGCCGCCTGGAATTCAGGCGTAAGAGTTGGCGGCGGCGGCGGGACATCGAAGGGGCCACAACCATGCCACTCCATCTCGCTTTCTTCGGTTGCCCCGGAAACGCGAGGCTGATGGAAAATACGAGACGACGAGGTAAACAGAAAGCGGCCAACTTGACTTTCCCCGGCCATGTCTCGCCTTTCTTTTCTTTTTCAGCTTCTGTTGTGGATGTGTACTTATACGTGTCTTTCTTATTGCGCGCTCGTGTCCGCATCTCTTCTCCTCTGCTGTTCTCTGTGTCGCTTGCTTTGTAGACGCCTCACCGCATACGCCGTTGACGCTGCAACTTCCTGTTTTAACAACGTTACGCACAGCAGCACTTCGCCCGTCTTGAAGTGCCCTTTCTTCTGTGCACATTCCATGAAAGTTCCTTGGATGGCGGAAAAATAGCAATGTTTTCGGGTAATGAGTCCTTACCGTTTGTTTCACTCCCATGCTTCGTCTAATCTTTTGTGTCTACGTCAAAGTTCAGGTAACTGAATGTAGCGCTTGTAGTATTGTTCCATTGCTGGTATTTGTTTGCCTATGTGCTCTACAGGCGGCGTTGGGCATGTTGTCACGAGTTAAGCGCAAAGGTTTGTTTGTTGAACCAAACGAAGGAAGCGCTCACTACGTTGAAGTGCCTTTGCTTGTACTTAGGAGCGGTGTCTTTGGCATCACTCTCATACAATTTTTCGAAGGCGGATATGCAGCGCCGCATTCCGCCTACTTTCGGTGCTTCATCTGACTTTATTGAAAATTCTCAAGGGCGAAGGCACAAATCAGCCTTAAGGTAATTTGCACAAAAACCATTTTGTGCCTTATAGATGTGTACGAAAGATGCTTATTCGTGGATTGCGAAGTTCACTATCACGGCTGCTTGACTTCGTCGAGAGATGGTTGCCTCGTATACTAAAGCTACGCAATGGCACTTTCTGTGTGATTGCTGTGTCCGCGCGTGTTCAGTTTTTCAAATGCGCATTCTGATAACTACAACGAATGGCATGGCTTTAATGGTACAACAATGGAAGTCGCGAAGAAGCCTGAATTTATGGTGCGGTTGCCTCGGTGGGTTTAAAAAAAAGAAACAAAAAAACCCTTTGTAAAACATGAAATACGACCGTTCCTGAGTAATACACTAATCTTCATCTTTCTGTTAATAGTCGCGCCCAAAACAAAGTGAAGGACTGAGACTGGTAAAGTGATGACACAAATGCAGATGCCTCGCCAGAAGAACAGCGCTGCACGCAGGCGTGCACACTGATTTTCAAGGAGTCGCGTCTCGTGTCGACGAGGAGATGACGGGACATTCCGCTGACTTACGGCTCCCTTTTCGACGTCACTCGTTTGGCACCAGCTCCAGTCGACGACTTGCGGCAGCGCTATTGTTCGGGTTTAAACAGGGAAACTCCAACTGCTCGCCAGGATCCTTTAACAAATAAAAATACACTTGAATCTGAAAGAGTAAGCGTTTATGAACACTAGAACAGAACTCGAACCTCCTTGTCCTTCTTCGCATTCAGGGCGCGGCCGTGTCGTAAAACACTCGGGAATAGATGGCCCTTCTCGACAGAAGGGGTGTGCCTTTCTGCTGACTCGCAATCGCGTTCACTTACGTCTGACAGCCAATTGAAATTCAGGTCTAGCATGTATATAGCGACACATGAAAGAGGGAAAAAACAAAAAGAAAGAAAGCCCGTGTGAAATAGAAACATTGTTCTCGCTCAAAGGTGTCTTGGCAAGGACTTGTCATTCAAAGAACGGATTTCGTCGCGCGCATCTACTGTCATATACTGCCGTCAGCTCCTACTACTGTGTACCGAATGGACTTGCTTTTCTCCGAAGGCTCTTAAGGAAATGGGTTTCTCGAATGCCGAAGTGGACTCGAATAAAGGCTTGAAAGAAGCTTACGGCACGGCGCATGCGCAGACAGTCGATGCTAGGCGTAGTCCATTCTAGTGGCGCCTGTTTTATTTGCACCAGTAATAGCGCCTTCTGAGTTTGTGGCAAATAAGAAAGAAACCTGTGTTACCTTGCCATCTTATGCCATGATTCTGTATTAAACGTGATGGTTACTTACTAGTTCATCTGTTGACAAAAAAGTCGAAAATGTAACATTTATCGAATCATATTGCATACATGACTAACACGTCTCCAAGCATAAATTTGTTGTGATAGCGTCCATAAACAATTAGGCAAGATTGCAGGTCGTGTTCATTTGCAGAAGCTACAATTGTTGTGACAACAGCGACGTGCTATTGAGTCGACAACACCGACATTATCAAAAAAAAAAACTGCGCACTGGTACTAAAAAACAGCTGCTTGTCTCGCGCCATTAGACAGGGGTAAATAAGAAACACCGCCGTTACTTGGCCAACGCAACCCCACCTGATCACTTTCGAACAGCGCTTGCGTGTACGATTTCAACTGGATGACTGCCGTATGTGCAAACTTACGACAACCTGCTAGTGCTAGATATGCACTGTACACACTAAGTATTTCATTCTCAGCTAAACGCTTGTCCATGTACCTGCCCGTGTGACCTACATATTGTTTTACCGTATGACAACTGAATAGAAAAAAACACGATGCCTGTAGCGTGTACGTACAACGAAACGTTGGATTCGTTTCACTCCGTGACGACTGTGTACTCGTTCCATCGATTTCCGCTTTTCGCCGAACCGCTAGCACAAACGGCCGCATTGCAGCGAAGATCTAAAATACACTGTTGGCTACCTAGCGACTGTCCGCCTCCCTGAGAACAGGAGAAAATGCATATAAGAGATTTCACTACTATTTACGCATGCAGATGATCACACAGTGCCAACTCGTGTTCTGTTATTCCAAACCATACGTTCAAGTTATTAAATAAACGACACAACACAGTTACCAGGGAAACCAGCAACCTTCACTTCATCAGCTTAACAGTAAACATTTCTCTCAACACTTGTATGGATGATTTGTTTATAGCAGACTACACAAAATGGCAGTGAGCTTTTTACGCATTTGGATGCTTCTAGTGCATATTTTACAATATTGATGCACGCCTCGGACGTCGAAACTATGGGCCTGCCAATGGGAAGGAGGAATGCACATGAAAAAGCAGCCGAATAAGCGATTCTTCTGTTGCGAAATTTCTGTCTTGATACAGACAATGAGCACTTTTGAAATTCATGTGAGCACGTATGTTCTTTTTCTCTTTCATCCTGTTTGTTTGCGTATTTCCTAAAGGCGGTGAATATTTATCGCCCTCTTCATGTCTGTCTCGTTCAATAGTTTGTCTGTGCAGAGCTGTACTAGCTTCACACTGAGTTGTTAGCCTGAAGGAACGGGAGCTAGGGGTATTACGCGTGCCGCCAACCTCTGCTAGGCGCACATATAACGCAAAAATTAGAGTCTATGACTGAATTATGGATACATTGCTGATGTTTTTTTTTAAACAGTATTGTAGTACTCAAACTTTGTGACTACGAACCAATTATTGCTAGCTGCACAGGCAATATTCGTATCTCATGGCCAGTGCTATATCGCGGGATGACAAGGTTTGCTGCTGTCCTTCTTCCCCGTACCCTGGGCCCGTATAAATCTTGATTATTACCCTACGCAAGTGTAACATCAGTAAATTACAGCAGTTGGTGGGCTATCTTTAGAGCATAGAATAAGTACTCTAGGAAGCTATTGTGATCTGTCCTTAAACTCGATATCTAATATGAAATAATTGAGTTCTACACGTGAGTGAAGATATAATGAAAACGAAATTGGCCCTGTATCTGCATGTTACACTGCAAATGTCGTTGAAAGACGATAGCCTTGCGTCTGGAGAGAGTGAACAAATGTGCATTTGATGTTCTGCGCAAGAAAATCGGTGAATGGTATAATGGAGGCGCTGTGTTAGAGCGCTTTCAACGTGTAGCGGAGGCGAACGAGCGCATCAAGGCACATCACACGTGAGACGTGAGCGCTATCTGGCAGTTATCTTGGGAAACAAACCATGCGCGCCCATCTCAGAGGGGATAAGGTGTAGAAGCAAGGCAGCGAGTAGGTGCCACCAACATGTCGTCTTAGCAAAGTGTTGGAAACACTTGCCTTTTCGTGCAAGCGTTGCCTGGTCAGCGCAACGTGATAAACGCTACGATCCTTATAATTACTTATGAGTGCCTTTTCTAGTAAAACACACACATACAGAATATTGACCTGTTGTTATGGTGCCTCAGATATGCGCAATAATTGTTTTTAATTGACAAGCGCACAAGTATGAACGCTGAATCTTGAGCAATATTGGTGGGCACTGCGGTTAGGGTCGGCCATTTGGAGTATTGTTTGGCCACTTTGGTGTCGTTTAGGGTACCGTTAAGGGCGGACAAACAGACAAATGTACAAACAGCCAGAGACACAGACAGACAGACCAAACTTTTTGCGTCGAAGGTCCCCAAGAAAGACTATTGTCTTTAAAAAATGATGGCATAATCACGGGGTGAATGATGGTGTAACGAGCTGTATAGAGAGACAAAGCTCTAGACGAAACGCTTGTGTTTCTGTACGGAAACCTGCGATGACTCAATCGTCATCGGGCAGTAACGAGGCCGTTTATGCAATCACACAAAAAAATGTATTTACAAAAGACATGAAATGTCTCATAATAAATGAAGTAAGGGAAAAAATATAACATGCTTGGAATGCTGGTGTAAGAGTCACAAGGGCATAAAAACAGAAAGAGTTCACCGGAGAGGAAGGCGGTGGTCAAGTCCCGGCGGCAAACTCAACGCTGGGAAGGGACAGCCGACGCTTGGGTAGCCTGGTAAGTCCAATGACAGCCGCGGCCAAGAACGCGGCTCACTGCGGAGGTCGTTGACCTGGAGAACGCATGGCGTTTGCCATGCCTATCTCGAACGCTGGCTGGCGCTCGCTGCCGTAGGTGCCGGACTCGCCTGGCGGAAACGTCCTGGCGACGTTTCCCCCACGCCAGGCCCGAACTGCAAGGACGGCTGGTATGGCCCCAGGTGGAAGCCTGCTGAGACCTCGAGTCCGCAACCCGACGGGTCACTGCTCCCACGCCCTGGTTCTTCAACCTTGCTTCTTCCTTCCAGCCACGTCTGCCTCACTCCTTCTTCTTCGCACCACCACCTGCCCTGATTTTCCTGCATCCTCTTCTTCGACTGTCTCTGTGGCGCGCACTTCAAACACAATTCTATCTTCACGATCACGCACGGCCACTTCATTCATCACACATGCCCCTCGTTCGGAAAAAGTTTTTTCTTTCTAAAAAAAAAACTTTCTAGCCACGTCTTAGTCGCAATCACCACGTGTCCGCACAAGACCACTGCACCGCACCAGTGAATAGAGGTGATATATGTCCACAATAAATGTTCACACACCCTCACACATAAAAAAAACAAGGGAAAAAACATGTAGTCAGCCATGGCACGATGACTGTTTTCTTCTGGTGAATAAACCACGTGGTTCAGAATATACATTGTAGACAAACTGTAAACCAGTTGCAATACACTTCTGTGAAAGCTTAGGTTACAGCCTACTTATGAAATGGGCACCTGAATTATCTGAGCCTCTAATATGTTGAATAACAAAAGAATACTCTTGTAATGCCAGACTCCATCTTAGTACTCTTCTGTTCAGGTGTTTGGCCTTAGCTAGATATTGTAATGGTTGGTGATCAGTTTGCAAAACAAACTGCGTTTCGTACACAAAGATGTGAAACTTTTCTATTGCCCACACTAGTGCCAGATATTCTCGTTCTATGGTGGAGTAATTCTGTTCTCGCGGCAATAGCTGTCGGCTGGCGTATGACACTGGATGTAATACCCCATCGTGGTCCTGCATGAGAACTGCCCCGATACAGGTGTCAGACGCATCCGAACGCAGTACGAATGTGCGTTTCGGATCAGGAGCTCGTACTATTGGTCTTGACGAGAGGACTTGCTTCAGTGTCTCAAAAGCCGCTTCTCTTTCTTGGTTTCAGTAGATCTTGTTCTTCTCCCTTTTCTTGGTTAATTTCGTTAAAGGCTGGGCCTTTTCGGCATGTCGGGGTATTAAATCGCGGTAGTATCCTGCTAATCCCTGGAACGATCGCAGCTGCCTCTTGGTCTCGGGTCGAGTTGCGTTAGCAATCTCCGCCACTGTACTTTCTACTGGTTGAATAGTTCCGCGCCTTACCGATGACCCAAGAAGATGATGGATTTCACAGCGATTTCACCTTTCTGAGGCTTGATGGTTAGTCCTGCTTCACGGACTCGCTGCAACAAGTGCTGTAAAGTCTTCAAGTGCTCCTCCCAGGTCGCTGTAGCTACGAGAACGTCGTCGATGTAATGGACTACGTTTTCCACACCCTGAAGAAGAGCCCTCATTAATCTCGTGAACACTGCGGAAGCCGTCTTGATGCCGAAAGGCATATATATAAGTTGGTAATGTCCTGACTGCGTCGAGAAGGCAGTGACTGGTCTTGAAGCTCGATGGAGTGGGACTTGCCAATAGCCTTTCGTCAAATCGAACTTGGAAAAATATCTCTTGGTGCCGACCTCGGTGAACATTATGTCCGTTCGTGGTATGGGTTCGGCATCGGAGATTAGAATCTCATTGATACGCCGAAAGTCCACACACGTACGATAAGTGTTATCCGGCTTCTTGACGAGAACCAGTGGTGAATTATAAGAAGAATTCGGTCTCTTGATGACGCCAAGCTTCAGCATGTCTTCAACTTCCTTCTCGACGACTTCCTTCATTGCTATCGGCAAAGGGTACTGTGGAGTCTTAATAGGTTCATATGTTGTCAACTGAAGGCGGCACTCCAAAATGTTTGTCTTTCCGGGGATGTCGGAAAAGACATCGTCATAAGCGGCTAGAATCTTTTCAAGCGCAACACGCTTCTCTTCTTCCAGTCCCTCGGCTATAGAAATTGCTTCCACGCCAACGCTTCGGGTACTTGCAGACTGGTTATGGCGTGTCTGTCTCGTCCTCTTCCATGACCACGAAAGATGCTGTTTGAGGGGTTGTTCTCGGCTGCCGATTTTCATAGCGCTTCAGCATATTTATGTGGAACAGTTTGTTGCCATGTCCCAGGTCCAATAAATAGTCGTGGTTATCTTTCTTTCCAACGACTCGAAAAGGTCCTTTCCATTGCATCAATAACTTGTTCTCCATGGTAGGGAGTAAGATCAAAGCAAGATCTCCCACTTCTAACAGATGGTTCTTGCTTCCCCGATTATAGTACTGCTTTTGAGTTTTCCTCGCTTGTGACAAGTTCTCATGGGCTAGTTGCAACGTCTTCTCAAGACAATCTCGAAGATCCCAGACGTAGCCATACGTTGTTTTTACTTCATCACTGATGTGTTCCCCGTCCATATCTCCTTCAATATACTGAGAGGGGCTCTAACGTATCTCCCATAGATAAGTTCAAACGGCGAGAATCCCATGCTGGTTTGGGGTACCTCTCGGTATGCAAAAAGAAGTGGCGCGAGCAGCCGATCCCATGATTTTGGATCCTCTTGACATAGTTTTCGCAGCATCTGTTTCAGCGTGCCATTAAACCGTTCAACCATCCCGTTGCCCATAGGGTGGTAGGGTGACGAACTTACATGTTTGATGGATAACAATGCGTTGACTTCTCTCATCAACTCGGACGTGAAGCAAGATGCCTGATCGCACAGAATCTCACGGGGAAATCCAGTGCGTGAAAACATTTCCAACAGGCCCTCTGTCACAGTCACCGAATCAATCGCGGGCAGGGCCACTGCTTCCGGATAACGAGTCGCAAAGTCAACCATTGTCAGAATGTATCGGTTACCCTTGTGAGAGACTGGTTTCAAGGGTCCGATAATGTCAACTGCCACTCGCTCTAATGGTGTCTCAATCAACGGCATTTGGCCAAGTGGTGCTTTGCCTACTTTGCTTTTCGGGTACGTTCTTTGGCACGTATCACAAGATCGAACATATCTTTTAGCTTCTTCCTGTACTCCAGGCCAATAGAACGATCCTAGTACCCGATAAATGGTTCTTTTCGTACCTTGATGTCCTGACATCAGACTTTCGTGCGCCATCTCAAGCACTTGGCTGCGCAATTTGCAGGGAACTACCACCTGTTTTATCATTTTGCCATAGGATAACTGGTTATGGCGGTAGACTATCCCCCTTTCTATGGTAAACGAATAATGGGTTGATTCCCTTCCATATTATACTTGTCCGACTTTGTTTCTGCAGGTATCCAAGGTCTTGTCTTCTGCTTGCGCAGTTTCGAGATCCTTTCTGGTCATTTTCAAACTGTCGACCTTGAGTGCGGCTGTATCCGGCTTAGACCTTGTGCTCTTGATGCCGCTCAGCAAGTGGTTCAAGTGATGACTTTCCTCCTTCTATCGTTTACGTGCTACGCTCTCCGTCTCTAATTTCGGTACAGCAAGCTTCTCTTTTCATGTTGTATCAGGGTCGTGAGCCTGACGTGATCCGGGCAGATTTCCCACGATAATGTCGTATAACGGGGAAATCATGCATTTTACGATGCATACGCCTGAAAAGTATGGTGAAAAAATTTCCACCCTTGCCTTTGGAACCTTAATTCTACTTCCATCAGCCAAGAACAATGTTGCGTGGTTCCCGTAAGTGCTCCGTCTGGCACGAGGGAACGCCGCACAACCATCGTATTACTTCCTGTGCCCCGTAATACTGAGGCAGTCTTGCCGAATATCACGCCCTGCAACACGGGCATCTGATGCTTCATCACCCTTGGTTCGGTATTCACTGCACTAGCCATACTCTCTACGCTTTTTTCGTCCTCCACCTGCTCGACTTCGTTAAGGTTCTCCCTTTGCGACCATATACATGAGGCTTTCCGGGTAGTGCTGGGTATTTTGGTACACGCTTGGGTGTCGTGCCCAGTTTTACGACAATACCCACAGTATGGTTGCCTTGTCCGAGCGCGGCATTCTGCAGCTCTGTGACCGGTCTTGTCACACACAAAACATCGAGTGGAAGCCTTTGAAGTTGAATTACCGCCTTTTCCTGCAGGACTGTTCTCCCTTTTGTCACGGAAAACAAGCAAGTTTGACTGTCGCTGAGCTTCTAAGAAATTGTCGGCCGCTTCCGCCATCTCTTCAAGCTTACGGCAGTTTTTCTCTCGCAAAAATGGCGCCACCTTATCATGACAGTTGTCTATAAATTGCTCCGCTACTATGAGATTCCGAACTGATGAGTATTCCTTTTCCGTTTTCGACATCTCAACCCATCTGTCGAAGAAGCTTGTTAGCCTCATTGCGTACTGCACGCCCGTTTCACCATCTTGTGGCTTGCTGTGGCGGAATTTTTCACGGTAGCCCTCCCCCGTGAAACGAAATCGTTGCAGTAGCGCCAACTTGGTTTTGTCATAATCGAGAGCCTCTTCTGGCGACATACGACCAAAGACCTTGAGAGCCTCCCCGCTCAAACACAAACTTAGGGCCGTGGCCCACTTGTCTTTTGGCCATTCTTGACCGGTAGCAACATTCTCAAACCTTTTTAGGTATGCGTCTAAGTCGTCCCGGTTCTCGTTAAACCCTGGCATGAAATTTTGAGGATTAATAGTAGAAGATGCTCGAACTGGTCGGCCTTGGTCAGCCACCACGGACTCTCAACGCCTTGAGCCTGAGCGAGTTGAAGACGCAACTGTATAGTCTTCTGGTATTCCTCCTGAAGTCGCCGTTCTAACTCGATCTGCTCCATCTTCTCTTTCCTTGCTTCACGTTTGCAGCCCTCTCTTCTCGAGCTCGAGACTCCCGTTCTTCTACCCAAGCCCTTAACTCAGCTCCCTCTAGCCCCATGCGCAACGCCAGTGCCGTTAAATCCGAACTCATCTTTGATCGGTCTTTTTTTCCTAGCAAAATGTAACCAGGGAACACTAACTAATAATGCAATAAACGGCTTCGTCCTGTCGCCTTGAACGCCAATGTAACGAGCTGTATAGAGAGACAAAGCTCTAGACGAGACGCTCGTGTTTCTGTACGGAAACCTGCGATGACTCATTCGTCATCGGGCAGTAACGAGGCCGTTCATGCAATCACACAAACAAAATGTATTTACAAAAGACATGAAACGTCTAATAATAAATGAAGTAAGGGAAAAAATATAACATGCTTGGAATGCTGGTGTGAGAGTCACAAGGGCATAAAAACAGAAAGAGTTCGCCGGAGAGGAAGGCGGTGGTCAAGTCCCGGCGGCAAACTCAACGCTGGGAAGGGACAGCCGACGTTTGGGTAGCCTGGTAAGTCCAATGACAGCCGCGGCCAAGAACGCGGCTCACTGCGGAGGTCGTTGACCTGGAGAACGCATGGCGTTTGCCATGCCTATCTCGAACGCTGGCTGGCGCTTGCTGCCGTAGGTGCCGGACTCGCCTGGCGGAAACGTCCTGGCGACGTTTCGCCCACGCCAGGCCCGAACTGCAAGGACGGCTGGTATGGCCCCAGGTGGAAGCCTGCTGAGACCTCGAGTCCGCAACCCGACGGGTCACTGCTCCCACGCCCTGGTTTTTCAACCTTGCTTCTTCCTTCCAGCCACGTCTGCCTCACTCCTTCTTCTTCGCACCACCACCTGCCCTGATTTTCCTGCGTCGTCTTCTTCGACTGTCTCTGTGGCGCGCACTTCAAACACAATTCTATCTTCACGATCACGCACGGCCACTTCACTCATCACAGATGGAGAGAGGGGTGAATTCAGCTGGGTCCGCACGCCGCTGCCACACCGTTTCAGCCTCCCGTTCTCGTACGCCGGGATCTTGTCGGTGCCACGGCGAAGCTTCAAGGCACGCTTCTGCCTCTGGCGCTCGCACATCGGGGTTCCGTCTTCGAGTGCGAGCCGCCGCCACCTCGCGCGCACTCCGCTCCGCAGCCTTGTTCATCCGCTGACCTCCTGAACACACGCGTGCCAAAACGGCTTTTATTTAACTACACCACGCCCTCTAGCTTATGGCGCCGCCGATGAATACGCGATCTCCAACGTTTTCGTGTGACGTAATTCCTATTTTTTCGTGCGCTCGCACATCGGGGTTCCGTCTTCCAGCGCGAGCCGCTGCCACCTTGCGCGTATCATACTTTTTATCGGCAAACCGTGAATCATCCGCTGGCCACGTCCGTCCATCGTCTGTCTGTTTGACGCACGGACGGACGAACGCACGTATGGAAGGACGGACGCATGGACGAACGCAGGGATGGACATATGAACGGACGGATGCACTGATGAACGCACGAGGGGACGGATGGACGCAGGGACGCACGGACGAACAGACGCATGAACGGATGCACGAATGAACGGACGCATTGATGAACGCACGGACGCACGGATGAATGAATGGACGCATGGACGGACGCATGGATGAACGCATGGACAAACGAACGGACGGGCGCACAGATGGACGAACGGATGGACGCACGAGAGGTCGGATGATTGGACGCATGAACGAACACATGGATGGATGAATGGATGGACTTATGGACGTACAGGACCACAGATGGACGGAAGCAAGAACGAACGGACGGACGGAGACGCGGGCGGATTCACGTACGCTTCGCCCACCCATCATCATTCACTCCATGAATATACTGTGATATTTATTATTTATTCACTACAAGTAACGTCCTCTAGTATCGTACTGTGTGCTTTTTTCAGCGTATATGCATTTCGTTGTATGTACAAGTACCGTCCTCTACTGCTGGTTCAAGAACTAACGTGAAGCGGCTACATAGGATGACGCCAGGACGCTTAGTCCACGGCTTAAAGGGATACTGAACAAAAATGGGAAAAAACTGACAAAACTTCAAAATTTCACTCGGAATATGACACTGTTCCGATAAACGAAGTTTATTTCCCGTGTTTTTGAGCAGTTGGCTGTATTTTTTATGGATTGTGAGCGCAAGGCGGCTTCTCGCGAGCGCGAGCAGTGACGTCACACTCATCGAGGAGCATGCAGGATGCATGTGTTCTTGTCCTCCTCATCCTTTTCTCCAGCTGTGCTTTCATTCCTCTCTTTCCCATACACAAAAGCACTGGCGCTTTGCTCCCGCCGGAAGCTTTGTTCGCTGCTGTTGCTGTTCATCCGGTTCTGGGAACCGAAGTGGAAGATGAGCAAGTCGAGATACGCGGGCGATAGCGGGCATTGTTGGCTTGCCAGTTTCCGGTGAGTTTGACGTCACCCAACATCACATCCTCTTGATCGTGGTGCTGCCGCTAGACGCGAAAGTTTGTGACAAACGCATAGAATTCATTATTTTCCCGTAGTTCCTGCTTGGAATGAAGGCTATCTTTATCGATTGCAGGATCCAATGTGTCGATATGGCTAAAAATATTGGTGGCACAAATTTTGTTCAGTATTCCTTTAAGGGGCTTTGCTCCTAAAGTATGTATTACGCGCACACGTACAAGAGAACAGACGTTCTCCTTGATCAAGTTCAATGTTCAGACTGCTCCACCCAACAAAGTTATTTCTTTGGGAAAAAGGCAGAACAATCTCCCCTGTCTTGGTTGGCACTCCTCCGTGAATCTAGTTCTCGTATGTTTCATCTTCGCACATTTGAGTTCTGGACGAAACCGCGCCTTTTGTGGCTTGTTATTTTGCCTGGCTTTTGGAGTTCTCTGGGTTTATTACAGCAGTAAACAAATCACCAAGGAAGTGGCGTAGCCAGGGTGTGAAACACCGGGCCCACGCTCCACCCCCGAAATGTTTATTGCTATAGCATGCAGAGCAAAAATGACCATTTTAAACCAGTGTCACCCACTCCCCTCTTCACCCCCCCCCCCCCCAAAAAAAGACTGCCTATGCCTCTGCACCGACATATGAAATTTATCAGCGCAGGCGCTCAGATGCTCCATCAATGCGTTCTCGGGAATAAGAAGAGCGCGTCCGTGACTTTGTACAGCACTAAAACATATGATTCACCACTAGAACTTGTATAACACATTTTCTGCATATGGGAAGGCCAACATTTTCGGTTCATATTGCCTTCTTTCATAATGAAGCCTCTTCCTAGTCCATTGTAAAGAAAAGTGCGCCTTTGAGGCAGGGACATGGAGATGATAATAGGTTGATTTGTTTGGGCGGTTTTACGTCTTAACGCCACAATATGATAATGAGGAATGCCTAAATGAAGGGAAGGGTTGCGAAAATTTGCACCATGCAGTGCTCTTTAACGTGCACCTTCATGCAAACCCACCGGCCTCTAGTATTTCGCGTACAACGAAATTTGACCACCCTGGCCGGGATACGATGCCGCGAAATTCTGTACAGCAATCGTGTGCCATAACGACTAGACAGCCATGATGCCTGTAACGCAGACTTCATCAACATGATGTCTGATTGAACAACGTGAACATGACGGTCAATTCGTTTTGAGACAGCCTGACTAGTTGTTTGTACTCGTAGTTTTTGTTATTAAGGGCGAGGTTGCTTATGCCGTTGGTAACTTGCGCTTCGTCGTAACTATCAATATTATGAGGCGGCATGTGCTCTTTCGATCCATTCTCTTTACAGTGAAACTGTTTACTCTGTCGGTAACTTTTGCTTGGTCATGCATGCAATTCTGCTCAGGTGGGTGCGCGCTACAGCATAGAGTTTCCTAAATATACACTAGAGGGAACTCTAGCGCTGTGCCTGTTGGAGCTGCAACGCACGGTGCTTCAGCGATCATGTGAATTATGGGTAGTAGATGGATATGTCTAATCTTGGTACTTCTAGCTTCGTGTGTAACCATGTGGCTTGGAGCTGTTTTTGTTTTTCACAAAGCAACAATCGGCAAATGTTAAGCCATTGCGATTCGTCACCTTATTTTTTTAGGCTTACCATTTTAAATAGGGGCACGAAGTTCAAAAGGATTCGTTCATTCCTTCGAAAAAGCCGAAACTGGTCATGAAGGAAGCCGCACGTACAATTCGCCGCCCGCAAGTACGAAGACTAGGAAAATCCGTGAACTACCCATTATTCCCATGGTCGCTGAACGATCGCAGTGCCTGAGTCTCCTCTGGTTAATTTTAGGAAACTATATGCGCCACAGGAATTGGACGAGTCTCACTGCCGTGTCAAAAAGAAATGGAAGCGTGGAAAAGAGGGAGAAAAGAGGAATAGAAAAATACTAGGAAATGAAGGAACTAAACATAAACAGACAGCAAAACATAGAGAAAGATGAGAGAGCAGGACAAAAGAAATCAAGAAAAATAAGAGTAAAGAGAAAGAAGGAAGGCAGTCCAGATCTAATCTTCCTGCAGGCTTGGTACCACTACTGAGAAAGTGTCATAATTTTTATCAACAATTTATTTATTTATTTATTTATTTATTTATTTATTTATTTATTTATTTATTTATATTAGGATGTGATTCAACTTGGGCGTAACTTTACTTGCGCGTAAAGCGACTTCCTCGCTTGTGTGTGGAAGCATGCGTGTGGGAATGAAAAAATGCCGAGTCATGCCAAGTTTCTTCAATATGTCGAGTTACCAACCAGCCCGACAGCAAGTTCTAGTAGACATAATCCTGGTAGGATTATGTATCGTTGAATTGCACTGCTGCACTGCACCAGTTTTAGAAACCGCGATATGAAATGCCTGGGAAAAGAGGTATCAGGACTTAAGGCATTGTCACAACTCCAAAATGATTTTCGTAACTGGCTGGGCCTATGATGAGCTAAAACATAAAGAATAGAAAACAAAGTTTAGAATGACAGGTATCTTTGTCTCAGCAAATCATAATTTGTTCTTGCGACGCATTACTCACTGCAGCTGTTCCTATTCTGAGAGATGCAAGAATGTATTGTCAGAGCTCACAAGGGACAAACCAGCACTTTAAATTAAACTGGAACGCATGGCAGGCGTAATGAAGCCTGTCGCATGCACTCACGTTTTCTAGGAATCACTCGGAGCTTGAAATTGAAGTTAACATTGCCAACGGGGTTCGCAGATGCCTTCTAAGAAAGCAGCAAATGAGTGAAGGATTGCCTTTTGCTGGCTGTCTTAAAGAAAGCAACAAAAGCAACGAGGAGTGTGCTTTTCTAGAATAAAGTTTGTTGCGCCATATTCTCCAGTAAATTTTCATCTTTAGTCTTAAACCCTACTCTTTAATTCACATGGCTACCTTTTCATTTCCTTCTGGTAGTTGTTTTATTAGACCTCAAGAGAGTCTGACTTCTCCAGCTGATATCTTAAAAAGAGAAAACTTACGGAATTATTCAGCATTCGGTCTCGCAAGCGAATGCTTATATTTATATATTGTGGACCCAGAGAGGGTAGGCAATACTTGAGAAACTTTTGCGAGAGTTTAGTGTCTATGATAAAGACCCTAGGTGCCTGTAAAATATTGCGCAGTTTCTTTCAAACGTCAGGAAATCAAGAGAAGAAGCAAAGCCATAAACTTACTCCAGAAACAGTTCATCAAGTTTTTGTACTCATGGTCGCTTCTAATTTTAATGCGTTGCGTAAGCCATCGCTTAGATGAGACAATCTCGAACGCAGCCAACAGGAAGGTATACTGTTTTTGTTCAGATTCCTCTTGACAAAAACACGGCAAGAAATTCGAGGGAATAGTTATATGGGAGCTCCTAAGACAATAGAGTTCGGCGAAATCGAAAAAGAAGTTTCTCGCTGCACAACCGCGCTCTTGCCAAAAATTATTGCCATGGAACTGTTTCCCCTCGTGTGTCGCAATTTGAGTGAACTTTGCCGCTGGATATACAGCAAAATGTTTGCAGAAATGCCGAACAGCGTTTCCGAGTTAGGCGTTTCTTAAAAACTGAGCCACTACGTTGAATACAATGGCTTGTTAAACATCTTTAACCTACAATCGGTAGCAGGGCATTGCGATTTCTGAATGTTGATGAGGACTGTATTCCAACTCTGAAGGTATTGCAGTAAATTCATTTTTGATGCGTATAATTCTATACCACAAGTACTTGTGAGCACTATTTGTTGGCTGAATGACCGCAAATGCTGGCTATCGTTTAGCGCTGGCTACTTTATGTCGTAATAGCAACGCACAATTCACAGTCAATCTGAACGTAGTCTCTGAGCTGACGAACCCTTTTTTTTTCTGTCTTTAGGCTCATGACAATGGTAGATGGAGAAACGTTGGCATATTTGATAACAGGTTCATGTTCTTTAAACACCATACATCAGCAGGCGTATCGACAGTGGTGGCTCAAAAGGCAGACATGTTGCCATAAAAGCCCAAGATCGTCGGTGAATATGTAGCAAAATCACGTAACGCCCGTGTACTTAGAGTTACATGTACGTTAAGACACTCCAGATCTGTGAAAATATGCAGTTCTTTCATCACTTCTCTTTCTTTATTTTGTATATTTCCCTTTCCATTTAGCAATTATAAATGTTGGGGTCTTGCGTCCCACAACCAAGATATGAGTACGAGGGATGCCATATTGAAGGGCTCCAAAAATTTTTGACCACCCGGTGTTCGTTTAATAGGTACACGGGCATATGCCAATGCTTCGTCATCGAAACGTGACCACCACAGCCGGGATTCGAACGCATGACCTCCCCTTTCGAATTTTCCAGCGTGGGGTTCCCAAACGAACGCGTTTCTCGATCACCTCTACAAATTTTCCTATCTGATTCCTTCCTTTCGACGGTGTCGACAAACGACTCTCTAGATAGACATTTGACCAAATAACTGGCCAAGAGTGAAGCATTTTCAGCTTTTTCTAAAAGTGAACCAAGCCTTGCTTCACTGTCTTGCATTGACTTCTGCGGCAGCGCAGCGCCCCCACACCGCGTCGGCGTCGTCTCCGCCATGGCCACTTCCACGTTCTTTTCAAAGGTGGCGCCGCAAGTCTGTGCCGCGTGGCTTCTGCAGTTTTTGCTTCACTGCAGTCAGTTTCGATCTTTGCCGTGATGAGGGATCTCGCCGCTATGCGGAGCTAGTTTGGCACTTTGCACGACATTTCTAGAACTCTCCTGAAATACGACTGCGTATGGAAAATAACTTCGGATGAAGAGTTTGTATCATTCTGTTCTGCTACGCGCAAATAAGCCATAACAGTCCACTGTGGGTGCCATTTTGAAGGAATACTTACAGGAAGTGGACTAAAGGTACTATCGACTTGAAGGGAATAAAAATACAAACCAGGGATAGTAATATAAACACATAGGGTTGGCTATTTCATATTCTCAGACTAGAAAAATTCGAATAAAGAAATGCCAAGCTTACAAAAGGTGTATCAATTAATCCGAGGAAGCATTCCCTACATTGAGTGGATCCAGAGAATTTCTTAAGATGTTTGTAGGCAACATTGTCATGGATGCGAGCAAAGGTTTAAACACAAGGACCCTCGGTAGCGTCTAATGATTATGGGGCTCGATTGACTTTAAGGTCAAGGGATCGAATTCCGGCAACTATGTCCGCATTTCGCTTGTCCGCATTTCGGTAGCGCGAAATGCTAAATGGTAGGTGTACCTCTTGAGTTGGGAGTACATTGAAAAAAAAACAAACAAACCGAGTGGTGGAAATTACCGGAGGCTTCCACTACGGCGTTCCTTATAATCATATTGTCGTTTACGTTCGTAAGACAGGAGCAGTTATATTTGATTGTGAGTTATTAGGAAACACGTTCATGTGCACTGCCTTTGGCTAAAAAGAAAAGCATGCTCATCACGACCAGCGCAAAAACAGAACACGAAACACAACGAAATGAACGCCAGAAGTGCACGACATAAGCGCTTGTGTCGTGCACTTCCTGCTGTTTTCGTGTTCTCTTTTTGCGGTGATCGTGACGAGTATGTTCCAACTAGCCCAATTTGCTACTTAAACAAAATAGACTAACTAAGTATATGTTTCTACCATCTTCCTTAACGTGTTCTGGCTATGTGAAGCCACCTAACTTATGACGCTGACTTGAAATGTAGAGCGGGAAAGAAATAGGCTGCCAGAATTCCACGCATATGAGTCAGAGTCGCTCAGCTAGGCTTTCAGTTATTTCCGTCAATCACGAGGGTTATATTATCAATATGACGTCAGTTAGGGACTCTACTCCCCAAGAGCGGAACAGTTAGCCATAGCACTTGCCCTTTTGTATTACAGTAAATCGCAAATCTTCACCGACTCAAGATCAGCGATCAGGGCTTTCGCCTCTGGTTTCGTCTGTGCTGAAGTATTTAAACTACTTGAAAATAAGACAGTTTATTCGCATACCATTACCTGGTTTCTTGCACATCTCGAACCGCTACTGGACTCCAGAGTAAACCTGAATGACACTGCTCACTCCCGGGCGCGCGCACTAACCCTCCGCGCTGGGGAGGACGTAGGTCCACGGGTTGGCAGTAGGATGTTTAGGGACGCTCTACTTACATTCAGTGAAGTGGCTAAACACTATCAGTTGAGTAGGTGGTCATTTGCTCCTCCGCACACCAAGTTGTCTATACCTCAGGCCATCACGTTTAGAATCCTTCAGACCAGGGCCTGTCCAAGTCTATCTTTCCTCAGCATGGCCTCCTCAAAGGCTTTTGACTGTAGTTGTCCTGATTTTGGTGAGCTTAGTCACTTCGAACAAGAGCTCTGGCGGTGCCCCTCCTTACGGGGCCCAAGTCGGCTCACGGAAGAGGATTGGGACTTTGCCTTACGAAGTTCAGAGTTACTACCACAACTACAGGCGATCCAGAGAGCCCAGGATGCGGCGGTGAAGCTAGGCCTCCCCGTTCCAGCGGCCCGCGACATTGCTCTAAAGGAGTAGCGTTTCTCAGGACCCAATAAAGTTCTGTGTCTGTGTGTCTGTTTTTTTCATCATACTATATAATTTTATGTTTATTTCTTCGTCGTTTTGTGCACCTCCTTTATTCTGCCTTCAGCATTTTCACTTCCAATGTTTCTTTCTTTTCTAGTCATAGTCAAGATTTCGCTGCAGGTTCGTCTGGTCAGGGTTTGTATGAGATGAAACACGGTCGCTGACCCATATACATGGTTATACATCTACAAGAAGACTACAGACCACGCTGTAAAAAAAAAAGAAAATGTCTGGTTGTTTAAATTGGTTCTTCCAAACCTTCCTTTATTGCCGTCTGCTCTAATCAAATAGCTCCGCTTCTGCAATATATGGCCTGCCAAAAGTACACAAGCCTGACGTTCCATTTCAGCCTATTGACGACTTGATGAGATCACCGCTGTACCGACTATCAATAAGGTTACCTTCCCCAAGCGTTGAGTGCTCTAGCTGGGAACACTTCGACGCACGCCTAAACCTTATCCGCATCCGTTTCAAACGTAAAGGACGTCACACTGAATGAAGACGATGCTACTGTCTCGTTGGACATCGCGTAAATTTTACAGCGAAAGCTGTTATCAGATCACAAGTCGGGTCTCGCGCAGTGCCGTAGGTTTGCTGCGCCGCTGCACGTAATTTATGGTTCATTACGTTTGTTATGATTGCTACATGATACCATTCCTGTGTTTTTTTCTCTTTCTTAGGTTGATTTCTATTTCGTACTGTACGCAGTTGGAAGCAGTGGCCACACCTTCGTACTGATGTCTTATAGGGTTTTTAGAGTGCATTACCAATCGTACTGTGCAACTAAACACTAAAAACGAGATAGCTGACTACAGACTTGCAGCTCGGTCTCTAGCTTAAATGCGATGACCTTTCATAAACACACACATTTGAGTGTTACAAACGTTCGCATAAAATGGGTAATGCACTGGTTGAAGACACGTGGCCCTGTGAGCAAGCAAAGGTTTGTATTTTTAGCCAAGTGAGCGCACCTTCTGTGTAATATCCACTGTCAAATTTTTTTATCAGTCTTTAGTTTTGTAATGTTGAAAAACGCAGCTGCCGAAGCACTCCTGACCTCAATATTTCACTGATACTAATTTGTAACAAGAGAAAACGAATATTCCGGCGAAAAAACAAATGTCACGGAAATAAGTTGGCATATGTACACTATATTTGGTATAAAATATAAAACAACAGGAGAGCTCCACATGCAAGTCGTTGTCACAAGAGCACATATACAATTCATTCTAAAAGCCACTGCTGGAGCACATTACTCCTTATTCACGGTAACTAAGTGAGCTACGGCAGCACTCAGAATCGTAATAAATGTGTCACGCCTTGAAAACGCTATATTATATCAGGCCACAGGTCTGAGTGTGCACTCTTTAAGCATATGGTTACGTCTAAAGTAACACACGTCGTAATAATATTTTACGCAGTGACAGTGAATGGTATCTCATGCAGTAAATGACATTGTTATTCATTGCTAGATGGTTTCCTGCGCTGCTATGTTAAGTAGCAGAAAATTTATGAGTGCATGAATACAAAGTAAAGCTACAGCACTCGGAAAGCCGCACGCTTAATGCGGACACGTTAAGCTCTTTATGTCAAATGGTCTAGCGTTTAGGATTACCCCACTTCATTTTTTTCTCTTCGTGGTATTTAAAGTCTGCCATCATAAGAACACTTAGTTTCTTGGCCAGCGAGCGTAACTTAGAAATTAAGGAAGTGAAAATAGGAGGACAGGGACATCACGAAATGAATGTCAAACTTTGTGCTTACCAAGAATAGTGAATTGCAACAGTTCGTATAAAAATAATAATTGTTGGGGTTTAACATCCTAAAACCACAATATGATTGTCAAAGATGCCGGAGTGGAGGGATCCGGAAATTTCGACCATCTGGGGTTTTTGGCGTGCACCTGAACCTAACTACACAATGCTCAAATGTCTTCGCCTCCATAGAAAATATGGCTGCCGTGTTCGGGTGTATTCGATCACACGACTTTCAGGTCAGGAGTCATACACCTTGACCACTGGACCACCTTGGAGGGGGTATAAAAAGTTGGCACGAAAATTATTCAAACGCGTTCAGCCATTCCTTTTCGAGGCGTACAGTTTACTGTTAAGGGCAACCAAATATTTGTGGTGCCGTCGGAACCTAGAGAAAATGCAATGAATAAGGAGGAAGAGATTGGTTCAGGAAAAAAAAAGAATAGGTAATATTCTGACATCAAACCAAATAGATGGACCTAGGGCAGTCACGTAATGCGTAGGCCAGACAACAGGGTGACACACAGCCATACTCCCTCCCCCTTTGCTCTGTAGCTATGTGGTAAACAGTTCACCATTTTTTCTAAGACCAATCTGCTCAGAATTGCCACACGAGCCGCTTAATGAATAGCAGAATACTAGAACTGGCGAAGGTATTACGCAAGGTAGTATTTAGTTCACTTGCATGTCGAACGCATTTGCCACCTGTCAACGAGACTAGTTGTATAAACTAGAGTAAGACAAGCCATATCTAACAAGAGAGATAATGGTAGAGAAAGTGATGTTAAGAGACCAAAACCAAGAAACAAAGGACATCACCTTATTGAGCAATGTTCCATTTATAAATGGCACTGTCAAAAGCAATCCATCTCACTGCGTGCAGACCATCTCTCTGTGCCAACGATCAAGAGAAACGGATATGGCGTGAATACAAACTGTAGTTTTATCATTCTGTCCTTTCTAGTATGGAATCCCAAATTTCTTTTTCGAAATTGAAGCAATCGCTGCTAGTCAGCGCTCACGTTTTATTTGTCGTTTCCAGTTTCGTTACTTTCTTGATTTCACACTATAAATTACAAAACCCACCAAGACGCATCTTAGCATCATGAGATCTTTGGGACCACTATAAGAAGACATTTATCTCTTCTCGTGCGTGGCCTTCAGAACTCAGAAAATGCATTCTACTACAGTCAGAGTGTACGTCACAGCTGAAGTCGTGTGCAACAGTTGTTTCTGACTAATCCGCCATAGATCTTGCCTTTACTACATATACTGATTTTTTTAGATTGCACTTTTGAGTGTACGTTACAGAACCACACGTGGTCGAATTTTCCGGAG
Source organism: Rhipicephalus annulatus (assembly GCA_013436015.1). Lineage (NCBI taxonomy): Eukaryota > Metazoa > Arthropoda > Arachnida > Ixodida > Ixodidae > Rhipicephalus > Rhipicephalus annulatus. The sequence goes on along the minus strand of WOVY01009324.1, from coordinate 795,551 downwards.
CCCTCCACTACGGCGTTTCTCATAATCATGTAGTGGTTTTGGGATGTTAAACCCTTCAAATCTATCGTTTTAGATTGAACTGTTTTATATATATAATGCTTCGCGTGAAATATGCTTCAATTTAAAATGTTTCATCTTGTCTAATGAAGAAATTATTGTCTTATTTTTCTATGGCTTAGGTTGTGACCCCTGTTAGGATACCTATGCTTGAATAAAATTCTTTGGTAATTCAGTCTCGATGGTTGACTATGTTCTAACGTTCTACGTTCACCTCAAACGCTTTCGCTATCAATATGGTTTCTTCAAGGGGCATAGCTCGTTAGGACCTAGCCTTGTTTTGCGTTGTGGTCACGCTATAGAACCGTTGCTAAAGTCGAAACATGTGTTAGGCAGAAGTAAATGTTTTACAATAGACTTTGGCGTAGACATAGGCTAATGTAAGGTAAGAAATCACTGTCCCCGGTGAAAGTAATCTATCGAGAGAAGTACTGATGAGTTGATCTCGCTAAAGTGTACCTAGATACTGAGGCTTCTCAAGGAAGTCTGTAACACAAAGACACACGCCGAGCAGTATCTCTCACAATAAACTTCACATATAACAATGGTGTCTTGCTACCAGTAAGACGGCAGGTTCTTGGATTCACTTTCGAGGCATATTCTCCACTCCAGGAATTTTCTAAATCATCCTTCTAAAATTAATTTACATCTCTGTAAACACTGTATGTCACCCTAGGTACATTATACGGGGTAACGCTTGGGTAACGTACGGTGACTCACCGATACGATACCATGAGCTTCACCCAGTCGTCATGATTCACTTTTTGAAATGCGTGATTTTTTTCTTGGAATTCAATGCGTTCTTTCGTCATAATTCATTTGTTTTCAGTAACAAACGACGAATCCAACAGCGCTTCTATTTTCTACCATGGCCACAATGAAAACGAATGAACTGGGTGGTCTTCCATCGAGAAGCACACCACACTGTACCTTCAGGAAGGCCAGATACTTACAAGAAGACATGTAAAACTATGCCCTACATGTATAAAAGCTAATAAAGTGTGTCTGCTGACAGAATACGTGTTTTCCAGACAATTATATGTGCAACTGCTACGGTAGCTATAGACATGCATTTGCACTCGCTGAAAAGCCCGAAAAACTTTAAAGCATATCCTGTATCACAAATAGCTTCCTAACGAAAAAAAGCAATTACTTTTGAAAAGTGAAAGCAAAACCAAGTTTCACTGAGATAGAAGAAAGTTCCTTTTTCATTCCACCACCCTTCTTTCTGAGGGGTCTTCACTGTACGCCGAAAATTTGCTTCTTTGTACGTATTTTTGCTAATTCATTAGGAGATGCACTTGAGGCGAGGCATATCATCTGCCCTTGCAGCAAAAGCGAATACGGTTTCTGGCTTACTCAGTTCCTTCCCTCGATACTTACGTGGAGAAGAGCCACTCGAGAAAGGGGCGAAAAAAACAAACAATAGAGCAGCTGAAAAATCTTGCAAAAGACAGTTCAGTCGATAAAGCAGGGAGAAAAATAGAAAGTTGCGACCTCGACATACGCCAACATTGCCTGGTTTTTTTAGAGCGGGTGCCGCAGCCGACACAATATCGTCCTTATGGAGATGAAGCGACCGACGAGATGCGGCTGCGGTCGGGTGCTTCAAAGAAATAAGTAAGCGGGCAAGCAAGAGAGGAAGCTAGGAATCATTAATCTTCGCAAAATAGAATGATTGTCGCTCTATATAAGCCTGAGTTATAGATCTCGAGAAGTTCATGCCTTCATGTCGCGATGCTTCGCGTACAAGCACGCTTGCACGATAAGCTTCGTTCCCAGTTCTCCATTTTCAACTTCTAGCTTTCTTTTGTTATGTATACCAGCTTTTTGTTTTGTTTTCATAGAAGAGTATCCCACCTGCTGTGCGAAAACTCTATGGCACTTAATTTAAGGCCTCGTACTCTTGCTTTGCAAAGACTCTTGTATAATACACAGGAAAGTGAAGCCATGACTGACTAAATTAAGCTACGTTGAAGAGCAAAATAAAATCCGAGAATCGCCTCAAGAACTGGGAAGGTAGATGAGTTTATGCTCCGTTGCAGTCGGCACACATTTTACCCGCTCTCGTAGCGAATATATATAAGCTCGGTAATATCAGCATTTCTCAGGTTCTGTTCGGCGAAACTCAGTGGCGAGCTTAATATTGGTGATTGATGCGTACTGATGGAGTTAGGTGGGAGAAGTTTCGCAGAGGTGCTTTACACGCACTTTCTACGGACCGTTCGCGCAAGTGGTGCAGCTTTTCAGGAGTGTGAAGTTTCTGACATCATATCTCTACATTTGTAGGCATCTGTGTTTGCAGGTAGAGACGGGAACAGGAATACTAAAAGTATGCAATGAATGTTCAGTATTCGTTTTTAACCTGACATGTTTGTATATTGCTACAATGAACAACTGGAAGCAGATTGGCAGGTTATTTCTAAATGTTTGGTTGAGGGCGACAAGAAGATATCATTAGGCTCCTGACGACAATAAGAAAAAAGAAGGAAAAAGCTCGGTACGCTGTGTTAAGGTGTTTTAGTACCTGCCATGGAACAACAAACGTAGCAGCGCGTCCACAGCTGATTGTTGGAGCCTGTACCAAATACCGGTCTCATGAGATTTTACACATGTGTAATAATAATAATAATAATAATAATAATAATAATAATAATAATAATAATAATAATAATAATAATACCTACGGTTTGACGCACCGAAACCATGATATCATTAGAGGCACACCATACTAGAGAGCTCCGGAAATTTCAACCATGTCGTGTCTTTTGTTACGTATACAGACAATGCGTTGATCCGTTGCTCGGCCCCTGTACAGAGGTCGCGGCTGCGGCGCCCCTCACAACCATCACTGCAATTCATTCCAGCACCACGTGTTTCACGTCACCGCCATGATTTTATTAGTTTTGAGTTTTAACCCACCACCGGGCGCGGATTTTTAAGCCTCTTTACAGCCGCGCAACACTATCATTGTTCGTATCTTCTTCATATTCCTTCAATAGGGTATCACTCATTTTATGTCATCACAGTTCATGGCGCTCTTTGGCCATCACATGGCTCTTGCACCAATAAACACCATATGTCATCATCATACAACGCGCTGTACACGGACGTCTAGCGTTTCGCCTTCATCTCAATGTGGCCATAGCGGCCGGTATCCAACCTGCGACCTTTGGGGCTAACAGCCGAGCATCGTAACCAATGTTCCACAGCGGCACACTCACATGAACGAAGAGAGTGAGTTGAATTAAGGGGTAGAATCCTGCTCGAAAAAACCCTTCGGCGATCGTTATTTCGACGAGAGAGTAAGCTCACACATGACTTCAGCTCACTATTTTAGGTGCGAATCATTTCTTTGCACATTGCAAGTACTTTTGGAGTCTATCTATCTATCTATCTATCTATCTATCTATCTATCTATCTATCTATCTATCTATCTATCTATCTATCTATCTATCTATCTATCTATCTATCTATCTATCTATCTATCTATCTATCTATCTATCTATCTATCTATCTATCTATCTATCTATCTAATCTATCTATCTATCTATCTATCTATCTATCTAGCTATCTATCTATCTATCTATCTATCTATCTATCTATCTATCTATCTATCTATCTATCTATCTATCTATCTATCTATCTATCTATCTATCTATCCGCCTACGTCTGAATGTTCTTGCAATCACCCCGTGACTTGGTGTGAACCAAAATTAATATGGGAAGGTAAGATGGTTCGATAAATACGACCTGCTGGACAAGACATTAAGAATTGGACCATCCCGTCGCGTACGTCGTCAAACCCTCTCCGCCAGACCTGTGGCACATACCCGCCGGCGGATATGTGTCACAGGTATGCAGGTATGTGTCACGGATGACTAACAATTCATGTCTTTTCAGGAATGGCTAAAACATACTAAGATTATTTTAACGCGAGAGCGTTGAGCAAAACGCTGGCAGCGGCAGCGTTCACCGGACACATGCGAAGAATAATTGACCATCTTCCCGAAGCGAACCCTGATGGGTTGCGAAGCAGAAGCGGTGCGCACGGCGTTCACTCGGTTGAAACGGGCGTCGACATAGGTGTTGGAAGAAAATTTTGATGTGATACTTGGTAAACGTTTTCTTGGAGCGCAAAGGCACCGGAGGCGGGTTTGGTTTATTTTAAGTTGCAGTTCAGATAAACAAGCAGAAAGAGTGTTTTTCCTCGGCGTGCCGTCGAGCGTTGTGGGAGGCGTAGAGGGTGAAGCGAGTGGGCGGAGGAGCTGGCAGTTGCGGCCGCTGCTGTGAGCGTGAAGTGGGTGAAAGAGAGTGACGTCAGCACGCACCTGCGAGGAAGGCTTGCGAGGGGAGCGTGACGTCAACGCGCAGCAGCGGCATGATCTATTTGGAACCACTTCAACACCTGCGGCGAAAGGAACGCGTTGCGACGCGTTCGTACGGATGCACGTACGTGTGGCGTTACATATGTTAGACAAAGAGCTGCTTCGCATATAAAAATATTAGGGCGCCAGCTAGGATAAAACCTAAGCATTCAGCGTGACAACCATGTATTCTACTACAGAGCTGGGCCATGTCTCAACGCTGATTTGGAAAAGGTACTATTCAAGTGTGATGATGGTCAAATGTGGATTGTGGTTGCAATACTGGCTATCCAATTTTATAAACATTATATATGTACTCATATATGGTACAGCCATTTCATTGGGCTAACGGCAATTGTAGTTGAGTGACATTCACTGAAGTTGCTTTTTGTAGCAGTGTCCAGGCCTACCATCATCGCATGCAAGACCGTTACATATCAGCTCACTGCTTACTTTGTTGCTGATACTCATGTTTCTGTTGAAATCTTTTCGCAAGTGCAAGCAACTGGTTATATAAACCAATGCGACTGTTCAACATATGTCTGTGCGTACATCTTTAAATTTCTTTAGCGTTATTTCATAACGTGTCGCTTAATAAAAGAAACTTTACAACACAATAAACTTCCCTTCGCATGCTTCGCGTAACGGTGATTCCCAAGGTACACGGGATCTGCCAAATTTTTTCTGAAGGAACGTATAAACGGAGCTGTCTATTGTGAAAGCCCTGGCGTCAAAGTCTTTGCCGCAATGCTACTGCAGCGCCGCGTATTGAACACGCGATGTAACTTATCATTGCAGGAGATCTCAGTGGTCCAGGCTCTAATGCCGACTCATCAAACCAAGCTCCAAGAACGCTCCCGCAAATGTAAGGTACGTGCTTTATTTTTATATTGTGTCAGGCTTGTGAGCCACGTGCCGTCACTGTTTCACAACGGCTTCCAAAAGTTCACGACCTTTCACTCCATCATCTGAGAATCTTGGATAGCTCCTTTTGATGAACGGGGAGAAAATAATAAAAGTTCTTTAAATGCAGATTTTTTGAAACATAAACAGTGAAGAACTTTCTAGCAGCGCTACATTACCATTGCCATGAGTCAAAGCACTGTAGAATGTGAGGCCGGCTTCTCTTAATCCTACTGTCGTATATGAAATCACCTTAGATATATCCAGTTAGACGAAGAAAAGATACACAAGGAGTTCCCCCTAAATGTCGTTCACTTTAGTAGAGATAGTAAAACAGCCAACGCACGCTTTAGTAGACAACAAAAAAGAACCATTGCACATACACAATATGCTCTTATTCTCTTATGTATGAAACGACAGAGAGCATCTGTATGAATTACCTACAACAGTGGGGCGCTCTCGGACGCGGGACGTGGCCATTTTTTTTTGACTTCGCTTTTTCTCTACACCATAGCCTAAACTTGCAGCTGTCACGTGAAGTAAGTTATATACATAGCTGAGCTTCCAGACCGATGCAGGGTTGCCCCCAAAGTTTCGCAACTACTTTCTTGCTTGTGGCGATACTCACTTTCCAGGATTAGACTGCTCTCCTACCGAGTTCGTAAGATATGTTCTCGACGTGCCGAGCGGTTTTCTGCCATTTAGAAATGAGAGATTAGACCATTAAGAGGGGGCCTGCACTGCTCGCCCGACTAGTGGAAGGGCAGTTTTCAACCTCTACGCCACCGTACACTACAAAGTGGCCTAGCTTCGCACGTGTTCGTAGCAGAAAGAGCGAATGATGCAACTAGGATAGAAAGAAAACGCCGACAAAACTACTCAAACTTCTTACATTCCATTGGAATGGTCCTTCAGCGAAGTACATGATGGCAGCTTTTGTGCTTCTCTGTAACTCTCACTTTTTGAATTAAAGCAACGTGTACCCGACCCGGAAAATAGCCTCGAAGCCTGAAATATCATAATGTAACGTAAGGCTACCCCACTCTCGCGAAACCTGAAGGTTTTCATTAATTATACTTCATGTTAAGGTGCTTACATGAGCAAGAGTGTATTAGCGCACTCCCAGATTTTTTTCTTGATGTGTAACTTGACGTGCGAAAATGTGGGCCTGGTGGAAGTATCAAGTAGTCTCCTTTGAAAAACATTGTTGGAAAACAAACATTCTGGTATATAGCTATAGTATATTAATGGCCACACAAGCGCCACATTTAGGTTTAGCCAGGTAGCATTCTGATTTTAGTAACTAATAGGATGATCAGTAACAGTGTTTAACTACGCGTTAATCAATGCAGACACTGTGGCTGATGTATCCACCATGTTTCAGACGTAAGGAGCATTCGTAGGGTTGGAATGAGCGTGAGATAGAAGCGGAAGTGGAGTGGAAATAATTAAATATGTGCCTGATAGTATGAAGAGGAGGAAGAAGAAGGGGGCTTCCGCCTTATTGTCGTGTTAGATGAATGCGTAAGCGGGCTGCTGAGTTTTCCAGCGAGTTTCTAATGCTTGGATGTCGTTCAATATTGTATGTGATGCTGGGGAAAGAGCGCGAGTACAAAGCTTAGTTAAGCGCAGGTTGCCTAGCATCTGGTAAATTATGAGGATGTTTTTAGCAGCAGCGAAAAGGTACATTGTCCATATTTCTTATTCATCCACCGCGTACATGGCCAAAACACCTTAATATGCCCAGTTGTGGCCCAAAATGCTTTGATTTGCCCAGTTATGAGGCGAAGGTGAAATAAGCTTCATTTGGTCCTGAAGAACCAGATCAAACACTCCCCGATGGGAGGTTGCTGGCCGCGCCCATGGCGGTAACGGTAGATCATGGCCCTTCGCCCGTTCGCAGGCCTCTTGGACTGCCGATAGCTGGACTGAGGGCTCGGAGCTTTTAAGAGCCCTATCCTAGTCCTGTTCTGTGCTCTACTTTGCGCTACGTAAACCCGGGCACAACCAGCGCATGTGAGCGAGAAGGCAATTATCTCCCCCACAGTTGGGAATCTTGGGTTTATGCCTTTAGCAAAGTTACTAAACGTGCTACGATGGGAAATTAACCTGCCTGGAGCATCCGCAAAGGCAACGACTGTGGTCTCGTGAGCTGAAAATGCGGGAAGAGATACCTTTATCTTGACAGTTGGTAGCGACTAATAACTTTATTAAAAAAATAAACGCCGGGCCCGCGCAGAAGACGCAGCACAGTCACAGCGAAAGCTAGAAGAGTGGCTTTTCAAAGCCTTTTCTAAACATTCATTCGTTGATGGCTCCAAGAACACTTGCTTGATAACCACCACACGACGGCAATAATAATAATAATAATAATAATAATAATAATAATAATAATAATAATAATAATAATAATAATAATAATAATAATAATAATAATAATAAAATTGCAAATGGATCGTTGAAGCTCTCTGCCAACCAGCCTCCGGACCCTGCGTCACCGCCGAGACTCGTGATTTCTCGCGAATAGTTATGGACAAGGTCACTGACGTTCGGAACAGTTCTATGAACCCCTGAACCCTTGAGGGCCGGGAACCAGGCAAATGTGTGAAAACTTCTCGCACTTTTTGACTTTGGAATAGGTGCGTGTCGTCCTGTTTCAAAACTTTACCTTCCCACCTAAAGAACACCTCACAAGAATACCTCAACGTAAAGCCAAGCTGTTGTACTTACTACACTCGATAGCTTAACTGAATCAGAAGAGAAATAAGTTTTATTGGCAAATATATATTAAGAGAAAGAGCTTCTATTTTTTTCGAGCGTTCGAAAAGAAGCCTACAGAAAAGAAAGCGCTGTATGATAACTTTTATGTGGGCCCCGGCCGTGCCGTTTATCGCGTAACTGCAGTGGGCTGCAGTCTCACTTGGAAGGAACAGAGAAAAAAAATAAGGGGTTAAAACCTTGTTTATATGATTTCGCCAGCAAGCACCATCAGATTGCCTTGCGAAATGTATTTCGAATTGCGCAAGGTGATTGTCACTACCATGGTATCAACATTTCTCGCACATAGTTTTAATGCAAACTGTATAGGTCATGGTTAATTTTATCCGGGGCTTACATTGCGAGTTTAAAACGCCGTCGACCATATCAGGAGCCTGGCGAAATCATGCAAACTGAGTGTTGTTCTTATTGTTCTCGTATGTGCGCCATCAAGAACAGCGAACTCGATATCTACAGAGAGAAAGGAAACGTGAACGAACAGCTGCCAAGTCCAGGTGAGGCGACTTATCCCTTGCGCAGAGTTTGCGACACTGTGTTTCTCGTGTGTCTCATTGCACCGATGGGCCGCTGTACTTGTTGTTCTGCTTTTCTTCGGTCTAGAAAGTTTCAGAACGCTTCCCTCTTGAAGGCTACGCTGCTTGTGCAGGATACCGTACGTTATTGGGGCGCATATCAGAAAAACCATTCTGCGTTGTGAGCTGCCTGCATGGAGCTAGAAAAACCCTTCTGCACCTACCAAATTAAAAGCGAAAAACGGATCAGCGCGCCTTTTTCTGACACAGAAATCTATTGTTTAGTAACAGCTTTGAGGGAAATTGAAATAGCTGGCGTTTTTACATTCTTGCATCTACTGTGCACCGCCATTTAGTTCTACGCGCCAATATTTTTAAGCCTTCTCATTTTGCGTCTTTAACACTTGTTTAGGGCACGAAAATGGTAAGCCGGCTTAAACGGCTGCACGATTCAACAATCGCGGTATATCCACAAAGTAAATGATGATGACTGGGGCGTGGCTTCGGAGGTTTTTATCGGTTAACCGTGAATGATCCATCAGTCCGCCCGTGCATCCATACGTCCATCTGTCCGTCCGTTCGTCTGTCTGTCTGTCCATCCGTCCATCCATTAGTCTGTCTGTCTGTCTGTCTGTCTGTCTGTCTGTCTGTCTGTCTGTCTGTCTTTCTGTCTGTCTGTCTGTCTGTCTGTCTGTCTGTCTGTCTGTCTGTCTGTCTGTCTGTCTGTCTGTCTGTCTGTCTGTCTGTCTGTCTGTCTGTCTGTCTGTCCATCCGCACATGCTGAGTGAGTCACAGAACTAGTTGGTCACGTACCAAAATGAGACACAAGGTATGAACAGACCCAGGACTTTAGGAGCTTCGCCCATAAAACGGGCACATCGCAATTTCTGCGCAAAGCAAAAGCTGGGAAAATCAATCTATTGGTTGCTTTTTCAAGCAGTAGAAAGCAGGATCGTATGCGTTTCAAGAAACAGCACACACACACACACGCAAGCTCAAGAAATACAGAAATAGACACACCACGCGGTATGTATTGTTCGTGTTATTCTGTGTTATTTCTCATTGTTCGTGCTATTTCTCCAAGTACGTGTAACCAACAAGCCCCACTATCCACCCTTTGGGAACACATGATTTACTGCATTCTAAACGACAAGTGCGTCGTTTGAACCGGCGTTTTACACTTACGCCGTGCACTAGACCTCGCACACTCATGCTAGCCACACTTCTTGAGAAGTTATTTCAGACGGCGTGTTTCACGCAGAGCACGTGAAGATGCCGTCAGCCTGTGGGTGCCACTCATGAAGATCGCTCGAAGCCGTAAAACGCTGGCCCCGGATCTCCCGGCGCCCTCGCAATGGACGTTCGGCTCGTCGTCTGAGGCCGCTGGGGAGACATACGTTGCCGTAAAGACGCTCGGAAGCAGTGGACATGATCCGGAAGAGAGCAAAAAAAAAACAAAAAAAAAGATGTTGAGAGAAAAGAAAAACGAAGTACGGAGGGGAGAGAAAGGAACTGTCCGAAAGTGGTTATTTTCATCTCTGCAAAGTGTCTCTCCTCAGCGAGACGCCAACCGGGGAAGCATTGCGGCCGAGATGACGAGAAGGGCTGTTTCTGTCGCGAAGAAAGGGAGTCTGCTATACGCAACAGTGTTATATCGCTGGCTAAGCTGGTCGCACTATAGAGCAATAGCGACAGAGCCTCTGCAGTATCCCTAGCTTGAGACGTGTGCGGCCCTCTAAACGAACCTCGCGACCAACGACGCTCCCAAACGGCGCCTCTTTTGAACGTGGCCCGAATCTGCCATCGGGTTCGCTTGGCCACCTCTTGCCTTTTTCCAGTGGCCGTTTTTAGACCATCCTCTGCGTGCGTCTTTATTTTCCTTTTTAGTGTTGTACATGCGCATTGTGATGACGTACGTGTCTTTATTTTCCTTAATTCTCCGAGATACTTCTTATATTTCTTTCATTTCGGCTGAAATTTTCCCTTCAGACTTTAGAGCTCACGGCCTGGAAACTTGAGTCAGCCGAGCTTCCTGTCTTCTCGGCAATGTTCGCCTCAATCACTTCAGTTAAAACGGTCGCTTCAAGCTGAGCCAGCGACATACCGTGATATGCTTTATTTTTGTGTGTGACTTTGTGTTCAGTCCTTCAGGAAGCTCGCCTTTCTTGGCTTGTGTTTCGCATCTTGCTGTAGGCGACGAACGTCTACACGCGAAAGCTATTTGTAGACACTAAGCTGTCGCACTAAAGCTCTTGTGGCACCGTCTTCTTTTCACTGTGAAGTTTTAATACTTGAGACCACTTTTTTTTTTTGCTTGACTCATGAGGAGTGCCTTAAAGTCACGGCTTTACGTAGAAGTGCACGCGTTTGCGTATATACTTTGGTCACATTACTTCTGTCCAATAATAAAGAAAATGGTGCATTTCGCAATAATGGAGCAATGCTGGAAAAACCTGAGGAGCTGGGCGGTCTTCATTTCTTTTTCTATTTTTTCCTGTCTTTCTTTTTGTTACTGTGTGTTTTATATCTTTTTTGTCTCTTTATTTCTATTTAATTGTTTTCTAGGTTTGCTTCTTTCTCGCTTGCCTATTTTTCTACACTATTTCTTCCACTTCTTGCTCGCTCCTTACCCCTATAAGTTCTCTCCTTCTTACTTTTTATGTATTTATCTCCATTTTTTTGTCATTTTGTGGCTGTTCTTTTTAATCTCTTCCTCTCTCTTTCTATTTCTCTCCCTTCTCACGCATATCTTTCCTTTCTTCGCTTTTTTTATCGCCATGTTTCTCTTTCTTTCCGTCTTACTTTTTTTCTATGTCTCTCCCAGTCCCATTGAACTTGTTCTCTCACCTATCCGAGTTACTTCATCTCACGCCGCCCAAATCGGTGCAGCGAGATAGTACGCATTAGAGGATCGAAACAGAATATGAAGAAGAATGTGTGCCTTTGTATGATTATGATCGTTTCTGGCCTACATCGCGAATTGAAAAAAAAAAAACCGGCATAAAAGACTTGTTGGGAAATAACAGTTTAAACGGCGAACCTGTTTTTATACCAGGTTTTTATGTCCAGTGGTACAGCCGATCACGTGGCCTCGTATCGTGATGAGAGAGACCCTCGGTTGGAAGGGGAGAGCTGCGTGCGCTGCGTCAGGTGAGGGCGAAGGATATCGAGGGGTGCACCTTTGAGAAACGCGGCAAGATGGGGGGACAGCAAAGCGAAGTGGAGTGTAAAATTACGTCTTAGTGTCAGTGTTCAGGAGTTTGCGCTTTCGAAGTGGCGAACATTTCTCATTCTCCCTTTGAAGAAGGCGCCCGACGGGAGCTAGCTGGCGTGAGAACGGGCTTGTCGTAGCCGAACTGACCGCGATGTTCGCGCAAAAGAGGACGAAGATAAGCGCCGGAGAAAAGTGATATATGTAATGATGAAGTACGGGCATAGGCTTTACTGTTTTGATAGTGTCCGAGAAGTGCAGCTGGCTGTATTTTTTTATAAGTTCTCGATAGTTACACATCATGCAGGTCAGCGCATGTCCAAGAGGGTATAAATGCACTGGTATAGCATTTTCCCATAACCCGTGGATGTCTCAAAAGCGATTAGCAGCTTTACAAAATGCGATAACTTCTACAAAAGCAAATGAAAAGTCAGCCGTTTGATACTAAGGTAATTATCCTCTACAAAAAATTACATAACGGTGTAAACCAACAAATAAAAGCCGCAAAACGTTCTTTTCTAGAAGAAAAAAAAATATCGCAAGCAGGTAACGAAAATGCGACATTGTAAACTGCTCTCTAAACATGAATTCTCGACACCAAGTATGCAGAAGTGCTATCGACAACATTAAATTTAACTCGCCTATCGACATAGTTGACGCTTTATGTAGCTACATTTTAGCGCTGACGCACCTGGTCCCACACAAATCACACCACGTCTCCCTCACTCTTTTTTCGTATTTCCAACAACTCCCGGAGGAATGCATTATGTCATTAAAAACCTCATATCCACTGGTGCCGGAATTGATGAAGTACTGCCTGCTCACATCAAATTTATTTCGCACTTAATGTCTGATGTTTTATGCTTCATTACAAATTTGATATTCAAGACAGGTGTATTTCCTCATGAGCTTAAACGGTAATATAATCCCAGTTCATTAAAAAAGTGATAGCACATCAATTAATATTTACCGAACTATTTGCGTTCTGCACTGTCTTGGTAAAGTTCTTGAGAAGTTAATTGGAGTACACCTATCTAATTATCTTGATGAATTTAATATTCTGTCCCCTTGTCAGTTTGGCTTTCACAACCATTTCTCCACTGATCTGGCACTCATTCATCTGACCGATACACTGAAAAAAATCCTTGATCAAGATTTATTCTCACGATCAGTATTGATCGATCTAACAAAAGCACGCATTTGGCAGGTTACATCCTATTATTATCTTTACTAAACTTGAAGCGATCGGTGTATGAGGTCCTGCTTAAGTGTTACTAAAAAGCTACGTACATAACCGCGTTCAACTTGCGTCAATTTCTAATGTATATTCTAAGGAATTATCTACTGATATTGGTGTTCCTCAAAGATTCAATGTGGGACTTCTCCTCTTTTCGGCATCCTTTTCTTCTTTCATTTTTGGCTCGCACTCTATTTTTCCCAGCCCCTGCTTCTCATTTTTCAAATTTTCTCTCGACTCTCACTTGAAATACCTAGATCATATTCCTCACATGAGAAAGAAATTAGCATATGGCGTCCGCGCTCTAATTAAAACTCGTCCATACTTTATACGTGCCACATTACGGTCTTTTACTACTCAGTCGTTGATTCTCGCATTATTATGGCATAATGTGCTGGAGTTACACAAATACCACTCATTTAGTTTTCCTCCAAGTACTACAGAACCAATCCATAAGAATCATTACTAACAGTTCATTTTTTTTCTAACGGTAAATGCCTACTTCATGATAACAACACCTTAACCATTTCAAAGCCCCTCAATTACAGCTTACGTATCACATTCAATAAATACGTAACCAAGGCAATACCTCCGATCTTCTTCTCATATACTGACGTGTTTGCCCATAGTAGTACTAGATTTGGCGCGTAACAATAACGTTGCTTTGCCTAAGGCACGAACTAATATAGTATACGGACTGCTGAATTTTCACCTATATCATTTTGGAACACAATACCAGGTTTTTAAAAAGTTAAAGAAACTTGCATCAATATAAGACAAAACTAAAATAGGACATTATGCATGTTTAGTTTTACTGTTCCTTTCCATAGCTCCAACTTGCTTCAATGTCTATATTTCATGCACAACAGCGTTCTTGTATTCTTTTGCAGTCATATCGTTTGCACTGTTTATCGTTTCATACTGTTTTATTATATATATATATATATATATATATATATATATATATATATATATATATATATATGTATATTATGTTTGTATATTTCAATGTTCTGCTACAAACGCGTTTAGTTTGTACTTTCAATTATTGCTTATGTTGCCTCTAACACTGTTTTGCCACAATTTGCCCTTAACAGGAGGTCCCGATACAGTCTTTTACTTTGGGACCTCCTTTTCTATACTAAACACGTCACACTTTTGTACTTGTATAAATAAAGAAAACATGAATCTGAATCTGAATTTTTCTTAAAAGGCCAATCAGGCAGACACTGACGTTTTTTTACACCCCCCAAAGAACCTCGGCACTTCCCAGAGTAGGCCGCGGTGATCACGTTTTTCGAATATTACAGCTGCTGCGTGTGGCACAGAGCCTCCATTAAAAAAAAATAATGATTCCCGCCCTCCTTTTCTATGCCTGACCAATCATTTTTCTTGTGCAATGACGCTGCGTCACCGAGCGGCGGCTTGACGTAGCATGCAGCTCGTCACTTGGTCTAAACCAGTCACGACGACGGTTTACACTTTCCCCTACCCGTGAGGGAGAAGGGTGGTGAGGCCACGCGATAATTTGAAACCAGCTGTAACCGATGTTCTAACTCCTGTAACTTCCTTAAAGTAGCATGTATTCGCAAAATTCTTGTGGCAGCATCTCCAAAAAGCAAAAGTGCATATATTTGTTTTTATGAAAATGTTCGAACTTTGTTATTGTTTACTGACCCTATAAAAAGAGAAAAAAAAAACTTTCAATGTGGAGTCTGAGTGGTAAAACAATTCTTCAGAAGTGTTCCCTCCTCTACTTTCTCTTACATAGTGTGCTAAGACTGAGCGTCGTAAAAAAAAAAAAAAACACTGTCATTGAGAGGCTGGACTGAGTGAGATATGAGTGCAACTACCGCTTCTGAGCTCATAACATCACACACTTCTTGTGTTTATGCATAAAATAAAACATCTTTGTACAATTGCTCTTACCCTGAAGACACCGAGTAAGTGCAGTTTCTGCAACATCTTCTAAAACCTCGTGTTCTCTAATCCACTAAGATTTTCCTGTCACGTAGTATGTGACATTAGTGCACAACGACACAGCACTTGTCAAACTAATGCCTCACGCTTAGAATGCACGCATGATTCACATACTACTTCTCTACAATTTTGTCTCTATTTCGTGTACTCAACGAAAATTCCAAATAACAGCCATAAGTTTACAATGTAGTTCGCCAACATCTGTCGTATATTTCACTTAAAATCATACACTTTACGTAGTGTATGCGATGGTCGGAGCTACCCTTGAAAGCTTTACTTTTGACAGTATAAATAACTTCTCCACGGACGCGTGTAAACTTTTTTCACGCCCATAGTAACCTTTAACATAGCTCGCTGTCTTGCGACACAAAAATACGACATGAAAATGACATCAGACACACTTCACGAACGCGACAATGAACAGAGACTAACTCCGTGATTTTCTGAGTGCCTCCTAGATGGCGCCACACTGTCAGGCAGAGGCAGTGTGGGAAGAGGCAAGCATGGTAGCTTCATCAAGGCACTCATTGCGTGTTCTTTGCTTGCACAATTTTGTAAGCACCTGCTTTGGTAAATAATGAGCAGTCACTCATGGGCCAGACGCATCATACACAAAAAAGACATGAACTTGGTGTCGACCGCAGTATCTAGGAGTAGCCTCGAGACTTTTACCGCGCCTCAGCGCAGATGCAGTCTTGGTTGTTAGTTGAATTGGTCGTTTTAATGTGACCATTCATTCATTCATTCATTCATTCATTCATTCATTCATTCATTCATTCATACATTCATTCATTCATTATCGGCCTTCTTTAGTACGTTGCAGGACGAAGGCCTCTCCCTATGATCTACAGTTTATCCCCATTCTTTGGCAGTTCACTTATTTCATTCTCGCGAACTTCGAAATTTTATTCCTCTATCGAACTCTCAGCCTTCCAGTACTAAACACGTTGATACACCTTGTAACACTCTGCTCGAATAACAAAAAATCCGCATACACAATTATTCACCGACTGCTTCGCGTTGAACCAATTCCAAGAAGACGTAAGATTCAGCCGAATATTATTTTTCAACTCGTCTCACTCACACGCGAACTAACCAACAAATTTGTCAGCCGGACGCACACAGAGTGAGACACATGGTGTCACCTGAGTATAAATGAGCTTCGGTGAGTTGACTCATTAGTGCGTTATCACAAAGTTAGCTCTTTCGATCATGGTGTCAACACCTATTAACGCCATCTCCCATAATCGGTGATCTACAACACGCCATTTTGTCTTGTACTTTCAAATATGAGTTATACGTGGTTTCAACTCTGTAGGAAAATTTTCATGAACTACGCCACTCACACTTAATATCTTTATCAAAAACTTCCCGAAAAAGCGTTTGCGGGAGAAGTTCATAGAACTCACCCTTCGTGTGGCAAGCCAGTTAGTTATCGCATTGCTGCTGTTTCCAAATGTCAATAAAAGATTATTAATAATATAAATATTTTCCGCTTGGGGCGTAGTTGGACCAAGATTCCCCCCCCCCCTTTTTTTTTCTGAAATGAACTGAGACGCAGGCTCAAGACTTCTTAGTCACCCGGACTAGCTCGCACTTACAGCCCTATCTGAGTCTCAGTGAGAGTGAATGAGTTCACTCATGAATATATTTGCTTATCTATGGCCTGTACGCGCACCAAAAGTATTTCTTGTTTAGTGTAGGCTTTTTTTCAGCAGATGTGTGCCAATGATACTTACTGTCCAATTAAAATAGGTTATATCTACATGGGCACATAAGCCTTCATGAAAGTGAACTTTTACATTATGGGTCAGTTATTCCAGAGTCCTTTTTGGGGAGAAGCTTTATAAGACGTGGGTCTTTACATCCTCTGAGGTATGTACTTGTAGTAGTAGTAGCAGGTAGGCACTTCTAGTTTAGTTCTTGCAGTGTTCGCTAGATGGCAGTAGTTGATGCAAAATGTTATAAAACTAGATGAGGGTACTTGTAGTTGATAATGAAAGATGCGAGGTGTTATAATAGAAATGATGTGACATATGGCGCGTGTCGCTGGTGGAAGGCAATCGTTCGATTTAGTGCGGCGACGTAAGCTAGGGGGAGCATTGTAATAAAATTCGTTCGCTGTTGGCGCGCCGTGGAGCAGCGCGACACCGCTACCAAGATACTGCCGTTCGAGAGCGGGAGGCCCAAGTGGCATGGCACACACACAGCGTTTCTCGCGTCTTTAAATGATGATCGACTCGTGAATTACATGGAAGATTCCCGGTTTACCGATTATTTCATCCGGAGCTTCGCCCACTCATCATCATTCACCCCCTTGATATGCTGTAATTTTTTTTGTTTTATTAGTCGCATGACACTGATTTAACATTTGATTCCTTTAATCAACCCAAAAACAATCATTTTTTCGTGCACTTCACCTGTCTTCACTGCTAGTATTAATAGTTTAGCTTGCGAAATTAGTCTACTCTGTGTATAATTTTATCATTTTAACCAATTATAAACCTGTAATCAAGTCCTTGGTATCTTGTCTGCATTGATACACTGGCTACGGACTCACGTTTCTTATTTTTTTTTGCCTCGTTGCTTCATTCCCCTCACTGCGTCTTACCTTTACATAGTCGTCACCGAAACGGAGCCTCTCATTTGCACCGATACGTCTCCCTCATCGAATCATTACACTTGTTCAATGTACATTCATCTGTATCGAATTTGCCCCAGGTGAACATTCAGCGCCAAGAGCAAAAACAGCCTGCCCACGTAACATACCCTGTCTGGCGTCAAGTCGATCTCCTAGTAGCATCATCTTTAAGGGGTGCAGGGGGGAGGAAGAATCCCTTGCCGTTTCAGCTGTGAACGAGTCAGCGACGTGGTCGGTTCGGTTTGGACCGACGGGGGACCCATTGTAGGCTAAATGGCTGAGACGCTTTCGGCACATTACGTCGCAGTCTTTCGCCTGGCTGGGCCCAGTCTCGTCGTCGACGAACGGCCTGTCCGAATCTATCGGGGCCATTTTGTTCCACGGCTGTCCGTCCTAGGTGATCATCAGTCGCCGCGAACAAAATAAAACAGACAGCAAGAGAAAAATAATGACTTCTCCATATTTGCAGCTGAGTGTTGTTTCTTTTTTTTTTCGAATTTCGCTTTCTTCCGTTGCTACATTGATGTGTTTTGTCCTCAAGAGTAGAAATAGAAAGTCCTTCCTATCTGAAAAATGGGGACTGCAATGTGAAAAAAAAATTCAGCATCAGCAAGTTTTCGGTGTTTTCTTATTTAGAGTGCGCTGCTGTTGCGAGAATAAATTTGCGCTTCACTGACCTTACGCGTGGCTAGTGAGGGGTTGTTACTAATGATATACAGAAAAAGGCAAGCTTGTTACATTTAGGTAGAAGATCGTTAGCATTGGTGTTCTGTGTGCGTGGTAATTTTGTTTGTGTTGGTATCTATTTCCTGTTACACTCTCATTCTATTTCTATCCCGCACCCTCCTCCTTCATGTCCTATAGACAGAGAAGGAGAGAGATACAGAGATGGCGAAAGAGCAAGTGAGAGAAGTAGGTGTGGTGGCGCCAGCCTAAGAAAGGCGCTTATTTTTGCGAACTGCACTAAATCATGGGGCAGTGTTGTAGAGAGGTATGAAGAAAAGCGTGAAATACAGAAACAAGAAAAAAAAATGAGTTCTTTACGATAAAGATACTCAGCGCCAGGTAGACGTAGCTTTCTCTTTCTTAAAAAAAAAAAAGCTGGCGGGTTCCTGGTGTCACTGAAACTGGAACCCAGCACTATCCAAAAGGTAGGTGTGTGCTCTACCACTCCACCATATTATGCTTTAGCCTCTTCGCTTTTCCTTGCATTTTGTGGGGCGAAGCTCCTTAAGCCGTGGGTCGATCGTCGCCGATGTGTGCAGTACGCAGCCACTTCGTTCCAGGATTCACCGCTCGATGATAGTTGTTTGCGGAATAAACCAATGCAGATGTTATAAAACACATGGCATCTGTGTAGTTTTATTGTTAACAAGCAAAAGAAAATGTTATACTTACACTAGGGGGGCGCTTTCATTTTAGGGGTGAAGCTGCTTATGCCGTGGGTCGTGCGACCCCGATGTATGTATGTATGTATGTATGTATGTATGTATGTATGTATGTATGTATGTATGTATGTATGTATGTATGTATGTATGTATGTATGTATGTATGCATGCATGCATGTATGCATGTATGCATGTATGTATGTATGTATGTATGTATGTATGTATGTATGTATGTATGTATGTATGTATGTATGTATGTATGTATGTATGTGTGTATGTATGTGTGTATATATGTGTGTATGTATGTATGTATGTATGTATGTATGTATGTATGTATGTATGTATGTATGTATGTATGTATGTATGTATGTATGTATGTATGTATGTATGTAGTATTAGTAGTAGTAATAGGTAGCCACTTCTCGTTTAGTGTTTAAAATGTCCGCTGGATGGCGCTACTTGTATATGATGAATATATGATGAAAACATGCGATATGGCGGTACTTGGAGTGCTCACTCGATGGACGGACGGACAGACATGGATCGGGTGGACAGAGAGACAAACATACGCACGGATACACGGATGGATTGACAGACAGACAGACAGACAGACAGACAGACAGACAGACAGACAGACAGACAGACAGACAGACAGACAGATGCACGCACGGGTGGATGGATGGATGCTATCTATCTATCTATCTATCTATCTATCTATCTATCTATCTATCTATCTATCTATCTATCTATCTATCTATCTATCTATCTATCTATCTATCTATCTATCTATCTATCTATCTATCTATCTATCTATCTATCATTTTCGGTCATGAAATCAGTAATTAGAAAATCCTGTCACGTACGTCGTCAAACCCTTCCCTCTACAGACGTGTGGCACATACCCGTATACCCAGGCCGCAGTATGCGCGTATATGCAACAGGTGATTGACTTGTGCCTATAAACGGTGACAATAGACATCACTCCTTAAATGCTAGGAGTGTAGCAGCTTGGGCTAGTTGGTATGGCATGACGATAGTTATTGCGCGAGAACAAAACGACTACACAGAGACAAGAAGGACACGAAAGACACGAGCTCGTGTCTTTCGTGTCCTTCTTGTCTCTGTGTCGTCGTTTTGTTCTCGCGCAATAACTATCGTAAATGCTAGGGTGTGAAGGTAAACTGACATCCGGAGCGGTGAGCAGACGAATGCGAAGATGCAGGCATCGAATTGATTCATATGTGGGGTTTAACGCCCCAAAGCCACCATATGATTATGAGAGACGCCGTAGTGGAGGGCTGCGGAAATTTCGACCACCCGGAGTTCTTTAACGTGCCCCCAAATCTGAGCACACGGGCTGACAACATTTCCGCCTCCATCTGAAACGCAGCCTCCGCAGTCGGGATTCGATGCCATGACGTGCGGGTCAGCAGCCGAGTACCTTAGCCACTAGACCACCGCGGCGGGCAGCAGGCATCGAATTTAAACAATGTGAATGACAATCACGTATTCTATCACAGAGCCACGCCAGGTCTCGAAACTTCTTTGCAAAAGTGCCCTATGCAGGCTCAAAGTTGGTGAACTCACAATGTGGTTGCAGTGATATCTGATTTTATAAACGTTAAACATGTACACCATTGCAGCGGTGCATAATAGGCCTGCGGGCAAGTTACATATTACTTTGTTGTGGCTAAGGTAAAAACGTGTATCCACAATAGCAATGCGCGTTTGGCAGCACACTAGATTGTATGATGTCTAGCGGTTTTTCTTTCCTTGTATTTATCCACGATAGTCTAGTGGTTAAAGCATTCGGCTGTTGACATGCAGGTCGCGAAAGCGAATTCCGGCCGCGGTGACCGCATTTTCGATGGAGGCGAAAATGCTTGAGGTTCGTGTGCTTTCATTTATGTGCACGTTAAAGAACCCCAGGTAGTCAAATTTTCTGGAGCCCTCCACTAGGGCGTTTCTCATAATCATATGCTGATTGTGCGAAGTTAAGACCCAACAGTTATTTTTGTATTTGCTTATATTTTTGTTTTTGCACGTGCCACAAAAACATTATGGCTTCATATTGCTTCTCTAATTACTCAATTTAAACAAATGTCATATCTTTTCCGACACGCATTACACGCCTCTGCGAATCTCTCATTGGTACCATCTTGTGTAATTCTCAGTCGACTGCATCAGCAAGTGCTTCGAAGTATGATTGTTTATGGTTGAAGACCATTCTTTACAGGGGCTGTTGTGTCTTGCCACCTCTTGCTGTTATCATTTTTTTTTGTAACAGGAATATCTTCGGTGGTCTGACTTCGATATCACGATTTATTTGAATGTACGAAAAACGAAATGAAATCATTTTATTCCTAATAGGTCTGCCGTGATCAAAGCGAAAATAATTTCTTTTGGAACCAGGACTGCTGCTTGGGCTTCATTTGACCATTCATTTCTCTGGCAGTCTTCATATAATGTTCGCTCATAACGAAATTACAAAGGGATCACTCTGGAATCCATTAGACGCGTGGCAAACTGAGATCCGTTACAAGTGCACCAATGTTGCTAATTTGTTTTGCACGCCCTGGTTGCCAAGTGCGCCATTTATGCACTCCGAATCAGTGGTCACGGCCGTAACTAATGAGTCAATTACATGCGCCGATGAACACTGGTAGTTCGAGCTCAAGAAGAGTAAAACAAAAGATGCGTGAGGCGAATTAACCGGCTCATTTAATTCGCACATTAGGGAGTGCGCGAGATTCGAGTGGTGAGAAAGAGCCGATCTGTTAGCGATACCTCTCCCGGCCCTGCAAACTAGGAATGAAGCAATATTCAATTAGCACCGAACTTTGCAGTAGTAGATTTAGTTGGCGGTTCTTCAATAGTGATCACATTTTGAAGACGATAGTCTTTCTTGGGGACCTTCGACGGAAAAATTTTGGTCTGTCTGTCTGTCTGTCTGTCTGTCTGTCTGTCTGTCTGTCTGTCTGTCTGTCTGTCTGTCTGTCTGTCTGTCTGTACATTTGTCTGTTTGTCTGCCCTAACGATACCTCAAACAGCATCAAACGGCCAACCCTATCCGCAGCGCCCACCAATATGGCTCGAGGTTTAGCATTCATAGTTGTGCGAGTGTCAATTAAAAAGCAATTATTGCGCATATCTGAGGTGCCACAACAACGCTTCGATGTTTTCTATGTCTGCCTTTATACTAGAAGAGGCACACACAAATAACTCTAAGAAATGTAGCGTTTAATCGCGCTGCGCTGACAGTGCAACGCGATGCTCAAAAAGGTGTTTCCAACGCTTTGCAACGACGTCACGGTGGTGGCACCTGCCCGTCGCTTTGCGTTCTACACCTTATCACCCCCGAGACTGGCGCGCATATTTCTCCGCGGGTTGCACGCCTTCGTTTTCGAAGATAACTGCCAGACTACACGTGTGTCTAACGTGCCTAGATGCGCTCGTTCGCCTCCGCCACATGCTCGAGGCACTCTAACGCAGCGCATGCAGAATACCATTCTCCAATTTTCTTGCGCAGAACATCAAATAAACGTTTTGTTCACTCTCTCCAGACGCAAGACTATCGTCTTTCGACGACATTTACAGTGTAACATGTATATTCGGGCCAATTTTTTTAAATAGCTTCATTACCGATACAGACTATTTTATGGTATATTGTCTCCCGTGCCGATTCGGAAGGCGAAAACTTTGGTGAAAGCAACACCAAGCTACAGTCGGCAAAGCACAATTGTCTCAAGTGGAGAGAGTCCAGATGGAGGCCGAAGACGAGATGGGTCCAGCCTATATGCAGTCGCATGTGCCGTAAACACTCTTTAGTCAACAGGCATTTTACATCTTCATTACCAATTTGTCGCATTTGCATGGCAGCGTCAGTCCTTCAGAATGGCATAGGTTCTTATACACGGTCTTCGTGTGCTGGTAAAGCAGCTGCATCAGCATGTTCGTTGCCCAGTATGCCGCAGTGACTTGGAAGCTAATGAAACGCGATTTCATGTCCTTCGTCAAAGAGCTGCTTGCGATCATTTCAGCCGCGATGAAACGATAGCGCACGTTCTCTGTCAATGCTCTCGCTACAGCACGCACAGACAGCCGCTAGCAGCTGCGTTAGCGCGTCTTGATGACAGACCCTTGTCAGAACAGTCAGTGCTTGAAAGCTGGCATAGTCTGTTTGGCACAGAAAATCAGCCCAGGCCTTATTGAACTTTCTGCGTGTTTAATATGCTATAGCACTCTCTTTTTTTATTTTTCTGCTTATCTACTTTGCTCCTGACTTTCTTCGTCACCCCGTCTCTTAGTGCAAGGTGACAAACCAGATGCTCTGATTTGTGGTTGATCTCCCTGCCTTTCTCACATTGTATTCTCTCTCTTTCTTATTGTGCATTGAACATTCGCTCTAGGAGTCATCGCAGTCCATGCGCAGATTCTCAATTAGCTGCGCGTCGTGTAGAAGGGACGCTATCTTTGGAGTAACAAGGCATTGTGGCCAGGAGTTGGCGTTACTTTGTTTCCGCACCGCCTCTGAGCAGTGGTGCAATTGTTTCAAAGAATCCATGGTTACATTTGTTCCGCGCATTATTTTTACCATTCTATTACGTAGCACATTGGTACTATTTATCATTCCTTAGCGTGAAATGACAGGAACTTGCAGCTTCTTTAGGTACGTCGCTATAAAACATGTAATTATTTCACAGGCAAGAACCTTCAATCATTAACTCCGTCAGTGACCCCATATTTGGTGATAACAATGAGCCCTGTGCAGTTTAGACGTGCATGGCGTGGTGCAGCTCACAATGGTCCGTCGGTCATGCATATTAGCGCCAAATGCCAAGAATGACGCGAACGCAAGTACGAGCAGTCCTTTTCTGCGAAAAAGTGCCCTCGTGCAACAACAACAACAACAACAACACATTAGAAAACTTTTTGAACCAACGTAGTAGCTCCAAATAACATTGGGGAATGTGCCTCTATATTGCGTTGATTTTCTGAAATCAGTACAGAAATATCAGGACACTGGATCGAGAACCTCCAACGTTTGTCTCATCTGTGAATTCATGGAATCGATGATAACTGCCCAACTGTCATTTAAAGCTCGCTAGGGACGTCAGATAAGTTTCAGAACGACTGACGTCATGAATTATGCCTTCGCGCGAGAGTACTAAAAAACGTTAATGATTTTGTCCCACGGGCACAAAAATATCACGAATTGGTGTCCTTAAAGTTATCACAGTGGTACTGCACTATAGAATAAATGAATAACGAAGGAGTTAACATTTGGCTAAAGTGCATGGAATGTGGAAAAGCAACAACCAAAACTGACATTAGGTGAACTAGTTCTTGTTGGGAATGACAGTAAGGTCTGCGTGCAGCGTAAGTGTTAATGTTTGTTCAAATCCAAGTGTTATCCTTTACCGAATCTCCCGAAACTTCACACGCCACGTCTACATGGCACTTCTACACTCCACGCGGAGTCATACGTTCCTAAGAGGCTTAAAGAAAAAGAAAGGAACTCCTTTCCATCAGCTTCTGGATCATAGTATAGATTCCTCTCGCCACAAAAACGAAGAACGCAGAGGGACCGTGTAATAGATGCGGCAGCCGCTGGAAGTGCCGTACCGTACTCAGCCACGGAATATCGCTATACGGCGAGCATCGGCCGGCCGTGAGTTGAGCAGCCCGCCGCATACGTACTCGCGCACCAAGGCACAGTGAAAGTCGTAAAAGCCTAGGCCTTCATTGTCTCGAGGAAAGCAAGAAGAACAAGAAGAACCGAAAGCGCTCACTTTCGAGGCACTTACCGGCCGCCTCTTCCTTCCGTTTTCTCGCATGGTGCTACACAAACGTGTCTTGCCGTCTCTGTAGCGACGCCGTATTTGGTCTGGATGAGGGCGTGTATAAATAAGGGCGCCCGCGAAAAAAAAAATGAAGCAAGTAAAAGCCATTCTACCAAGTGCGAATGCGCCCGTAGCTTTTCGAACCCAGCTCGCTATACGGCGCAGTAAGACTGGCGAGAAGAAGGCCCTACAGAGTAGCAACAGTAGCAGCAGCAGTGTCTACGATATACGCGCTTCGAACTCCCCGAAGCGCGGCGGCAAGCTGACGCCACGAGGATAGATCTCGGCGGCTTTTGTAAGCGCAGCTGGAGCCCCGAATTTCTTGCGTGCGTGCCGCACTCGTGCTTCGTAGAGCAGAGAAACACGAAGGGATGCTGAGAAGAACTGAGAGTCAGTGAAACGCTCAGTCGCTTCCTTCCATGTGCGTGCCGTATTTGTAGTCGCTACTTCGTTTATGCGCCGTGCAAAGCGCACTTGATCCATCGCCAACGCTCTCGCGTGTTTACGCGGGGTGAGATGTCGGTGGAGCGCAACGCACTACAGTGGTACAACTCCGACCCGTATTTCGTCGCACCAGGTTTTCTCTTTGTTGAGCATTCGATGCCGCAGCCGACGCTCCGATGCGCCGATGCTACCATGCAATGGCTTCGCTGTCTTTACCCGACAGTGGGCGCAGACCGTTCAGAGAAGAAAACTCTCCGGGTCAAAAAATCCTTTGTCTCTCTGAACCGGCGCTGCTGTCCTTTCAGGAGCGAGAAATGTGTTTCTTGCTCCCTTATCTTTACTTTCTCTCTTTCTTTCCCGCGAATCGTGTGCCTCAGCTCGTGTGCCTAGCGTTTTCGCAAACGCACCTTTTTTTTCTATATTTGTCTCTTAGCACGCGGCCTATTTCCCACCGTCTATACGAAATACGCTCCTTATGCGGGCATACCTTGTTTTCTTCTGTCTTATCAAACAATACGTTATTGAAGCCTTTCGGTATCTTATCGACTACTGTCTGAAGTGCTGATTATTGTTTACTTATTTCAAGAATAATTGAATATATATAGAATAAAAAAACAATAGAATAACCTCTGCGAATATATTATAAAGCTCTGATTAGGTCAGACTGGAGGTTTAGTAGTGATAGACCAAACATGGCTAATAATAATTTTGGCCGATTCATGTCTTAAGACCACAACATGATTATAAGTGACGTCATTGTAGAAGGCTCTGGAAGTTTTCACCTTTTAGTGTTATTTAATGTGCACAGAAATAGAAGCACATGGGCTTCCAGCATTTCACCGCCAACAAATTGCGACTGCCATGAGAGGCATTCTATCCCGTGGCCTTCGGGTCGGCATTCCAGCTGCGATGAGTAGATGATTGTTAAGATATCACGATACCACTCGTGAGAAAAAAAAGCTAATAACATAAAGAACAGCCTCCGTCTCGTATGGTGTCAGTCCCATATGGATCCACAAATAAGCTCGCAATGCCACATGAGATCAGCAGACTCGCACCATACAGTGCGGTCCTTGCTCATCATGCGCGCTCGGCGTGGGTCACCAGTTCTTTCTTGACCTTGTCTTCCAAAACATGAACATGCCGCCAAGCGGAGTCCTGCACGAGCAAAAAGGCGAAATGCCGATGAAACTTCTCCGCGGAACATGCTGGCGAAGAGTGCCGGAGCGTGTATTTCCTTGCCCCATAGAAAAGAAAGCTCATCGTGTCGGCCTGACAAGGCTGTTTCCCGGTGGACCAAGCGAGGAGGGTAGGTAACGGGTGGACCGCGCCCGGAAGAGTTCCATTTCGCAGCGAGGCGCCTCACTCAAGCATAACCTGGCTGCTCACGCCGGTCCACAAGTGCGCGTGGAATGTCGGAGGCAGGAACGCTGGGTGGTGGTACGCCGGCACTGTTATCTGTGTACGGCTTCTCGCAATCTTTCCAGAGATGGCAGCGGAAATGTTCGCCGGTACGCGCCGCAAGAGTAAGAGATCCACGGAGATGCCTCCGTAGTCAATGTAGCCGTAATGTGAGCTTGCTGGCGGTTGCCTTTAAGATGATGAGAGCTGCAGGCGCAGCTGACGCCGAGCTCGTAGCGAGAAAAATCGCCGGGCGCTGTAAGGTATCCACGCCGCACCGCCTTTCGGTGCCCTTTTTCTGTACCGGCGTCTATAGGCTCTCCGCCCCCGGAAGCGCGCTGCATTCGATCCAGCCACCCGCAGCTCCACGCTTGTTTCCCGCCGGAAGTCATGCACGCTAGAGAGAAGCACGGCGCACTTTGCTGCTGCTTACTGTTAGGTGCTGAGCAAAGCACCAAATCTCTCTCGCTGCACCACCAGCACTCGAGACTCTGTCGAGTTATATGGGAGTACGGAAGGAAATACGAAGGGAGCTGTTCTCCGCGGGGATCCGCAGGGGCAGGAGAAGCGTTGCACGAAGCGACGCACAATGTGTGAGCTCAGGAAGGGTAACGCGGGCGTTCGCGCAATTTCACACTCTTTGCAGCTCGTGCGGAATGCCAGTACAGGATGGCGCAATCCATATAAAGGGTTAACATTCACCGTGGGGCGCAGTATAGAGGAGGTGACGCATGCGAAAGAGCAGAATAACGTTATAGTGCATGTTAAATCTGTGAAATGGAACGCAGACAAGCCACCTTATGTAATATCTCTAAAGTGGCACAAATTTCGGGCTTGGCGTTTTTTTTTAAATCTGCTACAAATGTGTTGTTAGTACAACTAAGAGCCCACTGAACTTCTTGGGATAATCTATCCGGAAGCACTTGCTGGAGTGCTGTTGTAGTATGCAGCACACGCAGTTAATAAACTTGGTGAGAACACTTACGGACTTCGACCAAGGTAAAAAGGCAAGGCGATTTCGACCTATTGGTGCCAAGCTTGAAGAAAGCATGGAGCTGGGCAGCTTTCGTTGTTTCCGTTCCATTTTCTCTTGCTTTCCTCCTACCTTTTTTTTTCTTCCTCTCTCTTTCTATTTCTCCCTAGCTTCCTGCTTGATATCCATGCGTTGTTTGTGCTGTGTTTCCCATAGTAGTAATGTCCACACTTCATATCATCAAGGCGCTCGAAGAGCGAGAGGAAGAAGACCTCCATTTGACGCAAGCTCGCGCTCAATATGCCAAACCTTGCTATGCTATATGTGGCTTTGCCGGCGCTACGTAAAGCAACGACATGACGTCCCCCCTAGAGATCTTCGCACTTGAAATGATTGTGGCACACTCCACAAAAGAACAGGAGCACTCAAAAGCACGCCGAGAAAGCTCTCTAGAGGGCAGGCGTGTTCCAGTGGTCAACAAGAGTAGGAGCACTGTGGTAGAGGGAGAACACTTTTGCGGCGCCGAGGGCAGCCAATAGCAGTTTGTAATGCTCTCACCTGAAAAGCGGAGTAGGTTCAGTGCGACGAGACTCACGTGAATGTTAAACGACACATTTTCAGTATTTGTTATCAGTTATTTATTCAGCCGGTGAGCGCGGTTGAAATGCTATAAATATGTGTATTTCGACACCGATAATTCTGGCGGCACTGGCGCCGTTTCTACGAATAGCGACGGCTACGGCTACAAAGTGTACGCAGCTACGTTTGCTTGATGCGTTGTTGCACAGGCGTATCATGTAACTGCGATTGAGAACAATGGCGAACATCCAACTCACAGATTTCCCCCGTATTTTGCTGCCGCTCCAGAGAGAATGCCGGGGCTTCGAATGTTTTTGTTACATGGTACATTACTGCTCGCTCATCAACATCTCACCTGCTCTTCGGGAGCGCGCCGAATACCAGTGGCCGATCGAGCGGCCTTGCTCTCAGTGCTCTGCACCTCCCTCTCCCCCTCACCACACGACGCACCTCTAGCTATCGCAAGAGAATTTGTCATTAGCGATATTTCGGTTCCTACAATTTTCGCCTTAGCCAGCCTTTTTAATTTTTTCACCAATGTGCCTTCCCCATGAGACGAAATTATGTCACACCCTTGGCTTCAGCTGTAAATACCCCTAGAAAACGCTTGTATATATAGCCTTTCCATTTCTGCTGTCAATTTGTAGTATCGCAACTTTTTACTTTAAGTTTTTAGTTGTAACAAGCACCTTAACGAGAATAACTAAAAAATAAGTTAGTTAATATTTTCAGCCACTTGAATGTCTGAGTGATTCACGCAAATGTTTACCGCGTTTTGAATGGCTACACGTAAAAAATTAGACTACTCTCATGGTCGGCATGCAATTTTCAAATGTCTATTTGGACTAAAAATGAAAAAAAAAGAATTCATATAAATGTCAAGCTATGTTAACATATTGAAAGCTGTTGATTACAGGCATAATTTTGTATAGTATGCTTGTTGAGGAAATGCCGAGAGCATGCCCGTAAAGTTCTTTCACATTTAACCAATGCTTAGCCATGCCATAACACGGTAATGAATTATGCTGAGTGTTACTATTCTGACGTACCAATATTTATATGCTGTCAAAACGTGTAAAGGCTGGGGTGCTCGCTATTCCGTGATGAAGTAAACTGATATGGCTCTGTACAAACGCATAATGTTATGCTCATGACGTCATCTATACAGCCATGACTGAATGTTTTTCGAAACTACTGCACATTTGGCTGGGTTTCTTTTTTTTTACCGGGCTAACTTGGTTGTAAAGGTTATAGACCAAGGCAATCATGCTTAAATTGGAGTGGTTTGCAAGCTTACTTACGTGCGTGTTAACATCGGCAACACCTATTTATTCGAAGGACTGTCACATCTCGTCCCCACAACCAAGTGTGCAGTTCCGAAAAACGGGACTTTACTGTTTTGTTACCACAGTGATTGACGTGTTTCTTTTTCTTTCGATTTCCACCTTTTAGTTTAAGCAGGGTATACTTGTTTGACGTGTGATTACACTGGTACCATAAAACACGTCGCAGTTGCAATCTTAATTTTGTTATTCACTTTCTTGGTTCGTGCCACCACGCAAGACAGGCCCGCACTGGTGAACTACTAAGTCTCGACAGCCTTTAGTACAAACAACGCGGTTAGGTCACGCTTGTATCGCCGATGCATCATCCTACAACGTCACACGCACGAATTCGAAGCCTGCACTCGAGCATGGAGGTTCTGCGCGCGCGACCCCTTCATCAATCACACTCACCAAACAGGCGAACGCGCTTTTTTGCCTCACTCCGTAGCGAAAATTGAAGCGATCTCTTTGGTCTCCGAGCACGTGCAAAACCTCTCGGGCTCGCCTGCCATCGGGGGAGGTGTTTCATAACAAGAGCAGCGGCGTGACAACGGATCACTTGCGTCGATGCTGGTGCTGTCGTTCAAACCTCGGCTGCTGTAAAAAAGTCGCAGCCCTCCATCAAGCGCACAAGCGTGGCGGTGGGCGTGGCCCAACGCATCACGCCTCTGGTTGCGACGATGTCAGCGAGGCGGCACACAGTCCCTGGTGCTAACAGTACCGATATAATCGACGCTTTACAGCCAAGTGGGATTGTTTTCTTTTCCTTTTCGGCCGCGGCGGCTTTCTTTACTTGTCTCACTACCTGGTTCACACATGGGCGAGAGCGGCCCCCGAGGAAGCAATCCGTCGCTTTGTGGCGCCGTGCCGCATCAGGGCGAGACGTCAGAGCACTCGCTTTATCTCGGCCCTCTCCGCTATCCGAAAACGATGGGCGCCGTCACCGGTTGAGAGGACGCGCTTCAGACTCCTGATGAGAGAGCGCCCGGCGCTTTCCACGCCACCGCCGTTGTGCACGCGCAGGAAAAAAAAAAAGCCAGTTGCCAGCCCCGAGAGAGGGCTGTCGACGTGTTTCAGACAAGAGGTGGCGTCCTGCCGCGCACTGAGCGAAGCACTCGCGAACGCCCTCCTTCCTCGCTGGGCGCGAGATATCCACCGTACATTGCCTCCGTGACTAGAGATAAGGGCTACGATATTCACCGCGCATTAGCTCCTTCAGAGCGCCGGCTATAAAAGCGCGCTGTAAACGGGAGCGCCCGCTCGGTACTTTGCTGTTATCTTTGGACACCTCGTGTAAAACGAGCGCTTATTCCCTGGCGCTGACTTTTCGATATGGCGGCCCGTTTTCCAGGACACGTAGCGTCTCGACGTGGGGCCCGGACCACAGGGAGAAAAAGCGGTTGAAAGACGGGGGAGGGGTGGGGAGGAGAGAAAAGTGGCACCTGCGTTTAGCGTCATTTTGCAACCGATAACGAGGCTCGCGTGGCGTCATTACGCGTCAGGAAAAGAGGTCCGACGAAGAAGCGTGCGGCCAACTTTGCGTCTGAAAATGTTTAACGATCGAAACATCTTTAAAGTTTCGTGGCTCCCCAATAAACATAGACGTGGAGAACGTACAACTTGGGTATTGGTACTGAAATTTCGTATCTCCGGTCGCTATACATTAGAACAGCTCTTCAGTTCGATCGGTGTTCATGTGCCGTACCCATAATCATCAACAGGCCTTTTTCTACTTTTTAGGGGTGAAGCTTCTTACGCCTTGTGTTGTACGTGTCATGTTTGTAGAAATAGCCACCTTTTGTTTAGTCCTTAGAATGTCCGCTGGATAGCGGTACCTGTATAAGAGGAGTATATGATGAAAAGATGCGAGATGGTGATACTTGGAGTGTTCACTAGATGTATGTACGGACGAACGGACAGACAGACGGACGTACAGAAGCAAGAACTAACGGACGGACGGAAGCAAGGAAGGACTGACGGACGCTTCGCCCCACTCATCATCACTCACTCCGTGGATATGCTGTGATTTATTTTAAGTAGCGGTCTGCTTCCTACATCCATATGACTGCCTATTTCACGCAGATAGCGATGCAGTTCGTAACCTGAAAGTACTACGCACGCGCCGTTAAAGAAAAAATGTGTGCGAAAGATAGATTATGACCATGTGAAAAAGATATCTCAGGGCTGCGATAGCTTTTAAAAGACAATAGCGACTCCCCTGAACACGGCCTGTGTTGTTTATTTCACAAAAAAGTTTATAATGAATGAAGTCTTGTTGCCTATATAGCAGCCGTATAGCGACCACTTGTTTCGCGCTTGTAGAAGGAATATAATGTTTAGGCAATACAAAACTTCAAATAGTAACCGGCTGCTGTCCTGATATATGTTGTTTTGCCTGTATCATGGGGCGTTTGCATTATAGTAGTTGCAAAACGCACGCACACACGCACGCACGCACGCACACACGCACACACACACACACACACACACACACACACGCGCGCGCGTACACGCGTACACGCACACGCACACACACACACAGATACACATACACACACACACGCACACACACACTACAATGTGTGTGTGTGAAAATGGGTATGCGGCAAAAGAGATGAATCTCATGAAACAGTTTGCCTTACAGATGGCCAACGATGGTAGCGGAGCAGAAACGACTATTCTTACAGGTCGCAGGGAATCGAAACTGGACATGCATTAAGAAGAAAAAAAAGACAAAAAAAGGATAATCAAATAAGCTTCAATCCGACATCGTTTTCCGTTGACGTAGTTGAATGAAAACACCCGTCTCTACATATTTTGCTCTTGCAAATTTCTTACTCCTAGGCCGAAAACGACACATTTTATTTATAAGTTTATATATTTATTTTAAATTTGTTACTTTACAACGACAGAGTGATCATTCAATTTCATTCTATGCAAAACGTGAAACATAAGTGAATAAATCAAGCATACAGCGAGAAATGATTGCATGACCTTGAACTTGGTTATTATATGGCTGAATTATCTGCCTTTTCATTTGTTTGATTTTTATGGTGCTGCGCTACAGTGGAAAAGTATTAACTGTAAAGCTGTTAGTCAAACCATAAAGACGGCAGTCGGGTTGTAATAAAGTGACCACGTGGCCATTGCTAAGCACCTGCAGAGTGCACCCAACTGGAAAAGTTTGTGGGACGTAGGATCTGCAACAAATACAGATTTCTGCTATATCAGAGTTAATGGTTGTAATCAAGCTGGTGACTGTATAGGTTAGAATACCAAGTGTAAATTGAAATGGTTGATTGGAGGTTACGTAAGCGGGAACATAGCTTTATCGACCATTTCGCAACCGACATATCTTGGGTCTTGGGAGTTCATTACGCGATGTGCGATGGAAACAATAGCACATAGCCCTGGGTGGAAACAGTGCTCATAGCGTCCCACACCAGTTTAAAAGAGATAGGTTTAAAAGTAAGTTTTGAAAGAGATATAAATACTATGGATATACTAAGCAAGCATCGCTTCCGGATACCGCGCTACCTGGCGAAGCCGTGCGTGCGCGGTAGCTTAGTCACGCCCCTTGAGGGAGCCATAGCGTGAACGTCAGTGCATGGCTTGCCACGTGCCCGAAGGTGCCGAGACTGCCTTGGGGCGTCCAGAGAGGGTGCACACTGCCGAGAAGGAAGCAGCGCTTTTCAAATCTCGACGTGTCGGTCGACGCAGAGTACGACCACCAACGGGCTTCGCAGAGCCAAGCTTTGCGCGACTTAGTGCAAACATCCGAATTTTAGGAAATACTAATTCGGACTGTACATGAGTCTTGCTCTTCCTTCTGTACATATTTATTAAACAATGTGAACACGATCTGAAACTAGCGATGTATATTTTCTAACCTTAATAAAACTTTCTGTATGCACTTGAAAAATTATTATTCTTTGCTAGGCATGTTTTCTTTTTAAAATACAAAGAATTATCTATCAAAGCTACATAATTTGCGTAAGAATTATATAGAGAGCATGTGAGTGTCACTGCACTGGCATTCAAAATGTTTAAGTAGAGAAGAAGACACCCAATGAGTCGCAACTGGTTTAGGCACTTGCCTAACGCGTCCTTTTATATTTCAGAAATGAGCAGAGCCAGACGAATGCTCTGTGGTTGGTCGCTGTTGATCGGAACGTTCCGGAGATACATGAACGGGCGCCGCATGTGCGGCGGGAACCAGCCTACAGTTGGGGCGTGTCGGACTGGACCAGCTGCCATGGGTGGCCTGTTCGTTAGCATGCAAATTGGGATCGATTCACGGTGCACCGCTGCCCAGGAGCCTGATTGCGGTACGGTTTACAAACTCCACGCAGCCGTAGCTGCCATGTGTTGCGACGTTCCGCAGCACCACAACACGGCTTCCAGCCGAGCTCGGCTCGGGCGCGTTTCTTTGTACAAGTCGCACCAAGCGATAGCACAACTTTCTCGGGGGGCAGATTTAATTAAAACCGCCGGCATTGTTTCTGCTTAGGGTCGCCATGACATCGCAACGTTGATGTGGCGCCGTGTTGCCCTCACTATCAGAGCGCTATACAAATTGCTCGGCCCGTGTGCACCTACCCTTACTTAACCGAGTTAGCTTTCACCTGCAGCGAGATTCGAAAATGTATGCGCGCTTCTTGAAGCGTTAATGTAAGCTGACCACTTCCCAGATATCGGCTTGGCGGAAGCGTGGATGCGGGACGGAAAAGTCGAATGCTTAACTGCGGTGTTATTCAGCGGAAAAAAATTTGACTGACAGCGCTGCCCAAGCTGGTTTAAGTAAGTGGTTTACGGCTAAATCATTCTAATGTTCACAACGGTCCCGCAGTTGCATATTATTACAACCTAACAACATCGGCGCTCAAGAAGATACGTTAAAACGCCTCCCTGGCTCTAGAAACACTTTAAACTGGCCTCAGAGACAGACTTTGGTGTCTTATACTCTTTGATGTTGCCTTTCATCTCTCGCTATTATTTTTGAAATTTATCTCTCTCTCTTTCTTTGCAACATTTCTTTTTATCATCTTTTATTTCCCTCATCTTTTTCCCAAGCACAGGGTAGTCAGCCGGTCTAAGAACTGGCTAACCTCCCTGTCCTTCCGCTTAAACTTTCCTCCTCCTCCTTTAAAGCTTTTAAGGGGCTTTAAGTGGTCGCCAGTGACGCATTGTTCCGATGCCTAATCAGGGCAGAAGTTTAACTATGCCCGTACTTGCATGGAAATTGTCTGTACTGCAACTTTCATGTAAATTTCTGTTTACCCCAGCGTTTATCTACGCACCCCGACAAGCGTGGCAATAGTGGGTTGGTAAACCGCTCGGTGACTTATGAAAAAAAATGCTAAAAAATAGTCACGGAAAATAAGGCAAACGTTGCTCCATACTGTGTTTGACTCTAAAATAATTTTACTTTTTTTATGTTCCATATTGGACAGTTAAATGGGGCGTTTGAAATGTACTCGCAGCCCTACAATAAGAACAGACCGCGTGAAAAAGAGAGGACAAAGGATCATTGCGTCACGTCTCAAGGTTGTCCTCGTTAGTAACCAGGTTAGCATATGAAATAAACCACATTAGCTTGACTAGCTGTCTGCTTTGATGAAGATTGACTGCTTATTAGGTTCATATCCTTGAGCAGCAAATTTCCGTTTTACATTCTGGTGTCATAATTACCATAACCGCAGTCACATCACGAAGCATTCCAGAGAGACATGGAGGAGGAACGAGATTATATCGACCGTAGAAGGTTTTCATGTATTAAAAAAAAACTAATGACAAGTGTGTTTTTGCACTGCTCTCTATCAAATTGTGTTCGACATGGTAGAAGTTCACTCGGTTATCTCAAAATTAAAAAAAACAGAGAATGCCCATGGCGTAAATGATGATGAGTGGGGTGAAGCGTCCGTCCGTCCGGACGCATGGATGTTCGGATGGACATACGCATGGATAGAAGCACAAACAGGTGAACGGACGGAAGCACAGACGGACGGATGAAAGCACAGACGGAAGCACGGACGGACGCATGAACGGACGAAAGGAAGCATGGAGGGATAGAGAGATGGATGGACACACGGATGGATGGCCAGGAGCACGGACGCACGAACGGGCGGACAGAAGTACTAACGGACGGAAGCAAGAATGGATGGATGGACGCGTGAATGGACGAACGTATGCACGAATGGACACACGGACGGGTGGTCGCTTCACCCAACTCATCATCCTTCACTCCGTGGATATTCTGTGAAAACCGCTAACGCCAACTAGTTATATTGTTCCCAAGGACATATACACAAAAAGCCGTCTCTTGAGCAACTCATATACTTGAGGTGGCTAACTACTACTACTACTACTACTACTACTACTACTACTACTACTACTACTACTACTACTACTACTACTTCTACTACTAACACTGCTACTACTACTACTACTACTACTACTACTACTACTACTACTACTACTACTACTACTACTACTACTACTATTACTGTTACTACTACAGAGGAAGGAACGACCCACGGCCTAAGGAGCTTCGTCCCTAATAAACGAGGTCATGCAAATATGCAACCATCCAGTGTGACGTGCGAAACATTGAAATTATAGGCGCCGCTTTTATTGAAAACAAAATTCAGTGACTGATGAACTCAATGCTATATGTAAACGGCGTGGTAGTTTAGCGTTGCCTGCTTCGCGCGTTCCAGAGTACGTATTTTGTGATCGGTAGACTTCAATTCGCCTCCTTGCCTGAACCTAATATTCACTGTTCTAGTAATGGTTAGGTTGCGCTAGGGAAGCCATGAAGGTTGCCGTTGTCTTCAGTGTGACTGTAATGTATTTATATTGTCGTCCCACACTTAAATAATGAAATATCTTAGTAACCTTTAGTGTCAGCCCGTTAACGATGGCTAGCGCGATGGTTTAAAATCGCGATAAAGCTACTTCGATTGTCTCAGAGCTTCTCCACTCATTGCGCAGCGAAAGTTACGGTGAAAGTGAATGTCTCTGTCGGCTTGATTAGTTCCAGGAGCGCCGGAGACGGGCTCCGTAAATTGTGGGTTTTAATTGTACGAGCACGAAGTTGCTCCCCACGTGGGCATCGAAATTTAAGCCTCTGGTCCAATCTTTACGCACTGCCTAAAGTGAAGCCGACGTTAGCTATAGTATTAAATGGTTGTCTATAGGGCGCGGACCCCAATTACCTTGCCCGCACGGGAGGATGGTGTATGGTCTGAGAGGAGGAGTTGCCCTGGCTCCACGAAAATCGGTATTCGGAGCGACGTTTACGCGTCCTTTATAGGGCCAAAGAAGACGCCATTCACGACGCGAGCGCGCTTCTCCGCGTGCTCAATGGCGGGGTGAGCCGCAAGACGTGAACTGCGGGTGACTTACAAGCCGGCTGAGATTGCCCCCCTGCTTCACGCTCCGTTCGTTTCAGGCAATCTCTGACGTCGAAGGTGGACGAGCAACCGATGCTTGCTTTTCTGTAGGCGTCTTATGCAGACGGAAGAAGGACAGAAAAGAAGCTAGAAGCCAGACGCAAATCCATGGTCGTAAAAGCGGATCTACGACCCACTGTCTTCCGATCCATAACACATGGGAGCGGTCGCGTTTAAGCGAGAGACCCGTCTTTATTGTTCTCGGTCTTGTGTTGTTTTGCGTCTTCTTTTATGTCGTCGACAATGATCGCAAGTTCTTGTGCACGTTTGCAGTTTTTTTGTGTTGACACCATTGGCGCTAGATGATCGGCTTGTACTTGATATGAAATGTAGAGCTACTGAGAATTTATACGGTAAGTTATATTTTTTTTAGCATGCGTGCGTAGCAGATGCCATTTGTCAGCACAGCATACGTTTCTCAAATTTTTATTGGGTGACAGAGCTTGGAAACATTCAATGTTATGGCGTATTTCGTACAAAATTACAACGAATGCTTTTCAAGATGTGAATTTTTAAAGCGTGGTTTGGTACACATGAACAGCAAGCGGTACGTTCATGTCTCTGTTTCTCTTGAACTTGAAGTTCCTCATAAATATAAATTTGCGGAATGCAATATACGTGATGTATACACAACGGGGTACCGAAATGTGACGAAAATTGCTGTGCGCTGGGCGTAGCCGTAGCCTCCACGATTAACACCGCAGGCGCGGTGGTTTCTTGCAGAGAGGCTATTTCAAAGTACAGTGATCTTTTTTTTTATGAGATTAGTTTAGCGCTCTCGTCGGGTCTTACGGCCACAGATTCAGGAGAAAAATACTTCTGTGGAGATATGCACTTCCAACATGGTACATGTCTATTGAAAAACAATCTTCCTTCACTGACAAGCCGACCCAAGTGAATTAAAAGTTCCTCCATCATAGGGGTTAACGCTAGCGAAGACACTTAAATGAAACAATAAGGTCACCTAATACCCTTGTTTCTTTTATTTTTCTTGTTGAAAAATGCCCACATTCACGCGGTTACATTAGTTAGCTGCAGTACCCGCACATTTAGGGCCTGTTACTTCCCATTAAAGCCAAAAACAAAATATTGCGGAGTAAAGAGGAGTGTTTTATAGGCCCTCGAAGTATGCAGCATCACATGTTTCTCGATAAAAACTAAATTAGACGTGACAATCCAAACGAACATGATATGCAAGACGAAAATAATATTAGTTTCAATGAATAAATACAAGTAAATCATGTGCACATCTTTGATAACCAAGGAGGCACAGATCTACCTTCGCCTTCAAGTCTTCTTTGACAAGAGGATAAAGGCCGGCCAATTTTTTTGTTGTTGTTTGTGTGTGGTACGAACATCGAATAGCACTCTCGTTTATCCTCCAAATCCTTCCATTTAAGTTCTTATACATGTGGTTTTGCGAGAGTACCGAAACCGTCTTCCAAGAAAGAAAGCTGCTGAAGAAAGCAACAGGAGGGAAAGGAAAGCTGCTATAAAGCTGCTATAAAGCTGCTGTGAAGAAAGGAACAGGAGGGAAAGGAAAGATGGCCTAGAACGACCTGTATGCTATCCTACGCTGGAGACAGGGTGAGGTAGTTTGAAAGATGGGATGCAAAACATAAGGCTCTCGTTTTAGGTATGAGGTTAAGTGGATGAATTTGACATCAAAGCATAAGTTTATTCAGAATCAGTTCTAATGAACAGTCAAGACAAATAGATACAAATACAATAAAATGAACGAATTTATCGAAAGCGCAGCCCTGTAAGCAGCTGAGATCGCGGCGCCAGCCGGAGACATAAATTTCAGTCATACGTCTCTTTCAGCGTGGCGTCTGAGGTGCACTTAGGCAGCACGCGAAGCCCAATGTTAGCCTAAGCATTGCAGCAGGGCACACTAGGGCCGACGTGTCAGTGCCGCTACCCTACACTTGAATGAAGGATTAGAGTTATCTCCACATTTTGGGGTACAATTCTTTAACTGCATGCTGCGCAATAATTTCATTTCGTTTTGAGCTATGGCGTCACACCTGATTTTCGGCTTCATTGCCTTACCATGGAGTTGATTGATTGATTGATATGTGGGGTTTAACGTCCCAAAACCACTATATGATTATGAGCGACGCCGTAGTGGAGGGCTCCAGAAATTTAGACCACCTGGCTTACCATGGAGTAATGATTGTTTTATAACAAAACTTGGCGGCCGCGATGAGCGTTTCGTTATATTCAGGTGGGATTCTAATTTCATATCAGGGACACAAATTTAGTGCTAAGGTTCGTGTGTGAACGAGTGGTGAAGATCTGTGAGGAGGGCTAGTCACCACCACCTTTTCTATTCTTTTTTTTTAATTTTTGTTTTTTCCTTAGTGAGCATGAATGAGAGGCAGGGAAAAACAGCCACTCCTATTGAACGGTGTTTTCCTGTTTACTCTGATTCTGTAAACATCAAGCGTGCCACGGGCCTTCAGGTTTTATCCAACCGAACACAAACATAATCTCGTACCGGCAAATCTTCTGTATGTGTTCTCGGCGCAAAAAAAAAAAAATAATACTCATGCGTGTTCAACAAAAATCAATACAGCTGGTGAAATCTAAGAAATGAGCCTATTTTTTTTCTTGGAACTGCACAGATGTTTGTCGGTAACTTCATTCACAACACCTCCTCGTTGCTTCTTTTATACCGTGAATGATATGTATGACGACGCTCATGTGATACAGGAAAACTAAAATATGTTCGTTAGCAGTCTTTTGCTGCTGACTTAAGGTCGTTTCTGAAGTAAGTTATTTCTAAAATGCGTTACCCCTTGAAACTTTGGAAAGACGTTCTCAGCAAGGCCTCATTGAAAATTCATTCGAACATACTATATAGTATTTATTCGGCACATACTCTCTATGAATCTTCTCAGCAGCATTATGTGGCAGCGTGAAGCCACGAGTGGAATAAGGTGATGTTTTTTTTTTTGCATTACCCAAAGAAATGCAAAAGACAGGCAAGTCATTTCGAAGGATTATAAAGCAGCACCTCTGTGTGAGCATTTCAATAACGTTGACATACTAAGCAGCATGGAAAGTGTCAAAGGAACTATGGTAAAATTATACTTTACGATTATGACAACTTTGACAAAGAAATCAATGGTTCTAAAATGGCTATTTAGTGTATGCTTATCGAGCGTCCCCTGTATTTGATGTTTACTCCAAACGTATTCCGGGTGCAATCCGGGTATTTTAAATGGGAGCGGAAATGTAGAATACCCAGCACTTCAAATGCGATAATCAGCGCACTGAGAAACCTGCACTTTTATTGTATCGTCGGAGAGCGCGGGGGCATTGAGCGTGTCAATACATTTGAAGCAACGCGTTAGGTTGACCCATATGCGCCAGCACTTCACTATTCTGTGATTACGCATCGTTCACTCGTGGTGCATAAAAGTGGTGGCCACCGTGGCCGATTATCCTGTTTTATTTGCTGATGAGTACTTTCAATGCCTACACAGGCTTCTTGTTTTAGACATTGACTGAAAGGAAAAAAAGATAAAGGAAAGACCAAAAGCTTAACGCTGCAAATGAATAGAGGGAACAAATTGGGAAAGAATGAAGGAGAACAAGGAAGTGTATGGGACAACGCAACACAACAAACAAAATAAAGTTATCACTCATCCCTACAGCACCGTCCAAGCAAAACACTGGAACCTATTCTATGAACAGACGCAGTTTGTCATTTGGTCCGGTTTTTCGATAAAACTGCAACAACGCTATCACAGCAACTCATGCTCAAGACTATTAGGCCAGTGGCTTTGGGTCTAGGATCTTGTTTTTTGTGAAAGAGTGGTTATCCAGCTGGCCTAACGCGGCTTAGAGCTTTGCTCTCTCGGAGTTCAAGCGGGTGCACTCACAGAAAAGGTGCAGCGCTATTTAGCCACAACACCCGCATACTTCATATACCAGACTACAAGCCCCGCGATTGGGCACTGAAACCCGAACTAACAAAAATAAGGGTTGTACGTGTCTGATTCAAGCTGTTGCTCGAGATTGCGTTTTCGTAACTGCAGTAGTTTGTTAGATAAAAAAATTATTGCGTATGTAATCATACGCTACCTGCTATTTCTACCCCTTACCAGTAACCTACGGTGTACAGCTTCGCTTTTTTCACTATTTTGTCAGCATGCTGCCTTATTCGCAGTCGCCAGCAGTGCACCGCTCTACAGATAACGTCACGTGACGTTTATCCTCAGGTGACTAGATTTTTTTCTTGCTTGAGTCTTCGTTCATCTTCAGAGATAAAACATTTGAGAATGCACATCCTAATATTGTTCAGCGAACTGGGAGTGCGAGTGGACATGAAGCCAAGAGGAGGCACACCCGCGCTCTCAGGTCGCTCAGCATTACTCGCTGAACAATCATGAATTACTAACTAGCCCCCCCCTTTCCATCTTATCGCAATGCATATCTTAAGCGTCGAATAACTTTTTTTCACATTTAATTCTTGAAAAGTTAACAGCCAGTAAAAAAAACAGAAAGTTTAACACCTAATTGCAGAATTGCGCTAAAGTTTAGGCGGTGAAACAGAGAGCATAAATAACACAAAAAAAAACATACGACCCGACCAAACTTTTTCCTGCATTTATTTATCGGCCTGAACTCAGCAAATTATGTGTTGAATGAATGAATGAATAAACTTCGTTTGAAGTCCGGCAGTTTCCTCCGGGCGAGGTGGGAGAAGAAGGGATTAGCCCTTGTCCCTTCCCATCCTCCGTCGATTATGATGGCGGTGCCTCAGGTGACCGCTCAAAGTCCTTGGACCCGGGCAGCATCTTCGGCTTGCCGGATGGGCCAAAGCTGGTCGGCCTGGTCATCACTGGTTAGTGCTGCCTCCCAGCGGCAGCGCAGCTGCCGCTGCCGATAGCTGCAGTAGTGACCGCAGCCATGGCGGAGGCCGGCCCCTGCCCTCACGCGGTGGTAGCAGCATTAAGTGGCCTCGGATTTAGTTTGCTACTTAAAAGAGATACCTCACTACAGACAGAATGTTATTTTCTTATCAATACTTCATGAGACCTTAATAACAAGCTGTAACTATTTAGAGGAGGGTGCCTACGTGCAAGCATTATGTCGGCTGCAATAGACTGTGCGAACTAAAACTTAGTTCTACGACACTAAAGCACATGGCTGAAGTATGCTTGTCATATCTAACTATAGCTGCGTTAAATAAATGTGCCGGTTCTGCACTTTGGGTGCGCGTGCAGACTAATTTCCTTCGGCAAAGTTGTTCTTGAGAATCCCGCACTACAGTGTCCTACGCAGCTTGTAGTGCCGTTTGGGAGCGCGAAAACCCAGTGTTGTTTTAACGCCCACGAATTTCAATTTCAGAGGATTGGCGCCAAATTTTCTTCAACGCAGGGCTAAAACTATCATAACAGGGTGAATATAAAAGCAAGAAAGCAAGCTCGAAGACACGCGAGTAACTAGCAGTACTAGATACTGTAAACACTATGCTCGATCTACACTATGCTCGATCTGCCGATTTCAGGCGATAAATCTGCCTGAAACGAAGCCAATGCATCAATATAACCGATATGACGATCCACCTCTCATGTGCCTGACTCGCTTCAGGTGAAAAAGAACGTGAAAGGTAGAGCAAAACAGTCAAGAGAACTGAGCGTCGTCTGAAATATGTCACTTTCAAGGTGTAACGTACGCGTCAGGAAGACAGGTTGGCGACTTGCCAAATGTGCCTCCAGGGCAACTTCAGAGAAGTTCTGCTTTTCGGCTAAGTACCTCAGTTTTATTGAAGATAAACGCTTTTTTGTTTGTTTTTCTTTTCTATGAGTGCTTTCCTAACATATCGGTAGACTACGTGTAGTCGGCTGACATCTAACATCCTAGGCAAGGTTAACGTGCGAACGGGTTTTGTATCTATTGGTGACAGCCGCTGAGCAAACCGCCCCCAAGCGGTGTGCTTTCGCGATAACTGCGCTCGTATGGGCGAAATAGGCGAGCCCGAAAAAGCGAAAGCTCGGCGTGTCACTTAGCCCTGTTTTCGCGCTCTTTCTTGCTTCTGTAATTCATTCTTTTGCATCTATTTATTACCTTTTTTTGCGGATGATGTCCTGGAGTGTTCCTTGTGGCGGATATTGATGGGCCTGCAAAGCAAGCTGGCGAGACGTGCTCTTCCTGTGGTAGACGTGCGCTGACAAGGGCCCCCATTTATCAGGAAGCCCTCGGCGCTGACCCTGCGGGCTTCGAGCGCCGATGTGGCCGGTGTGCTTAATTGCCGTTCAGCCATGCTGTCCTCCGTGCAGCCTAAGCGGGTGCTTTTTCAGGCCACGTTCAAGTTTCGGCGCTGACGACGCTAGCAGCCGTCACGTCACTGGCGTAGTTCTCTTGGGAGGCGCTTTTCGACTAGAGCGAAACACAAAGGGATGAACGAACTAAGCAAAACCTGATGTTTTCGCCTATCAGAATTATGACCAGACATGCTGTAGTTGGTGATTATATTTTAATTTAACTCGTGTT
Source organism: Rhipicephalus annulatus (assembly GCA_013436015.1). Lineage (NCBI taxonomy): Eukaryota > Metazoa > Arthropoda > Arachnida > Ixodida > Ixodidae > Rhipicephalus > Rhipicephalus annulatus. Next base: position 751,951 of record WOVY01009324.1, on the reverse strand, counting down.
CTATGATGTTCACCCCAATCTAAGTAAACCCAAAAAGAAATGTTTATGGGACGAGAGGTGCTTGACAAAGCTGTACTTTGACTTTGTCTCAGAACGTAACCTCCAAATAAAGGTTCCAGCCTGTAGCTGGTAATAGAGCCTATAGAGTCACCAGCTAGACTTGAATTACTGTGCACAAATAAAGCAGAAGTTATCATTTGTTGCAGAGCCAGTGTATGGCGTACATGGGTGGTTTTGCGACTCACACCCGTTCAGGAGCCTAATCCATCTCCCCGAGCTTAGCGACGCTACAACATAACAGCTAAGCTACGAAAGACATTAATGGCAAAGGCATACTAGAAATTCACTTTCTCGAGATATAATAAAATCATTAAAGAAAGGTGTAATGAGAAAATTATTAGATGCCTCTTTTTTCATGCGTGCTGCCAATATATATATAACCGAAACAACGACAAACTAAAAATGATAATTTAAAATAAGCATAGAAAGAAAACGATGTGTTCTTTCACCACATTTGACCAATTACAAAGCATTACTCGCCATGAGCTCAAAAAAGCAGCATATTGTCGTTACATGGCTAAGTATCATGAGCGTTAAGCGCCGGCACAAAAGCACCGTTGATGTTCTTGCGGGCTACGATCCTTTAATAAGTACGGGCACGACATTTAAATATTTAGTGTCATTGTTTTGCGGATTACATAGGTATATTTAAATACCACTAAACCTTAGAAAACTCCTTTGGTTTCGTTATTGAGGGATGGCGTCGCACTGAGCACAAGTCTGACGCCACGTGAAGACTTCTACTCATTTAATATTGTCACTATGATATCTGTCATTTGTTGCCAGTCACACGGGGCTCACGTGAACAACGGATAGTGAATGGTCGTCGAGATACTCCAACTGTAATTTACGTAGTTCGAGCTGCCTACGGGACCAATGTTTAGAAACTCAGTGAATTTCGTTGAATCGTCATGATAACGACCATTGCGGTGGGGCTGTCTTGCAGATACTAAGTGATGAATAAACCTTAAAATCTGAGTGAAATATTCCATACGACTTGTGAAGAGCGTTGAAATAGCAAGTTGTGATAATAAAAATTGTCCATTTTTGGGCGGCCTAAAATCGTGTAAGTGCCCCTCTAGGAAAATATTTAAATAGCGTAATCTATGCATGTGTGGGGCTGTGTGTGCTGTTAAGTGTTCATAAGTATATGATAATTATCTTAATTATAACCTAGAAATGGCCTTCATTGAGCGGCCGTAAACTCGCACCTGGAGTAGCACGTAAGGATCATAGCTAGGCTAACATTTCTAGCATTTCACTGAAGCATTTCTTTATCTCCCTCTGTTACTTTCCTGAACGCCGTATTTGAATAAAAAAGCTAACTGCTACAATGAAATCCCGTTAGCTGCTATTTAAAGTGTCTCTTCCTGCGTAATCTGTTTCATTCATCCTTCCATTCATTAATTCAGCCATTAATTCATTCTTGTCATTGCCGTGATTGTTTACTTCACGTGTCATATCCTAATTAATTTCAATTAACCAAATGTCAAAGACACGGCGCTTGATAAAGCGGCCCATGTGGGAGACACGACACCACAGCTGATACACATAGCACGCCCAAATTAAAGGCCCACTAAAGAGCTCGTGCCCAACCCGCTAGCATCAATCACTGTTAATAAGATGGACACTACATGAACAATTTTTTATTGCTGCTTCCACACATCATCGCATTGTGCCAACATAGCGACCACTGTGACGAATGATGATGAATAAGGTCCGGCGTCTACATGTGCTTCATACGTTAAAATGACCTGGCGCATTGCTCACCTGACTCGTACCTTCGTGCTTGATGCTATCTTGTCAAGCTTCGAAACTCAGTGCGAGCGCAGTTTCGTCACGTGATCTGCAAGATCGACGTGCTTCTAAATGAAAAAGTGTGACTCAAGCTCACTAGACTTTTTCTTTTTTTTGTCTTATACACCTTCCTTTACGGGTCATGCTAAAACACTCGGGTTTTAATTTTTATTCACGTGGTTTGTCTTAAAATCACCGAAGGCCGTATAGACCTGTCGCTTCATTAAGTTTACGTCTCGTATCAAAGTGTGAACAGCTGCAAATCGAGTGTCAGACACCTCACTACTAGCTTAACCTCATTTGCTGCTGATCCAACCAATCTAATTGAAGATCCCTGGAGGCTGTTGATCTATAATTTACTGCGTGCTTTTCACTTCTATAACAACATATATTCACTGGTCTTTATATATATATATATATATATATATATATATATATATATATATATATATATATATATATATCAACCGAAATTTTCGTGAGAACCCTTGACTGTTGTGTATTGGAAAGCAATTAGGTACACTTTTTATGCAGTATTTATGCAGTATTTATGCTCAACTTGCTTTGTTATCAATCGTCTCAGGTCATTATTGTGATGTTATGTGTGACGTAAGGAAAGCCAGAAGCTGTGAAATTGGTCAAGAGGGAAGAAAACATGCACTTATGGCGTTGTAGTCTAGTTCGCGGTGTTATTGAAAGAAGAGAAAAGTAGTTCTGTTGTACATTTACAACATGACTAGAGTTACACCATGCGTGCTGGAACTGAATGATAATTTTAGATGCATACGCGCACTAACACTGCGTAATGGGCGTTGAGAATTCCTGGCGAATCGCAGCGAGAACAGGGGGCAACTAGTGCGTCACCATCGGCTATTCGCAAGACGCGACAACTACCATGTCTTAGAGACCAGGGCATGCCTTCAGCGACAGCCAAGTTTTAGGTCGAGGTACGAAGAGCCGACATAGATGCATGCGATGCATCCTGCTTAAGCAAGTGTTCTTATCGTCCTTTTTGTAACATAAATATGTGCTTCGTAGCAGTAATAAATTCGTTGAAAGCCTGCGCTCGTCCTCGTCTCTTGTGTTAGTTGTCGGAAGTGTTTTTTACGCTGAGAAGTTTAATAATAGGAAAATGGGCAGCGTTTCATCATGGCGCCAGTTTTCGCGCAGCGGGTGCGAAATAAAAGAAGCAAAACTCATTACGCTTTGGCACCGCTCATGGATTCCGAGAACGCTGTCACCGCGACCCATCGAATCCTGGAAGTTTTCGTGGCTAGGACTTCCGCTGTCGCATTTCGACGACGCGAGACAAATGGCGAAGGATTACGACGTCTGGGCAGCAACAGAGATGGCGTTCGAAGCTGCCGATCATATTGGGACTCGCCCGCTGTTCGTATTCCAAGAGGGCAAGGATCCGCTCCCGCGGGTATTCTGGTGTAGCCGTCGGCCATGTGTGATCTAGTCATAAAATGTAGGAATGGCAGGCTGGGCTGGTCGGTTCAGCATATTCGAAGTATTAGGTGCGATGACGACAACGAACAGAGCGAGAGTACACACACAAAAGGCGGCAGCCAAGATTATACAGTAAGATTAATATTATATGGTAAAAAAAATCAATGAAGCAGGTGATGAGTGCTATACCATGGTTTCCATTTCACGATCACCTTAAAAGTTGGGTTACTTGATTGCGACTGCGCACTGAGTACCTGTGACAGTGCTTTGTGTGTCTATATATTGTGCTTATTTTGAAATAAACGTTGTTGAAAGTGGCGCTTTGTGTGTGTCGCGCTTCGTTCGTTATTGTCACGTCTTACAGTTCAAATAAACTATAGCATTAGGCGTGTGCTCATGGGAAAGGTGAGTGATGTAGGACAACCCCTCTAATAATTTAAAGAGGGGGGGAAGCCAGTTATTCTACATACCTTTACTGGGTCGGATTTTTGAAGTCATCTTTACAGTGAAGCTGTAGACTACCCCTCTATTCCACAATCCACGGTTCCGTCTCTGTGTGCTAAAAAGAAAACGCCAGGCTCCTAAACCATCAACAGGCGTTCGCGCTCACGTGCTCGTACATGTGCAAAACGATGTGTTCTCGTGTTGCGTTAACAGCTGGCACGCTAATGAAGGGCATTCCGAGCACGTTAGCAGCATAATTATCACCAACCGGCACGCCACAATTAAATTCCTACATTCGGGTCTTTTAGAGGCAATTTAACAGTTGAAGGCAGACGGCATGTCTTCTCTTAGAGACATGAGATATAAGCGCATAGCCTAGTATTGGTTTAAAATATAACAATTGCAAAACATGCATCAAAACCGAATGCTGGATCCCAAGGCACTTGTGAACAATGGCAACAACTCGTTCCCGTTAAAGATTAGGTTTCAGCTGCTTTGCACTTTACACGAGGGCTTTGAGTGACGTCACGCCACCCTTTTGCCTCCACGCGTGTGTTTTCCAATTTCATCATAAGAGGGAGAAGAGTGGCAACACATTTAGTTGTTTTAAAGTTTGCCAGAGGTATACCATGGGTATGCGATACTAGAAAAACAGCGTGAACGCAAGGCTCGAGCGAAGAACGAATTAATTTTGCTGAAAGTGGTAGGGAAGTCAGTAGCGGTCTCCCAGGGCGTCCAGGAGTGATTATCATTGCCATTACACTGAGGTAATAAAAAGAAGTTGTAGGGTACTTTTTATTTTATTTGCAATGGAACTCCCAGAATTCTGTGAGTTTGAAAGAAAAATGAGCCATAATGTGCTAAAAGCACGGTGTAATGCAGAAGAAACAGTACAAGCAGTGCGAGAAGTTTGTTATCTGAAGTTCTTCACCACGAATTGAACGAAAACCGATATGGAGTGCCAACTGGAGGCACTTTGTCTTTCATGTAATGCAATAAACAGGTGGAAGGCAGCAAGACAAGAGACGGAGGCTGTCGGGAACGAAGAAGTTGACGACCCCATGAAAAAGAAATGAAAGCTTTCGAAACTATACGCCGGGAGGTCTGAGGGAAAACTTTCCACTGCATCCTTGGGATACACGAGGTAGGAACTTTGTCCAAATAAATGAAGAGGTGGTAAGGTGGCGGTAGGGGGGTCCTGGACAAAAGGGGAAATGAAAAAAGCCTCGCAGACTTTACGGCCCGCTGTAGCACAGCGGCTTCTCGCGGGCGCGAGGACCGGCACGTACGGCCCGTTTCTGCAATTTGCTGCCACGCGGTGTCATCCTTTACGACAGAAGAAGCAAAAGAGATCGAAACAAAAACTGCGGTGTCTGGCGGCAACCGTGTTCTGGCTGCGGTGGACGTGGCGCTGCCGCTGCCAAAACCCTGCGTCTCGCCAAAGTCATTCGTTCAGGTGTGTGCAGCGGCCGAGCGAGGCGGAACAAAATGCCCGGCGCACCGGATCCCCATCCGCGTCAGGAGTGCACTATACATATACGGCCATCGCTGCTCTCATTGGATTTTTTCATATATACTTCTCGTGGTGGGCTGAATGAATGGCGTATAAGGAAGCGGAGCAACATCGCTCGTCAGCTCCCCCTTTTTTTCTTGTCCCTCTCTGCAAATTCCTATTCCCCATGTTCCGTATTTTTTTTTCTTTCCTCTTTTTATGTGATGCTTAGGTGGTGAAAAGCCCCGAAGTCCATGAAAAGTTGCGGCACGGAGCCATACAGTTTTTTGTAGAGTGAGCTAGACCATATATACCTCCTGTATTCGTTTCCCGCTTCAGTGGTTGTAATATATTCTTACGCCACGGATTTAGTACGGCAGAGTACCGGCCACATGAAAAGAAACAGATAACAAGGAAAAGGAGCAAGGAAATAGCGTTCCGGCTAGTGGGTAACTAAAGTATTTGTCACGTTTACTGTGCTGGCGGTGCTAGTGTATGCAGTCGAAATAATAATTTAGAGTGCCGAAAAGAAATCAAAGACATGATGACATTTGGCTGAAAATAACACGTTCGTTGCGCAGATTGAAGCTTTGTTGGACCAATCACAAGTCTCGATTAGCCTTTGCTCCTGCGGAAAAGAGGCGTTTATGCGAAACATTCTCGTTTTTTGTGGAAATTATATTGATGTGACGGCCATTCTTTGACTAAGTGGCATGGGCGCTTGCAGGAAGAAATGTTGCTTATCTTTAACGCTTCCCAGAGTTTCAACCAACCTATACAAAATACTGCCGGCTGTATTTGTTGTTTTTTGTTTAAAATGTTTGCATTGTTAGAGCGTTTGAGTCATCGCAAATGAAGATTTTGGTGTTACTGATGCTAAGCAGATAGTCACATGAAAGATTAAACAAACCACATGAGCATAGGAATTTTAACGCACCAAGAAGCTGATACGGGTACGAGGCTCGATTGTGCACCTTGATCTTGAAAGGCAGCGTCGCGCTGTGTGTGCCCCGCTAAATGACCCTTATTACTTTTTTCATGCGCAGTAATATTGCTGTTTCTCGAGTCTGGTCCCATGTGTAGTGTTGCCTATATAGCTGACCTCTCTATCAGAAATTCATTCGGCCAAATTTCAAAATCATGGACCTACTGCGTAGAATGTTTGTTTTTGAATTAATAGAACTCAAAGTGTAGTCATATATCGAAACAAAACATCCTAACATGCTACTTAACCCATGCACAGATTTTGAAGCGTTTCTATATATTTATTTTATCCATAATCTATATGAGAGGGAAAGAGCCGTTGACTATACGTGCTTCCAGAAATTACTAATGAGCAAACCCTTAACCAGACGATGGTTTTATGCTTGAGGAACTTTCAGCAGTGTTAACATATCTAATCAGGTAAGAAAATTTTCTTGCTTTCTCTATTGTTCATGTGCAAAAAGGGGCTTCCCCGGAACTGGCGTCTGGCAAAGGCTCTTAGTTATTTTGCATCGCATAGTTACCTACACCATTTGTCATCCGCGTATGAACGTGAACATCAATCATTTTGCCTTTCAACAGGGATCACGAGCTAACGCTGCTGTCACTAGCTTGACATGCTCTGGCGCGGAGACGATTAACGAGTAATAAAATAAGCCGCGGGGTATGCAGCGTTAGATTGGCTCTGAGATTACAGTGCGTGCAGGTGACGCAACGTAAATCATCGACAACAACATTTTTGAAGCATATTAAAATAAAGTGCTCTTCAGTACGCTTTCTGGCTTTCTTGTTCACATTGTCGGCAAGCGTACCCAATTTCATCCGTCATGCTTATAGTCGTACACGCAAAGTCGCATGTTACTGTTGACTTTCATGAAGTCCATTCTACGCACACATAGAGAGAGAGGAGAGAGAAAGGCAGAGACAGACTGACAATAATGATAATAGTTGTGGTTTCACATCCAAATACCGCCATATGTATATGAGGGATGCCATAGCAGAGAACTGAGGGAATTTCGACCACCTGACATTCTTAACATGCACAGAAATCTTAGTACGAGCCTTCAGCATTTCAGCCTCCATTAAAATGCGGCCGCCACGACCAAGACGTGATCCCGCGACCATATAGTGCAGGCGCCTCACACTCAGCCACATAGGTTGCAGTCACGCAATTTAGTTCCGCAACGGTTGAAGCGGAAGGGGAGGGGGGGGGGGAGTAGTTCGTGCACATTGCTGATGCACACCAAATGCTGATTTTTGGCAGAACTTTGCTATACCATATGCAAGTCCTTTCTGAAAGATTTGGGTGTCACGGTTACAACAACACGTCGATACCAATCTCCAAAATAAAATGACTCAAATCTGGATGCCGCTTGTGAAATATGAATAGTTGTGTCACGGTTATGTTTAAAACAGGCCGAACGCATGAGATCTCTCAAGGAGACAAAATTTTCTAAACCGGTCAGGCCTTTGCAGCTCACGAACACACTTAATAAGGATGCTTGATTGCTGGGCTAGGTGGTTTATTTCAACCCATGTAACAGCGTGCAAAACTTGACATGACTAAATAGACTTGAGCAATGCTCCTTACAACGCGTATTTGACGTCCTTTCTTGTTTTGCGCACTGTTGCATGTGTTGGTATTTAATACGAAAACATAAAAAATCGGGGTGAAGGTGGTCGTATGTGGGCGGCGGGCCAAAACCGAGATCATCGTGGGCCGCGGGTTTGAGGTCCCCTTAAATGGAGAGACAAGAGGATAAACAGAAAGACCGGGGCTGAATATTAACTTACGTGGTATGCTGCCTGACATGCGAGGAGGCTGATGAAGGTAGGTTATAGAGAGAAAAAGCACGAGTGTAGCTGATTCACAAATCACTTGCGTAGTGAATCGTAACTTTATGCAAGCACTCTTGCTGATAAAGATAAAAAAGAAGAGAGACAGAACGAAGAATGAAAAAAAGATAAGAAGGTCAACCGAGGCTGATCCCGTTTGCTACCCTGCACTGGACGAGCAGAAAGTTGAAGAAATGTTTGAGAGAGTCACCTGTTGCAGTCACCGACAGGCATTGCAATACATCTAGTATAGCCCTTTAGGGGTTGATGAGCGGAGAATCCAACGTTTAAAGATATTCCGTGAAATGCAGACCAGTAAATCTCCTCAAGGCACTCTGAAAATTTCTGGTGTGTTTGAAAATAGAGCGCAATGGGCGATCTAGGCTGTCTTCACAATATTAGCTAATGCGCGTGGGAGAATCGGATGTTTCAATGCTACTGCTCTACGAATTTTAGAGTGAAGGCCTGGTCGTTTTTATGGAAACGTGACAACTTCCGTGGCTACAAAACACTGTGCTTGCGTGCAACGCAGTGAGGAGTGGATGGAGCTGGTGAGCATGCGTTATGTAGGCCTGCAGCACTTCAGTGGTGCTACCACACAACGAACAAACTGGTCGCCAGACGGAATCGCCATGCGTATAACAAACGCTATCGCCCTCACCGCCGGCATCCTCGCTCTCCGACTACTGGGTTTCGACTGCTGAGCAATGCACGCTGTTTATATTGGGTTTATTCACCGTCAAGGATTGGAATACCCCTATTATTTTTGTAACCTTTTCGTGTATGTGGATTAGCACTTTGTCATTATCAACCCGCTTTTCTCAAACAGTTTTTGTCACTGAGTAGTATTTAGTATTAGCAGCTTCTTAGTTCGCGCGAATCTGTGAACAGATCGGACTGGCGATCATTTGCGGCGTCACGGTAACGTGGGTGCTTAGCGAACAAACAAAAGTCGCTTACCGGTGTGTCATCCATCGGTGTCATAGCCATCTTGTGGTCGGGCCCGCTGAAGGTGATGAAGATCTCACATAGGCTCATATAGTTTTCGTCACCTGAAGATAAGCTGGTCTGGTAGTGCGCAGCCCTGGACGGAGCATGCGCAGTGAGGAGGGGTGCCGCATAAGTTAAGCGGGAGGTATCGCGCACTGTTGTTGAGCTTTGAGGTCAGATAGAGGACCGTGTTTTGTGATGTACGAGGTCTGTCGGTATCATAATCACTGCCCAACCACGTCGCTGACTTGAATACATATTTTAGCGCAACACCTCAACCTCTCCACAGCAAAACAGTTGGGACAGAATATAACAGAAACAAGGACATGGAAAGATGCACACACGACGATCGCTAGTCTTCAACTGAAAATTTTACTCCTGACACGTGACATAAAAATTAAAAAAAATAGAGAAATCGGAACATTGTATGCTGTCATCCAATCATGATACGTGTGCCACGCAACGGGTCCCGCATGTACCCTTGCCAGGTGATAACCTCTCTGTGTGCGCGTGTGTGAAGACAATGGAGGGTACGCTCACGCACGTATCTGCTTCTTGTGTGTATGTAGTCAACCAGAAAGGTTTACTGACTACACGAGCACGAGCTGCAGAGCGGTGCGGACGGGCAGTCTGTCCGAACCACTTAGCGGTGCGCCATCTACCGTCGACCACAGTGCTAGTCCGGAAGTCGGTTTTCTTCTTATTCACTAGCATATCGATGTTCTACGGCAGCGTTCAGAATTTTTATCTCTATGATTTCATGCACAGTGCTTATTTGCAACAGGATCATCGTACTTTGATGACAGGATTGCGGCTATCATGGTGTGCCTCAAACACTGAGCATTATGTAGATATCCATTTGAGAAAAAAAAATAAACTGCTCTCGAGACAGAAGCTCGCAAACACAGCTGCCGAAGAGCGCATTGCATTCAAAAGTGAAAGGTGGAAAATATTCGTGCCTAAATTGAAAACAGCCATGCCATCAATTAAGGAATGAATGCGCGTTAAGGTCGCTGGCGTAGCGGAAATGTTGCGAAGAAGCTGTTGGTCACGTGCTTGCATGGGCTGCAAACTTTTGTGCTTGACTGTACATAGCCTCACGAATGCCACATCAGACCCGGCAGCGACTCCGTACCAATACCCGAGTTGCACCAACTGTTGGCGCACCAACAGCGTTTACAATGATCGGTCTAATGCCCCGCCCCCTTCCTCCCCCACGACAAATGATGATACCACTGCTTGATGCTTGCTTAGCATTTAATAAAAGTCCGTCCGTCCGACGTTAAATTTTCCCCAGGACAAAGGGATGCTTTAGTCGACGCCTCCAACGCAGGAAACGAACCTGGCCGAGGGTTTCTTTGGGCATCCTTATCTGCACTGCAGCATCAGCTTTACCGGCGCTGTACAGTGCAGAGATAGCCAGCACTATAGTTCATCCCCACTTTCTTGAACAAGAACAGCGCCGACGCATTTCAGATTTATTTATTTTGAAACCTTTACAAATGCCTTTACCATGCGTTTCCCTGCTTTTTATAGATGCAATGGGACTTTTCCGGGTCGGTAGTCTGCGCATGCGCGCCGGCCTCAAGGAGGCACGCGCACGGCACGCGCCACGATTTTTGGTGGCTAAAACATAACGACATGTGTGGACCAAGAGACATCTGGTGTCGCAAAATGTTTTCTCCAAAAAGAGGCGCGAACACAGGCGTCAGAGAGTGCCTACCGGCATGCGGAGGGCAATTTCGGAGTCCAAGAGCCACCAGTTTTGATTTCCGTGATCTCCACTAGGCGTGCTGTTCGTAGTAGGAAAAGGCCTATTTGTTTTGAGCAGCAGCTGCGAATTCAAACTCGCAAGGTGCGTAAGCTATCGCACGTGATGGTTCATTGTCGAAATAAGTATGACACAATGAACGCCATGGACGCGTGCGTTAATGTTGCCGCGAGAGAAACGTGGCGAAAACGGAATGCCAAGTGAGTGCATTCAACCCGCTGGTCAGGCAGACTGTAAAGAGAAGTTTTCTAGTGAAACCGACGCACGCTCCACCTATCGTTAACTACAGCAAGCATATCATTTTCAACGCTTGGCGGCGCTGATCTCAGTCCAAGCGAGCCAAGGCCATGCGTCGTACTGTTCAAGTTAAGGGGCCCAGGGCTGTACATACACATGAAGGCAGACAGGTGCATACGTGTACCCTCAATAGCCCTCACACACAAAAAAATAATAACAGCGAGATATTCAAAGCTTGAAAGGGTGCATTCGCTAAACTAGCTTGACACGTGTAACTTTATTTCAAGAATGAATGATGACGAGAAAATAAGTTTACATTTTTTGCTTTCTTTTCTCACTTGATATGTTACGTGTAGAGGTTTTTAGTGGAAATCGAGTGGTCATGCTGTGTGCATCTTTCTAGGTCCTTGCTTCGTTCCGCTATAATAAGTATTTAAGCCAAAACAAACTAGCCTGAATTCCAGCTTTAACTGTAACACGTCACTCAGCAGAGTTCGGGGGCCGGATGAAGGGTTCCATAGTTGGCGACACACGGACGAGGCACGGAAACGAAGCTTCTCGAAAGATGCACTGGGGTCCAGCCATGCCGTCACCAAAGTGGTAAGCTCGGTTGTCAGCCGTCATCGCGGAAACATTGTTGACCACAGCGCAGGGAACGAGGCTATGACGAGTACGATAGCTGTTCAATGAATAGCGGTTTGTAGTGAGCTGGTGTCATCGCGACCGTGATGGTGGGTCAGCTTATTTGCATCGGTATGTGACCATGCTTAGTAGATTGGGTGATCTTTTGCACTTAACAATGAAGTTGTTTAATAATGATATCTGGGGCCTTACGTCCAAAAGCATGATATGATAGTGACGCCGTAATAATAGGCTCTGGAAATTTTGACCATCCTTTAACGTGCATGACATCGCTCAGTACATGGGCCTCTACTGTTTTGCCTCGAGCGAGATGCGACCACCACGGCCGAGATTGGACCCGCATCTTCGGATCAGGAGCCGAGAACTCAAGCAACTGATCCACCTAGGCGGACAGCGGAGTCGTTTAAAGGCCGCGGTGAACCCTTGGGGATCCATCATCCACACTTTCTAGACCAGCGGCGAGAACTAAGCCTGACGAGAGGAAGAGGATGGAAGAGCAGGGGATGGGGAAGCCTAGTGGAGTGAGTTGAGCCTGGTAGAGAAAGGGTAGGGACTTGGAGAGGGTGAAGCTGCTAACAAACGAGGAAAGCCAAGGAGAAGCTGTGTCGGAAGAGAAGCCGGTGGTGTGGATGGGAATACCGCGGCGGGCAACCCTTTTAGAAAAACTGAGGGTCTCGCATTCGTTCTCGAATATCCGGCAATGATCATGACTGATGCCATCAGCTTCACTGTTTAATCAGGCTTCATAACGTTAAGTTAGCTGAAGGAGCGCATGATTTTGCAATTATAAAGAAATAATACAAAAAAAAACGAAATGCTCGACTGACAGTTTCAACTTAATTCAACAATAACACAGTTGTACTCTACGGTGTACAGTGTGATCATGATGATTTCTGATTTGTCTTTGATGCTTGGTTATCTACATATTGGCCACACTCAAACAATAGCGCAAATCGAACATTCCCTGAAGTAAACGTACATACTGAAATATCAAAATACAGAAGGTCGCGTCTAGATGGCAACTCAAATGATGCTGCGCGAAAACTTTTAATGGCCCGAGTGAAGCACCTTCAAGTAATTTTTTAAAGGAGAGGGACTTTCACAACCTTCTTATTCCTTGTTGCGGCAATCTGCCTCAAACCGCCATCACCGTGTTTGACTTAATGTTCAGAGTGAGTAGTTACGTTCGCGTCTGTTCTTGGAATAGCTTTTATGCAAGACAGTGTAGAATTTTAAGCGGCCACGATTGCTTTTCGAATACGAAGGCATGCATGCGTGAATCGATAAACAACCCAGATGCCGCGAAAACGAAAGGCTGCAGCAGCAGGGAACAACTATTACGCAAACAGCCGTGATCCGTGGTGACCGCTTAAGATGCCTTCACCAAAACATTCAAAAGAGGAGAAGAGGGCACGCCTTTATAATATGAGCGTGTCCCGTTCAATAACCGTCCCTTGGTACAAGTGCGGCGCGCCTTACTAACAAGGGATTGACGAGAATAAGCTTGCGTCATGGGTCTAGAAGCCAGACAGCCAAGCCGTTCATCTCTTTTAGTGCGCTGCTAGAAGCATCAGTGAGAGTTTTTTGCTTTATATTCTGGCAAGTGCAAATGCGTGTTTTGTTTATTGCCGTCTTTTGTTGTTCTCTCGCCTTTGTTTCGTAATAGTGTTACTTCGCTTGAAATACCGAAGAGGGCTTAGTCTGTCGCCGTCTATTTGAACGATTCAAACGCTATCAGCAAAATATTTAAAAAAAGTTTTATTCGGTCATGTACCTAGAGCTTCAGTGATAGCCATGTTATCATTGGGCGTGTTTATTTTATTTTATTTATTTTGTTCCACTGTCAACCCTCATAGAAGGCCATAACAGAGAAGACATACATAAAGAATGTACAATGTTCATAAAGTTTCTTAATAGTTTGACAACTCACATTTTATATTTTAATATTAAACCTTTGGTATCAACGAAAAAGATTTCTGTTAAACGAAAAACACCGAAGCATGCGCTATTCAAATGTTTAAGAGCACTAAAATGAAAACAAGCACACATAAAAGATGGCAGCAGCACTTGCACAGCACTGAGCACATGATGTGTCCCCTTTTAGGCGTTGTTTTTCGTTTTAGCGCAGTTAAACTTTTGAAGAGTGAACGTCAACCAACTATCCAAATTTGGGGCACTTCTACTAAAACATGTGTTTAAGACCTTTGGTGATAATCATGGGACCACTACGTTTGCTGGAATAATGATAGTCCAAAATTTTATGCATATGTGGCTGTCAAGTTATAGCTAGGTCATTACACTGCTCTGTAAAGCATGCTAGTTTGAGTCACCGCTTCCTAAAAAAAAGCCTTTCTACAGCTTTTTCTCTATTTGGAAAATCGGCGCAAGTGATTATTGGTGGGTGCGTGTCTTACGTGCTAACCTTTCTTCCGTTTTATTTATTTAATGTTTATTTCTTTATTTGGTTATTTATTTTTTTACTTACTTAACATCCAGATTTGTTCCCGCCAATTTTTTTCCTTTCTCCTTGCCGTGAAATCAAACTACAGACTCTTTAGAAGGGTTTCAACTTGGGCTTGCTGTATATTCATCCCGCTGGGGACTGATGCAACACAAAGAAAAGGCGGGGGGGGGATAACAAAGATAGACAGGTGAAGCGCGAACTAAAGCCCCTTTCCATTGGCGTATATAGTGCAGCCAGTTATCCTCGCACTTCTAGCTTTTGTTTTCCTCCATGCTTCCTTTATTCGCATGCTTAGTAGCGCAGCACTTGAGTTGCTACGGGCAATGGGGCTGGCAATGCGCTCATATTAAGGCAACAGTGAAGCGTGACGAAGTGGAAGGACAATTGACCTTGATGAAGAATCAAATTGCCATATGAAAGATGAATCATCCGCCAACAAGCCTGCGATTGAGGGAGTACTAATCAGTGGAAAACGTCACATGTAAATAGACCAGCGCACCTTTATGGCACGCATTTTAATACGCTCGCCGGCAACAGGCGTCTTTAGCGTTCGACACCGCTAAGGTTGAGTTGTAAAAGCTTCGCTTAACCCCCTCTGAAGCCACCTGTGAATAACTGTTTCTAAATGCGTCGAATATATAGACTGCTGCTTCAACGCACTCGGCATATTATTGCAGCGGAAATAATGTAGTACGTTAATTTGCATATGTTATTGTAGTCATTCCTAATTAATTCTTAATTCAGCATATATTTATAAGGAAGCTGTTTGTGCTCTGTTTTTGCATACATTGAATCAAATCTGAGGCTAGAAATACAGTGCGGATTCCTTTTCGGTTATGTCCATATTACATAACGAAATATTATACGTTTGATGAGGGTCGCGAGGAGCGGAATATGGTAGTGGCTTCGGTGAATGATTATATGTAGCAATATGATGCAAAATGAAGCTAAATGAAGACGTATATATCATGCAGGAGGTCGCATTCATCCAAAGCTCAATATACCTTGCTGTTTCTCAGCTTATAATCGACAAACCTTTCAAATACAAGGCGAAAACACGATATTGCGCGTAGCGATTCATAGGTTTAACACATAAACACTCAGCGAAACCACACAGCCTTCGCGTACCATTGTCTTCATCACCAGCCCGGTGTGAAAAAGGGTTACCTTGCGCTGCATGAACTGGTTATGTGACATACGTATACGCCTGATGAAAGGGATATGCCTGTGTAGGCGCTCGTATAGACGCGTCTATTACAGTTTTCCCCCCTAACTTCAATTTCTCATCGGAGAAATCTGAGAACTTGAGCGTCACCTCCGGTGTTCTTCGTATCGCCGCCGTTTTTTTTTTCTAGTTTCCCGTGACATGCTTGTCTTCCGACTTCCTTTGAACACGTGTTAGTTCGCTCTCTGAAAACTCTGGCGCAACGTTTAGAGAAACGTCAGCCGACGCAAATGGCGCGCATTCAAGCGAGCGCGTGAAGATCAATACGCACTCGCTCGCACCGAGAGGCTGCAACCAGGGAGCGAGCGTTGAGAGCGCGCAGCAAAAAAAGCATGCGCGCCGCCGAGCCACGAATCGGAGACGGGATTTAATTCCGCGCCACTCGCGACCCCGTGCGGAAGCAGCGGCTCAGAGTCCGGCCCGTCGCCTCGATTTTTAACAGCCGCCTCATGCGAGCCAAGGCGGCAAATGCACTGCGCGCCGGCGCTGGCTGCTGCCGTCGGCATTTCGATTTCGCAGAGAATGAAAGCGGTGTTTTCGAGCAAGACATAAAAGCGAAGATGCCGAGCGAACGCTTATACAAATAACCGGACTTTCTTTGTGCTTTCCATGTCAGTTAATTTTTTTTTACTTATGTGTCATGAATTGCAATCTTCCGCGTCTTCCAGCAATATTTACTGTCGTTTTTCATTCGGCCTTCTATTTCTTAATGTTCTTAGAGGCTGGCAGCGTTGAGTTTCTCACGTGCGCTCATGTAGCTGCGACGTCTCCTAATTTCGTTGTTCCTTACATGAAGCGGAAGTAGAAGTTACCTGGCCTGGGATATTTTTCTTCTTTTTTTTTTGCAAAGTGTGTCGTTTCAGCCAGCTCACACATTCGTAGTAAGCCTAATAGCTTTCCCAAGCTTGTGTTCTTGACTGTCTGGCTGATATTTTATTGCAGCAGTGTAGTTCTGGTTTCACGGTAAGCTCTCTTCTTCTGGAGAGGTACAGAATAGCCAGCAAGAGACATAGGTTTACCCTCGTTCTTTTTCAGGGAAAGGAACATGGGAGAAAAAAAATTGATTTGTCTACCCGTATTCACACACATGACATGTTCCAAATTTTTGGAGTTGAGGAACGTAGTGGCGTTGGCGATTTTGGCATCATTATGCAGCGTGCAATGTTATATTCAAGAAGTGATGTTTTCCGTTATGTATTAATTTGATAAATAATAAAAATGAATGTTTTATACACACCTTTATACACATTTATAATCTTGCTCAATCGTTTTTACACAATTTAGGATAATATAGTTAACCAATATCCACATAATGAAGGAATATAGATTACCGGGGACTGGTATAAGAAAAAAACACATGAAAAAATGCAGCCAAGTGACTCTCATGCATGTCAAGACATGATTTATGATACTTTGTTGACTTACTCCATATTCTTAATTTTTTATGGCAATTAGTGTAGGTTATTTATAGTAATAAGCTGATGCGGCAGCGTGAGGTAGGATAGGTAAAGGTAGGATAGGTAGGATAGGTAGTAGGCATGAGGTAGGATAGGTAGTAAACACCCTTGACTTAGAATAGGTAGTTTTAAGGCTATTTATTCGCGGCCATCCACAATATTCAGGCAAAATAAAGGTGTTCGTAAGAAGCATTACTGAGATGGTCGCGAGACTGCCATTGCGATGTTGGTATTCTTCGCAGGGAAAATGTGGTATTTGTGGCAAGGTATAACGTTGTGCCGCACATGAGATGCAGACTTTTTTTGCATATTTAAGCACACCGCGCTTCTCTCCTGAAAAGCGAGAATGGCTTGAAATAGCTTAATTTATTCTCAAAAGTGATTAACCTAATTCCACTGTCTCTACACAGATTGAACAATATTGGGAAAGCATCGTTAATATGCAATCTACATTTAGATTAAAATACGTAAGCAGCTGCTATGGCGAATCACGACAATGCCACCTCGGCCTTGTTTTTTTATCCCATGATTAGGGCTTAGCGCACCTTCGCTCTGCGTCACGGGCCGGTCCACCGACAATTAGTTTTAGCGTACCTCCATTGCAGCACTCAACCAAATTCCTGTGCCCGGCGCTTTAGATGCCTTCATTTCCGTTCTTCTCGCAAACGCCATCACAAAAGCAGCGA
Source organism: Rhipicephalus annulatus (assembly GCA_013436015.1). Taxonomy (NCBI): domain Eukaryota; kingdom Metazoa; phylum Arthropoda; class Arachnida; order Ixodida; family Ixodidae; genus Rhipicephalus; species Rhipicephalus annulatus. The sequence continues at coordinate 734,414 of WOVY01009324.1, read as the reverse complement.
CCAGCCGGAACTCGGAAGTTGTGCTACTCTTTCCGAAAGAACTAATTACGGCGCTTACAAGATTAGCGTACCGATGGACTCTACAGAGGAACAGAGAGTCGCTATGTGCCCAGTAAAGCAGTCTGCCATTGTACCGCTAACGCTTTCTTCACTCTTTACAATTCTGCTTGCGTCCGTGTGACGTCATTGTTCGGGTTGTTCTTGCCTTGCCGACGCTCCATTTTGTTCTGATGGCATTGTTTATGAAACAAACGGCGAAGCTCGCTTGAAGGCCACACAGCTTTAGCAAACAAAAAAAGATAACTTTTGCTTAAAATAATGTGGGAAGAAATTTTTTAAAGCATGTTTTCAGAGGCAGCTAGGACATTACCGAATCAATCCATAATCTCCGCGAAAAAAAATGGCGGACGCTTGAGTTTGCCACTCCAGAGTATGTCAGGACGGCGTAATCGGCCTTAGTGCGCATCGCCTTGGGAAACTGCTTGCCTAATTCGGCTCTTGGTGCATGTCTCGAACTGTGTTGTAAACAAACGAACGTCTGTGCGCGTAACAGAGGCCGTTTCAAAACATCATTGGATGCCTATTGCAAGCAAATTTGTTAAGTTGTAACACAGCTGTTTAGCTAGCTGATGGTTCTGCTAGTGATGATCAACGAGTATGTCTTAGTTGTTTGCAATGGGAGGACCTTTGAAACACCTAGTCGTTTTTCAATTGCCATCTTTTGACGCCTCGCGTGATTGTACGCTTCTGACAGGCATTATATGATGCGCTAAGGAGACTTCCTTCATTGCTTGATGTTCACATAATGCTTTTTTTTTCAGTCTGTTTAAACAAATAATGTAGCTCTATGCTAGAACACATGCTTGCCACGCAGACAGCCCGTGTTCAATGCTCACTCGAACCAGGATATTTTTATTAGTTATTTTACTTGTATCTTTCTAAATTTTTCGGGTACGAAAAATATTGATGAATTTTCACACACAATCAACGGAATCAATGCTGACACGGACGCCGACGCCAGAATTTTTACGAAACGGGTTTTTTAACGCTATTGTGTTAATAATCGAATTCACTAACACGCTGGACTTCCAAAGTTTGGCCTTCCGTGCACCAAATAATTTAGCACAGTATTATAGAATGCCGAGGAAGCGCCCCCTTCCATTTTCAAAAGGTCTGAAATAAGCTCCAAATAAGCGCCAATAACCTGTCCGGGCCAAGCAAAAGGCCCCCTCTGAAATTTGCTTGGATTATCCTTCACCGTTGGGATGGCACTTTCTTGGCATTTTACCGTAGTTCTCAAATCGGGGTTCCATGGAACCTAGGAAATACGCAATGGCATTTTAGGAGGTCCGTAAAAACTCGTGGTAAAAAAAGGGCTTTTTAAGGCACATGACATCGATTGACCTTTTTTTTCTTTTTTTTATGCTCGACTGCGTAACACACTGCATTGTCGCAAATGTGGCATGTTTCTGCTGACGAGATGTTTCCCGTTTTTAGAGCGTGGGCACCCGTTCCTGCCTTAAGCGGAACGGGTGCGAAAAGGAGTAAACGCGCAGCGCAGCTCAGGAGGAAAGACTGAGATAGTGCGAGGAGGTTGGCAGGTTCCGCGGTGCCACGGTTGTGAACGCCAGCGTGTGCTGTCTGTTGTGCAACGCACCCACGCACTGAGTTCCGTGGTCTCCTATAGTTAGCGAGATTGTAGAGCTGCGCTCTGTCTGCGCCAGTCACGCTACTCAGGGCTTTGTATTCCTAGTGTAAACAGTGTACATATATACAAAATAGTCTCAGCCAGTTCCTTCTGAACAATCAGTGACACAACTGCTGAAATAGCGTCGTCTACTGCTACTGTTGATGGGCATGCTCGAGAATCTAGAGGTGCGCGCCGTCAAGAACATATTGCGCGTATCCTAGCGCTAATGAATGTAGTCCTACAATGTTGTCTTTATTTTCTCTGTGAAATGTGAAACTACTGCCTTCGTTTCTAGGATGTAGTGCATTGACACAGTACACACCAGTAAAACATTTGCATCAGGCTCAATTTATTCGCTGTAACTTTCATTTCTTTAAACTCGTGAGAAAGCCGTGCCTTTTATGTGTACTTAAAATGCCAAGCGGTGCGTGCGTCGATAGAAAACGCTCATCACGCACAGCCACCAACCACTTTATACTGCGATGCGCAACGAATGACATACCGGACTACTTCGAGCAGTGGTACATGTGCTGAAGCTCTGCCCCAGTAGATAAAACAACTATGTGTTATCATTTTAATCGGTGCTCTCGAGGGGCCGAAAAAATAAATTTAGAAAAAGAATTGTCAAGCAATAAAAAAACATATCTTGCTAATTTTCAAGCTTATTCTTCAAAAATTATTCCCATCTATCTATGTACGTCGTTCTCACGCTGCATATTCAAAACCCCGCAAGGGCCCCACAAAGGCGGGAAGCAAATCGTCCTTCGCCTTTACATCAAAACTCCATTGTGCCCGGCAATCCTAAAACAGTTGCACCTCGCTTTCACTAGGCAGTGCTTTCAGTGTGAGAAAAATTTCTGTACTATTTTCCACATAGTGTGGGCATGCCAAAAAGCACCAAACCTCGCCTCTATACCCAACCCTCCCTGGGAAAATTGGGAGGCAGCCCTGCTCGGCTTTTCTGACATAACGGCCCAACAGGTCTTGGCTGAGTGTGCCCGGGTCGTGGCCGATGCCAATGAGTTCCCGTAAAATGGAGCCCACCTATAAGTGTTTGTGTGGGGTGGCCCCTTGTGCACAGCTCCCCACCCTCCCTGTACATAACTTTCATAAATAGATGTTTTTTACCACCACCGGAATCCAAATCACGAGCGTCGAGCGCGTTGCATACCTAACATATCAATCGTGATAACTAGAAAATACAGAACACCGAGTTTTTAAGAAAAGAAGTGCAAACTAGAAAGATGATGATTGTTTACTTTTAAGGTAGTTCCCAATGGTATTGATTTATATTTATTTTGTATAGAATCAGTGAAGAAATCCTAAAACTATGTATTTTGAAATATTGTTTTCTGAAGTGCCAGTTATCTGAAGAAAGTTCCGTCTGCACATGTTTAGAGTTATACGAATTGCCTTTTTTTCTTAATCTCCATCTGTTTCTATAATTTTTCTCTTCTCTTCAAGTAAGACTGCTTATGCTCATGATATGATGCGTGTTTGAATTTTAAAATCTATTTAAAGTTTTCACAATACATGAGACATGAGTTGTTATTGGGCCCGATCAAAAGTCATGTTACCCCATTTATGGTCAAGAACCGTAATACTTTGAACAGAAGGGGTCATTATTAAATTTAAGTGATAGCGCTTCAACAATAAGTGTATTGTATCTGGGTTGCACGTTTTTGTTTTGTTTGTGTGTGGACTATCCTTGCTGTGGGATGTAAGCCAAAGAGAGAATGAGTACCTGACACGGAAAGAGATCCCTATACTTCTTAAACTCGCATTAATTATTTCACATGCGTGGAGCACACAACGTTTCCTCACTATTTATTCTACATTGTTGCGGTTTTATCAGCACATGGATATAATTTTGAATAGAACATCTTCGGCCAGAGGAACGTCTTAACTTGCCGTTGTCCCAAATAAAGACGTCACTGTGAGAAGTCACCGATGCGAATCTACGCGCCGCAGGAAAACACTAAAGGGAAAGCATGAAGGTGACTGAACCTTCTTCATGGCACAGCACATGAAGAAAGAAGACGCCTGATACAGGACAGAGCACTCGGGTATTTTGGGGGACCACTTCGTCGTACAGTGATACTCCCGTGGGATGCAGTTGGTTCGGCCCAAGACACGAACAACTCAGCTAGAATCCCATTCACCTTCGTCTTCCACACCCTCGCTGATCTCCGCTTATTGCATGCTTTTTTTATTTCTTTTTTTTGTTGTGTGTGTCTGAGGGCGGGGGAGAAGGGGGGGGGGGTGCAGGCAAGAAGTCAGGGCTACCCAACCAGCATTCATGCTCTTTCAACGAGAGCCTTGATCCGAAACCTGACCGACAAATCGAGCTTTCCGCTCTCTCTTTCGCTCTTTCACTTACGTTCAAGTGCCATGTGCTCCCTTTTTGTACCTTTACTTAAAACTGTCTGCTCCTTCCTTGAGCGTTTCTGACCCTGTTCTCGCGCTTCGCCGCCATGCACTCTTCCAACGTAGCACGCTTCCGTGGCTTCCACTTTCCGCTAGGTTTGGCCAACATTCTTGCTTCGTACGCTCACCGAGACTCCCCGAACACCGGCCACTGAAAGAGACATGCAAAATAAACGCTTGAAAGCAAACCTCACATATCGTGTTCCCTTTTTTCTTTTTTTCTTTTTTTTCTGGAACCTCTCCGCTTTCGATCCTTTTCACCGTATCACAACAGGGCCGGGTCGTCGTTCTTAACACTCGAAGTATTCCCATGGGCCATTCCCTGTCAACTGTTTTTATGTGTCGAAGGGAAAAAAAAGCCATTTGATGATTTTCCTGTTTTTGCAGTGAAAGATTTTTTTTGTTCCGACTGTTTGTGGCTGTATTTAAGAGTTTATATTTTAAACTTTATTCCATTTTTATTTCTATTATGGCCTTATTCTTCACAGTAATGGGAATCGTCGCAGTCTGTCCTAAATACGCGTAATCATATTGAGTACAACGCCCTTTAAAACATATACATTTTTAAAATGCTTTTATTGTTGGTACTACTCGTGATCTAATTTCGAGTATTGATCACTTATGAAGTTAAACGTCCCAAAACCAGCATATTTTTATTATAGACGCCTTGGTGAATGGCTTCAAAAATTTTTACCTCCTAGGGTTCTTTAACGGTAAGCAAGATTTGAGTACATAAATTTCAAGCATTTTTGTCTCCATCCAAAATGCTGTTGCTGTGGGCTAGATTCAATGCCACGACGTCCGGGTCAGCACTCGAACACCGTGACAACTAGGACACGTTGACTGGCTAATTTGGAATGAAAGGTGCCAAATAGGTATCAGAAGATGAAATACAAGGGCTACAAGAGAAGGCCTTTTTTGTTCTTGTTCGCGGTGTGCATAATCAATGCTTCGTTCAGGTTCGTCTGCTTTAATTGCTGTAACCGCTAGCAATATTCATATTTTGAGTGCATGAAACTTTTAATGCGTGAATATTACCTTTCTCTCTCTGCGAAATACGCACATCTGCCCGAGCTCACGTTCAAAAGCTACACCTGAACATTGTACGCACTTGTCGTCAGACAGAGTCGTTGTAAATTCGGAAACGTGAGATCAACGTGGTGAAAGCGAAGGAAGCAGCATCATATGACCCACCGAGGTCGTTCAGAGACACGAACGAAAAAAATGAAAATGAGCGGTTGCGTGTTCGGGTGTACTAACTCCCTTTGTGTCTGCTTTATTTTTCACTGTTTCTTCATCTGTGCTGGCTTTTTAAAGCCCCCGTGGTTTTTCCCAGGTTGGCCATAAAACACGGCTCGGCTGGTCACGTAGTCGCACCGAGCACGCTTAACTCCGTTTGTGTCCTTTGACACTACGAATCTGTGCCTTCGCGCATGCCTGTTCAAAGTTTATTGGGAATGTCCTCACTATTTCTGAAAAGTTGGCCTAACTGTTGGAAGAGCTGTTGATGGTCTTTGTTGGAACATGCTCCTGATAATATTACAGACTGTATTACAGGTGGCAGAGGGCCGAAATAATTCATGGCCAAGCATGTTAAAATCGATACGACGTTTCAGTGTTTTCTTGGCCATGCATGCGTCCCTGAAATTAAGATTATTTTTACTTCATGTTGTGTGTCTTTTTGCACAGCCCATAGCTCATTGCGATGAACCTGCACCTAAACCTTGTCTTAAAGAAATTCTGGGTTCAGCATAATCACTTGTAAAACATAGTTGTCCAAGGCTGCAGGAATACAAGAAACAGCGCGAAACACGGTACAATGACAGAGACGAACCGAGTGCTTGGTTCCTGTCTGTCATTCTCTCATGTTTCATTCTGTTTTGTATTTTTTTATTATTATTAAAGCGGCCCAAATAAAAGCGCTAATGCGGTTCTGCGGTTACAGGGTCAAAGAGCTATCTGGAGACATGTGGTACTGTGCACAAGGCATTATTATTATTATTGTTATTATTAATATTATTATTATTATTATTAATATTATTATATTATTATTATTAATATTATTATTATTATTATTATTATTATTATTATTATTATTATTATTATTATTATTATTATTGTTGTTGTTGTTGTTGTTGTCGTCATCGTCGTCGTCGTTGTTGTTGTTGTTCTTCAAATACTCACAAAGGCTATCATACGAAGGCCTATCAAGGGGCACACCGAAGGCAGGCGTGCGTACACTGAACACTCTTTCAACAGCGAAGCTGCACTTTGTCGAGCCCTCCTTGTCCGGGGTTCGTATTAACACTTGTGGGCATTGTAAGCCGGTAGGCGTCGCAGGCATAGGGTATATCCCTCCACCCACCACTGGTCCACTAAAACTGAAGCCAACGGTTGGCCCAACAAAAGAGCTTTCTGCTAAAGAAATCTCTGTTGCCTATCAAGAAACATTCATCGTCATATACATGTATGGGCCCCAAAAATTTGGTATATCCCACTACAAGCTACTTGTCCTAAAGACGAAAAAGGCAGCAGTTAGCCTTACCAATGGCGTGTGCGCTATCGTAGGCACACTAACGTCACGTGATTATTGGTGTTTCTAAAAAGCGGTGGCTATACAACAACCCCGAAACTTAACATAGATAGTTAAATAAAGTGCATTGGTACAACGTATCACAGCATCTTTAGCGAAGGCTTCATAAACCTGTATCTAGATGTGGTGCAATAGTCAAGGTGCAATCAAAATTTGCTCTCTCTTTAAAATAAAAAAAGAGTTTAAAATAAAGAGTGGTGGTACAACCCACCAGACACACTCTCGCAAAAAAAAGTACGTAAGCCTGGCGAAAGTGCCCGCAAAGCACAGTGGGTTTTTCTTTTTTATAATGTGGCCCTCTGCAAAAAGAAAAGGAAAGAGGGAGTGAGACGTGTGTTGGTAAGCATGTGCACGTATGTGATGGCTTGACGACCAAGTGTCACCGTCACATAGATTTTACGGCTCTAGTGCGCATGACGTTCAGCTTGAATATTACGTCATGGTGAATACTGGGAACGAGGCTTGACAGTCCTTCTGCAGGAAGTCGAGAAGCGGTTCACTCAAATAACGGTAAAGAAACGGAGTGACGAAACCTAAACGACTACTCACGAGACGATAAAAAATTTGTAAACTGGGCTTGTGTTGAGCCGGCGTTTCGACGAGTGGTACAGCTTGTTCCTCAAGGCCTGTAACAAGCTGTTCAAGCTGCTTCTCAACGCTGGAACATGCTGTTCCTCAATCTGCTTCAGGAACAAAAGTTGGCTTGTTGAAACGTCGGCTCGACAAAACCACCGTTTACAAAATTTTCATTGCAAGCTTCCGTCTTCCCATTCTTAGCCTTTTTTTTATTTACACTCATGAGACAACCATTCCAAATATTGTAGTCAAAGAAATATATATTTCTGGTGCGCACTTCACACATGGAAAAAGAAAGATGGGAGAAAATTCCAAATATTGTAATCAAAGAAATATATACTTCTGGTGCGCACCTCACACATGGAAAAAGGAAGATGGGAGAAAACGTTTTTCGGATTTTTTTTTCGTTTTCCGCAATGAATTTTATTTATTTATTTATTTATTTATTTATTTATTTATTTATACAATACTGCTGACCAATTTAATGGTCCAAGCAGGACGGGCAGAAAAAAAGAATGTTCACGCACATACAATGCAATGCAATGTAACAAAAACAATGAAGCAACAAAACGCAGAATTCACTTGGAACTACAAAATAAACAAGCCACGGTAAAACCGACTTTTCGCACAAACATAGCAGGGTTTCTAATCCAAATAAAACTAGAAAATCACGCACAACTTCAAGAAACATTGCTAAAAACATTGCTAAATTTTCGCATCAAACAAGCCAAGCTGACAACCTTAATGCACTTTCTTTTTATTCCTTCGTGTTATGCTTCCTGTAGACGCTCACACGAACTTCTTTCGAAGACAAACTTTTCATAATTGTGATAGTGATAGTTTTCGTCCTAAACGTTGTTGCCTGTGTAAACTTTGCTTATTTTCGGTATAGTTCAGTACTTATTATTCCTCAGAGAGAAAAATACTGCGACAAAAGTTATCTTAATCAATTTAACAATAGGCATATTGTTTCAGATTTATAGAATATCTACATAGGAACAATAAGTAAATACGAGATCCTTCTGGCAAAAACGTTTAAAAAAACAAATATTATATTTTGATGACCTCACGTCCAAATATGCAACTGGCTTCCAGACGTTCCATCTAAACAAATAAACATTCAACTCTAATGCTTTCTTCTACCAAACTGTACGTCTCTTTTTTTTGACACAGTACAGTTCCAATTTCCTACTATTGATATCGTACAGTGGGTTTAACAGACGACAGTGGGGCGTTCAGGTAAAAAGGGAACAACATCAAAACTAATGTGGCAAACTTCCTTCGACGTCTTAAAGCGTCGTGACTTATCGGTCGTTGAATGTGCGTCTATGCTTATTCAATGCCGGCTGAATAGTTTTAATTGTTTGTTTGGTATGGTTAGTGAGACAATGACGAAAGACTCAATCTAATGAACACAGACAAGTGCCCATTTGTTGACAGTACTTAATTTTTCTCCCAACAACTGTTTGCCAGCGCGTGTCTTTGTCCATTCCTTTTAATCTACCGTCTTGAGCATGCTACCCAAAACAAAAGTATGTTTAATCACTAACTCACCCAGCTTGCTATTCTGATTTAGTTTTGTTTGCTGATAGCATGGTTGCACATGCATTCTTTTTATAAGCAGCATTTATACTCATACTATGATTTGGTCTGAAAAAAAAGGAAATCAACGGAATATGCCTGCCTAATAATAATATCTGGGGCGCTGCGTCCGAAACCGGCATGTGATTATGAGAGGCGCCGTGGTGGAGGGCTCTGAAAACTTTGACCATCAGGTGTTTTTTGACGTTCACTGACATCGCACAGTACACGGGCCTCTACCATGTTGCGTCCATGGAAACGGGACCGCTGGGGCTGGGATCATTGAACCAGCGACCTTCGGCGCTGAAGCCAAGAATTATGTATGGCTGACGACCAGACTTATATATATATTGTATTATCGTAGATGTCTGGCAAATGTCAGGACATACTTCATAGCCTCTTTTGCTTCAGAAACCGAATGATGATTCTTGGTACGACAAATTGGGTAGGTGGGCATTTGTGAAAAAGGCAGGCGTTGTTACGCAGCTGTCGCCTCGATGAAGACGCTTTTCATCCCTAAACGAAGCTTCAAAAAATAGGCTATCACATAAACAAAACCGTACTCTTGGAATAGTTCTTTTTCACTTGCATTATTCCAGAACAACAAAGCGGATGACTCATAATCAACACTGAGCGCCACCAGTCTCGAGAATGAGCCGTAGGACCGACCCGCTTCTAACGACACTACAAAAGAGTTGAGGCAAAATCAAAACAACACCCAAGTGCCGTGTGGTCCATTCAATATTTCACGTCGTTCGTTTCCATGACTATACCGGACTTGTAAACTTGCCGAGGACAAAGAGGCTGCCGAAATACAAAAGCTGCACATTGAACAACGGCACGTCACGATAGTGTGTTGCTCACACTCTCCAGCTACGCTAACGTGAAAACAAGCAAGCTGTCGAAAAGAAAGAAGGAAATGGATTGTTCCCTGTATTTAGTTACTCTTCCAACATTTGTTTCCCATGCACAAGCCGTCCCCCTCTTCCTTTCTTTTTTTTTATTCTGCTTCTGAGTGACTAGAACAAAACCAGCCCGCAGCGCACTCAGTACAGCGTTCGCCTTGACACTTTTCTAAGCGCTGTCAAATTGTGCGCGACGCGCTTTTGTTTAATTTTGTCGTTATTTGAGTAAACGGGCTACTTTTTCGGCAGGCCACACGCTACTGCATTAGATGGTTGCTTTAACCCCGTTAAGTTGAGCGAAAGAGCTTTTGTTTCTGCAAACAATATCAGACAAAAGAGCGTGAAACAAACAAAAGAAAGCAGAGAAACACTACGAAAACGGAGGCCATGGAAATGAAGGGTATGAAAAGTTTTCAACTTCCCTTTTTTTCGTGGGAAGTTACTGCAGCTTGTTTGTGAATAATTAGGGTAATTGTGTCAGCGACTTCGCTTTTCACACAATATTGGTAACGTGAAAGACTTTTAAATTTGCAAGACCACGCTTACAGTTTTTACTAGGACATCGGTAGTACTGGAAGTATAGCTTCGAAAATTCGGAGAAACTATCAGTTTCTCTCCCCCCCCCCCCTGTTTATTGGTCTTCATTTTTCTCGAAAAGTATAACTAAAGTGAAGAAGTTCATATTGCGTTAACTGCAAAGCTAACCGTGGAAAGAGCTAGTATAGATAAAAACACATTGGACCTTATTACCGCTCTCAGACATGATGATTGATGTATGAGATTTAACGTTTCAAAACTACCACATGATTGCGAGAAACGCCATAGTGGAGGACTCCGGAAATTTTGAATACCTGGGGTGCTTAACGTGCACCAAAATCTGAGCACACGGGCCTACAGCATTTTCGCCTCCATTGAAAATGCAGCCGCCGCAGCCAGAATGCAATATATATATATATATATATAAATATATATATATATATATATATATATATATATATATATATATATATATATTTATTTATTGCTCGATTGCCACGCAGTATGCTGGAGTTGGATATCTGCGGAACCCTCACATTTTTTCTTTGTATTCGTTGGGTTAGCCACTGCAGCGTTGAACTAAATATAACGTGAGCGTCAAGATAAACTTCACGCTCACGAATTTTGCCTATGTGTGTTCTCGCCCTTTTTAGGTAGATACTATGCGTCAATAATCTGTGGGGCAGACCCTCCGCTGGGTGGGTATGTGAGTATGGTGGGTGTGTGCCACTGTCTGGGGGAAAGTGTTTGACGACGTGCGCGATGGATGGTGACATTATTTGTGTTATGACCAGCGAGTCGTATTCGTGAAAGAATCTTATCATGCCATACTTATTTTGGTACAGGATACTTTAAGGGGGTGGTGACGAGAACACCCAAACGTAAGTAGCTCGTTAGATAGATAGATAGATAGATAGATAGATAGATAGATAGATAGATAGATAGATAGATAGATAGATAGATAGATAGATAGATAGATAGATAGATAGATAGATAGAGTGATTGATTGATTGTCGGGCCAGCAGTGCTTGCACTGCGCAAAAAAAAAAAAATGCTTCGCAATCATTTTTTTTTTGCAGAAGTTGGCTTCTTCTAGTGCCTCCACGTCTCACAGACGGTGCACGCTCTACAGGATTCAGTCTTTCTATCTGTTGTAAGCGAAGGAAATCGAAACAGCATTAACGGGCTTCACCTGCCAAACGTGGAAGTAAGAGGAGGCAGAAATTCAGTAGGTTTCGCCCACTGTGCATATAATGTAGATAGTTTGTAATACAGCTCGAATGCGAGGTACTCTACCGATTGAACTGGTTTCGCGTAAAGGGGTCGTCAGGAGCCTGTATGTCGGTATTGTTGCTCAATATTACATCCATCTTCCCTCTCGTTATATTGATCTCGCGGCAGAGAGGCTTAAGTAACGGACACAATACCTTGTCATTTCCGTGCATGATGCCTGGAGAGATCAGTTTGCATCCAATGCAGAGAGAGCTAAAGAAGGATGAAATGCAGGTACAATGTTATAAAAGCGTTTAGTGGAATATTCTGAGTACAAATCAATATAGAGGAAGCCTGCATAATCACATAGAGGCATATTCATATAGGAAAATGGAAATTTTAAGTGGACTACAGTGCTGTTCTGAAATTCGTTAAGAAAATAATTGAAACTTTAAGACTAACGTAGTATGGGAAGGGTAAGGGAAGTTATTGGTAATAATATAATGTAAATGTGAATATTATGGTTACTAATAATAACTTCCCCTTACTTTGTTTGGGATACTTTTTTCAAGTTCTTTTTAATAACTAGTGCAAATTATTATTGATTGTTTAACACACTTTTCAGAAACTGGGAACCAAAACTGGCGGAAGATAAAAGGCCGTTTATTAAAGGGACACTGAAGTCAAATAACAATTTACGTCAGATTAGAAGCTCAATGTATGACAACCTCCAAATTGACAGTGTTGTCAACAGCAGTGCTCTACTTACCGAGAAATTAAGGTAAATGTGCAAGAACACATGCGCCGCTGCAGGGAACTCTCAAAATGATTGTGATGACATCAGACGGACCGCCTTCAAATAATCGCTAGTTATCAATCTAGCTACACCAAATAAAAAACTTTCCTTGCATCAAGAGATGCAATAAAATGCTGCTGGTTTGTTTCTGTTTGATTCATGAAAAAAAAAGAACCACAGGACGTTACTAAGGGGAATGGCGCGAGTTGTTCAATAATTCAATTTTCGTGTAGTTACATTGGACATATGGTGCCATCTAGCAGGGCGCTATTGAACCAATAACGTCTGCAATCTCGGAGCTAGTGGCGGAAAAATGATCAATGGCTGTTGTTGCTGCTGTGGCTCCCGGTGCTTTCGGTCTGCTGGTTCTAGTGCAGTAAAGCCGCGCGACGTTGTGAACGGCAACACTGACGTGAGTCGGTCCGGTCAGTCAGCTTTTCGAGGCGGGTAATTTGAAGTGCGCTAACCCGATTCAGACCACTAAAGCATGATGTTATTTCAAAATAGCCCTTCTGTAGCACAAAAGTAACATTACGAGGTTTCACGTCCACCATTTCAACAATAAACGTTGACCTAATAGTTGCCTTTAGTGCCCCTTTAAGGGATTTGGCTAGGGGTGACGAAATGCTTTAACCAAACACGCAGAATAAGCATAGATAATTTTGTATTGATTGAAGAACTACTGGTTTATTTCGCGTGTTCATTTTGATGTCAGGATAAATTTTAAAAAGACATTGCTCTATCTCGTGCATCGTAGCTTTTTAACAAAATCTCGCGAGAATTTTTGCGAACACGCTTGCTTGTCGTTCCTCCTGGCTTTTTATTGCTTATTTTGCTTGTATGCGTTTTTTTTGCATTGTTCCTATGCGTGACATGTTGTTTATTTACACAATTTGTACATGTCTTTCTGGAGGATGGGCAGCTTTGTTTACTGTTCTTTGGAGTAGACATATGTCGCTCAACTACCCCCCCCCCCCACCCAGGGTTAAATTAATAAACAACATCAAACGTAATATACATCAGGTATGTGATTTGCATGTATCATAATCTATCTCAGTGGCGCACGGCTAAAGCGCTTATGCGTGGACACCACCTGAACCAATACAAAAATATAAACAAACCGAAGCTAAGCGTAGTTTTCTGTGCTGTCTTCACCCCTTGGGGACTGAAAATTAGGCCGCAAGAGCAACCAGCGCGTTCTCCCCAATGCCGCATTTCCCGGGAACAAAAGCGGTGGCAAACAAAAGGTATATTTATCTCCTTTCGGGAACCGGCATCCCGCCCAGCAGCTCCTTTAAAGCCCTCTCCTGCAAACGGCCTTGCGTGCCGCATTGATGCAGCGGCACAGTTCTCCGCACGCGGCCTCGACCGTGCAGCCGGGGGGGAGGAGCCTGTGCAGCAAGCCGGCTTTGTTACAACGCGGGGAGCCCATAAAGCCTGCGTGCCTTGTTGGGATTTCGGCGGGTTGTGTTCAATGTCCGGGAACAAGCTCCATCGATCAGACGAATCGATTAAAGACGGGGCTAATTACCCGCGCACCAGCGGGAAACACGAAGGCCGGGAGGGTCGGTTATACTGGCCAGGTTTGCCTCGACCCGCACCACGCTAACGTCTTGATAAAGTCCGCCTTGCCGCCGGCGAAGCACCGACCAAAGCCCGATGCGGGCTTGGCCGTGGAAAGATGGCCTGAAGTACCCGACTAGGCTAGGTTTTATTTTAGTTTCTTTTTTGTGGGAAATTTCTATATGCCGGCCTTCACGTGCTTGGTACAGTGTAGATCCTTGTTTTTGATTCTAAGGATAACTAAGACTGTGGCAACTTAAAAAAAAGAAACTTTGCAATTAAGAGATCCTTCCACGTACTTTATATGCACCATACACCTACAGCGTATTGGTTCATCATTTGTTACTGTTGCTCCGCATCCAGTTGAGCAGCAGAGACGTTGCTTATTAAATTTATTTTTTTCTGTTTAGCTAAGAGGGTAACTTATATTTATTCGTAGGTTGTTGCCGACTGCGGATATGCTTGATGTATAAATGTATTGTGAACGTACCCTGTGATAACAAGAAAAACGCATACAAAGTACGAAAGTCAATGTTCCTACATTCTATGGGTACAAAGTCAAACTTGTGCGGCGTTCGATGATATATGGCACACACACACACACACGTGTGCGCGCGTGCGTGTTTGCGTAATAAAAATAGCAATGATCTATGGTTTCACACACACACACACACACACACACACACTCACTCATTCTTTCACTCACTCCTTCACTCACTCCTTCACTCACTCACTCACTCATACACACACACACACACACACACACACACACACACACACACACACACACGCGCGCGCGCGCGCGCGCACGCGCGCACGTGCGTGTGTGCGTAATAAAAATAACAATGACTTTGTTAGAAAAATCTTGGGCTTAGTACGTGAATAGGCGGCAAATCACAGATGATTGACAAATAAAAACAGAATAGGAGTACGAACAGGTTCTAGGAACATGGAAAAAATAATGCATTTGGAATAAAGTATGCTGGCAGAACATTCGTGCCGCATTCAATCAGAGCAGCCGCTGCTATCTAAAGCTGTGCAATGGCAGGCATCGTCACGACACCGCTATTCAGTTTTCAATCAGCCTCTGTCACTTCATTTCTCTTTGACAGTGTACGTCCTGCGGTTATTATGGGAAACGCTGAAAGAGATATGGAATGGCGTGCGGAGGACCACCACTTTGAGCGGGCATTACACTTATAGCGGCTACACTTTGCTCAGGTGGCGTGCCACAGCCCTGTTAGCGAAGAAAAATGATACGTAGACAGCGAGTGCTTCATGAAGCAACACCGGCGCGGAAATTTTGACGGGTTCTTCTGTGCATACATCACGAAAATTCATGCTTTGTGGGCTCCATCGATTAAGTAACATGAAAAATTGAGAGCTATTTGCGAGCCTCGCTTGGTATTCGATGTGACAGCAGCGTGTTAAAAGGAGGCTGGAAAGTTGCGCCTTCATGTGATAAATTGGTAAATGCTATGAAGTTTATAGTGTTCCCGCAAGCCCTCTTCTTGGAAATTCTCGCTACGTGTCCTTTTTGTGCTTTTGAAAATTTTGCCTCCTAGTGATGAGTGCAGGCGCAGGAGTATCTCTGAAGGGATCACGTCGAAACGCACATTTACTCAAGTATAATTCGCGATCATTAGATAAGATTTTTCTAAGCAGGACAATATGATATGAAACTCTTGCACACTTATTAACGCTCACTTGACTGATGATGATGATGAAATGAATTCGTTTCTAATGAGTGTGGTAAATTTCACTTTGAATATGGGGTATCTGTTATCTAATAATATTTTGTGTAAAATTTGAAGAACAAGTTGAAAGTTAGGTAATGCACACGGAGGGTTAAGAAAAGTATAAGAAGAAAAAAATTACTTCTAGTTAACTTTGATGAACTGTGCACTAGTTCGTATGTCTGACTATCGTAACCTATTTATTATCTGAGAAAAGTAAGGTTTAGGAAGTTTCATTTTTATATTTTTTGCTGAAATCTGTGCGTGTAATGCTAAAAATTTCAAATTGTACATTTCATAGTTACACGACATGGGCTCAATGAAATCTGAAACCTTGTACGCTAGATCTATGGCACTCACAGAGAAAACTGTACTTTATTTTTGCCTACTATTAGAAGTTATGCACGATCCTATACACGCCTTCAATATTTATGTCTTCGTGATGTTTGGTGCTGGAATCACATGGTAGTGTGTCCACCTGTATTTCGTTTTTGAGCTGTTTCTCGCTCACCGAAAGTCATGTCGCAAAAGTGGTGTTTTCGGGACTATAAAATAGTGCTATATTAATACACCAAAAATTTTTTCGATTTTTATTGTCTTTTTAATTGATGCAGGAAAAGATGTTCAAACGCATTCGCTGGAAAAACGATAACTATTGTCTTTCTCTAATTTTTTCGGTTTTCCAATTTACCTTTAGGAGCCGCATCGCAGTTTCATTTCGCGTACCAATCCACTAGAGACAACTACTAAAGGTTACGCGAACCGTAACCTGTTGTATTTTTCCCATAGTTTATTGATATGGTAGCAGTGTTTGAAAGAAATGCCCTTAAGCTTCAAAGAAACTACGAAATGTTTACAAGAATACAATCTTAAAATTCACGGCCGAAAGTCATATTATAGACAGGACTGATGATTCTGAGTATTAAAAGCTCATTAAAGATTACCAAGTGTGCGTTGAGCCACTGGTAGGTGTGTCAGACACGTAGTTATGTTGAAGAGTTTCACGCTATTGGGGCAGTGTAGATAAAATTGTTTAGGCTCTTTTGAACTTTTTCGAATCAACTATGAACGCTAAGAGAAACAACAAAAATTTACTAAGGCCACCAATGACTGTGTCGCATCACTTTTCAAGGTTAGTTTATGTTTTTCTCTTGATAACCCTTTCTGGTAGCAACAAACTAGAATGAATATAACTAATAAAGCAATAGCGTGAAAATAAACTCACTCACTGGCGTAGATGTACAGGTGCGACGTAGAACTGAAACACGCTCGTAATTTCTGAACATTGATTCCCAGAGGTATTAGGGGGTGACAGGGTTTTGTGTGGATACACGAACACACTTATGATAGATCGTGAAGCGTCATAACTTTTGGGGAAGGGCATGAAACATAAAAGAGCAATTTCCTAATTATAATAAAAGATCGACCGTAAACTGAGTACCGCAACAACACTCACGTGAGAATTCCAAGTTCAGAAAAAATTTGCGCAAGATTCTTCAATACTTTCCTTTAAAAATAATGAAGACCCCTGGATGACGCTAACGTTTCAGCTCAAAAGCCGAATGCATCGCGTGCCTCTAAAAATTTTGACACGCAATTTTTTTTATTTTGCTAGTACACCTCGACTGGTCTCAGACCAATTGATAAAGTACTGTGTTTGCAAAATACCTGTCATTTTTCTACATTTCTTTTTTTTTCTTGGGGGGGGGGGGGGAGAGGGATCTTTATTGAAATTCTGTTTTCTTGGTAATAAAAATTATCGTCACAAATACTTTCTTTCGTATCTTATTGTACATACAATATTATCATACAATTTCTTATTAAAGATGGACATAATGAAGCCACAGAAAGCATAGGAGATGTAATTTTAATGTTCTAAGTGCGTTAAAGATTGATGTAGATGCGGAGAAAGAGAAGTGGGCGAAAAGATGAAATGCCGCTGGCTTGAACCGAAGTTGTACCTTTGTCCGAACCTTTGTTCACTTTAGTTTCTTTCCACCTATATCGCAATAACTACGGTGCACTTAAAACATCATGATTAGTTCCACCTGTACCAATGTAGGCTTCATTATCTTCTGTTCTTCATTAAGGTTGTGTGAAACCTAAACTCTACTCTTCGAAATTTCTTTTCTTCATAACCATATGTAAAATTTTTCACTGTCTAATATGGCGCCAAAAAAGTTGGATCAGTAAAAAGAGGGGGAAAGGTAACCCTGACGCACGTCTGGTTTGCTATTCTATGCAGAGGGATTGAAATTGCGAATCTCGACTGATGGAAAAAATTCAAGTAGGGAGGAGGAGCTATCAGTGTAAAACACGGACTTAGACACTACGTCTACCATTGCTTATATATGCAAGTCTACGTGACAAACTCCACGAAAGTTCACGGCACTTGGTCGACCTACGACAGGCGGAGCGATCGCCTAAGAACTTTGTCCCTGGAAGTTGTCTCTGAAAGCGGTCTACGATGGCGAATGCGCGCTGCTTCGTTGTTGTGGTTGCCGAAGTCACGGTCTGGCATTATACTAAACTCTATGTCCCAGGGGTGCATCGCAAGGAAGAATCGCGTTCATACACAATGCACAAATCCACCGCTTTGATGGTTTCCCTGAGACTTTCCTTCATGCAAGCCAGCACGTGGGACGGGTTGCGCGTTTTCAAAATATCCACGTAGTGTCATGAACGCACTGCTGTGTTGTTGTTGTTGGCAATAACTAACACCAGCAAACTTTTGCTCCTGTTTTATATTATGGCGCCTCACATTGTGACCTAAAGCTCAAAATGTTTCATACCTGGGCCAAGGGTTCAATAAGCTTCCTTACTTCATCGTGCCCTTAAAGGTAAACATCTGCAATTTAGATGAATTGCTTTGTAGGATATGGCTTTTGCTCATAAATGTTCGGGCAGAAGATGTTTCTTTTCTCAATCATAAAGCCTAAAAGACAGGGGGGAAAACTTGCTATAGCCGTTCGTTTTCTCGAGATGAAACTTCTTGGCAGAATTGTGTGGCTGTCATTGGCTTGCACAAATATGCCTCTTTAGATAAGCTGCTGGACGAAGAAAGTTTCGGGGCAGCAGTGTGTTCTAGTGCAATCTGTTCCTTCCTTTTCATTGCTTGTACGAAAATAGCTGCAGCGTACATGCGCACACACAGACTTCCCTGTATACAGTTCCACATCTCCTTCTCCAACTCAGAGCAAACAAGAGAGCCTCATTTTGTGCGCTGCAATATTTTTCTTTATTTGTCATTGTATTAACAGTTTGTATTTGCCATACAAGTGCGCGGACTTCTCAGTGGCAGTGACTTTCGTTTGAAAGAAGCAGAGTTTCTTTGGGATTGCCCTGAGTATGTAAACTTTGCGGTGCAGGTGGTATTCATTCCTGAACCTTTATTTCGTGAAAGAGCATTTCTTATGCTCGCGTAGTGTGGTGAAAAGGCAAACGAGCACAGATGTTAGGGGGTTTGCATGCATTTTTTTACTTACTCGAAGCTGCATTATTCCTTTCCGGGGTTCTTGCTGAGTGCGCGCACGTTTCTTCGTTTGTTAGTTTTCGCGTGCACGCGCTCTTTTTCATCGTGTAGCACACTCTTGTATACACTCTGTGTTGAAGCTTACAAGACGGTATAAACATCCCCAACATAATAGCACAAACGAAGAAGAAACACTATCGACGAAGAAACTGTTTGTTCTTAGTCCTTGCTGCATACACGTGTTTTCAACCGTAATGAATTACCAACTTGTCGAAAAGGCTTCTCTACTAAAGTTTACAAGTTGTACGAAACGAGGATGTGGCGAAGCCCCACGTCTCTCTGGTTTTGTCACTGTCTGCTGCTGTTTCGTCAGCAAGATTGGCTTGACGCGACCAGTAGCATTTCGTAACCTTGTTTACTCTTTGACGTGCGCTTTTTTTAGATGCGAAGCAGTTCTTTGACTACCCTGTGTGACGCTGGCCCCCCGAAAACGCACCGCGCACCGCAGGTGTTGGCGCAGTTCCCAGTAGGTCACACCACTGATGCGCATTGACCTCACTCTCTCCCTCGCCTGCCACGGACGATTGCTGCAGGTGTTACGGGCGAACGGGCGAGCCAACACCTACAGCAACTGCCACTCGCTACACCGCTGACCTGTCGGTTGACGTGCAATCAACCTAACGCGCACTTGGTGTACGCGTTGAACCGTGTCTGTACGTGCCGCCTACAAGAGCTATGCCAGTCGTATCTTCAAACAAATCTTCGAGCGCTCAGCCAATTTACCTAGATAATTTCAGGCCTCCTCACTGTTTATGCCACGGCCTATGACGTCACTCCTTTAGACTGGTGTGTTTAGCTGCACAAACATGCCCACGCTTGCTCTCGTTTCAGGTGGTCAAAATTTCCGGAGTCCTTCTTTACGGCGTCTCTCATAATTATATGGTGGCTTCGAGACGTTAAATGCCACATATCTATCTCTTTTGCTCTCGTCGCTGAACAGGCATGGATTTCCAAGCCTAACATACATTTTAGTGGCGTGCTCGTGTGCTTGCTAGCGACTCGAGAAGACCATGTTTATCTGTGTCCGTGAATACAGCGTAAATATGTGATCCGCTTTGTGCACTCGATACTCAAAATCTGTACGGCTGCAAATGAAAACTACTCAGATTTGGGTGCACGTTAAAGAACCCCAGGTGGTCAAAATTTCCGGAGCCTTCCACTACGGCGTCTCTCATAATCAAATGGGGGTTTTGGGACGTTAAACCCCACAAATCAATAAAATCAATGCAAATGAAAACGGTTGTGAAATGCTGCGTGGCAAGTTGTCGCGGCAAGGAAGGAAAACGGAAGGAAAATAGAGGGAAAAGAAAGGCAAGGAGGTGAACTAGCCTTTAGGCAGCCGGTTTGCTACCCTGCGCGTGGGAGAGGGATGGGGGAGATGAAAGAGAGCAGAGAGGGAAGATAGAAACAGCACATTCGGCAGCACATGCGCGCACACTCAGTCATAGTCCAGTCTTGTCTTTCGCGGTGTGTGACATTGCTGTTACAGTCGCTTGTTCAAGTCGGTGTCGCGTAGGAATTTCAACAGAGCTTTCGTCGCCTTCTGTTGCAGTGTCTTCTCTCGGGCACTTGACAGAATAGTGTCCACAGACATTTGGCTGTTGTCGATGCGCGCAAAAGCAGAGGCCAGTGACTGTCTCTGGATTTCATACAATGGACAGTCACACAGGACGTGGTGTAGCGTCTCTTCGCAATGACAGGCATCGCAGAGAGCGTTGTCGGCCATTCCTATGACAAAGGAGTAAGAATTTGTAAATGCCACTCCTAGCCATAAGCTAGGAAAAGATACCGAAGTTTTCAGTGCTCTCGTTTCCTAAGGACAACTAATGAAAGCGTGTCGTTCGTGAAACTCATGTCGACATTCATTTTTTTTTCGAGAACCGAGGCCACGTGTGTTTGTACTACGTATTTTTGTGTCGTTTCAATGGCACCACCTCCACTATGTTCCGTTCTTGCTCTGAAATGAAGGTGTCATGTGTGCTTCTGAATTGTTGGCTTAAGCCCTGGCATTAAAATAATAGACGCTCGTGGCAGTACGTTTTCAGAAGAGGCGTTTTTTCTACAAGGTCGGTAAACATTTTGCTATTGGCAATTAGCGCCGTGGATTTCATGTATTTCTCCTGTTTGGTTGATTGAGCAAAATAGAAGCAATGTTGTTGCATTGCTTAGTGCATTGTTTTTGTACATAATATTTTCTTACCAGTGTTATTACCACTTACTTGTGGTAATAAAATAAAACTCGCGCGACCTATCTGAGAGCACTAGAGTGTGTCATTGCGCAAGAGCTATTGATAGCCTCTTTATCGAGCGCTACCATGATTGAATTCAAGCTTAGCAAGCACAGAAATGCAGCTCTGTCAGCGCATACGCTGCACCAGTTTGCTGAATAATAATTCACGAGGTTTGAGAAAAAAATGCAGCGACGAACTGTATTACCACGGTGTCGTCATGTTTCACAACGGCATCGTCTGGCATGCCCAAGACTAATATTTTTATTTGGTTCAACCTGGGCTCTTAAAACGAAGTGTTACTCAACAAGCAAGAAGCTATAGACTGATAATGGCCACCCGAGCGTCGGCCGTCGATAATCTGATTATCGCTGGGACGCGCTGTCTTTTATACATTACGTATTGACCTTTCGAGCCTTATCAAGGGTGGTCATGCAATTTCTGCACTAAGCCTAATTACTCGCACCATCCACGCAATTTTAACAAAATGATCTACTGCAATCGAAAAGCTTCTCGAACAGTGTGGCGCAGTTTGCACCGAGCGCAGCTAACAGTTTTTGGGGGTCAAACCCAAATACGTAAAAAATAAACATTCGCAGAAACGCCCCTCTCAGATCATTCCAATGCTTAAAACAGAAAATTAAATAGAAAGCATGCCTTAATACTAAAAACAATAATCAAGAAAAATTAGAGGCCTCAGATTCTATAACGCGCACAAAATGGCTGAAGGTGCACGACATGGACGACTTCATGTCGTGTACTGCCTCATTGCAAGCTCACAGTACCACCGTTTCAAGAATTTTTATCACACTAAAGATATTCCATGTTTAGACGCACTACTGTGGGCCAATGGCTTGTCTTATGCAAACTCATGTACGAAGCTCAGTTTTCCGTGCCCTGCCATACATGTGTTGCACATCTAATGTCATACTGTATATCACTTGTTTGCAGGATTTTTTATTTTCATGGCAACTACATGGACACTTTCACCTGTAATTTGCTACTGGCGTCGACGTAATTCACCGTATACGTACACGTATATGTATATGTGAAAAAGCAAGAAAGAAAATTAACCCAGAAAAATACACTGGCGTGCGAAAGAGAACGTCCGACCTCTTGCTTGTGAGTGCCAAGGGTTAGCCACTGAGCCACGAAGGAGCACTCTCTTTAACGCTGAAATGGCAAGCTATTTATATTTACCACTTACCGCTGGCGATGGCCATCTCGGAGGAACTATAGTGTTTTCAGCGTTGCCAGCGCGATATCGCTATGAACATGCTTCGCCAGATCTTCACGACGCGGTGGCGGCGCACTCTCATCTCCCATGTGTACATTGCCCCACGGAAAGGCGGGGCTATGGGATTAGGGACGCTCACGCGTGCGCGAGATTATCTTTTGGTGGGGAGAATTGTACGCCTTTGGCTTTCAACGAAACGATTCCGGTGTAGTTAGCGGGCACACGAAGGTCACTGCACTCACTGTACAGTCTCCGTTTGCAAAAAGGGCTCGATTTTCAGACACAGTGGTGCAACAACTGAGACGCTTATTCGCGTTCATCTGTACTTGTGAGTGAGTTTCGTGCGTAATTTGTGCGTGAGAAACGTGGAGCACGCTATCATTTGCTTGCCATTCTTCGTGTGACCTTCCAGTTTGTTGCTAATGCGTTCACTTCTTGGTCCTTGCGGCAAAGCTGTGACATTTTTCTAATAATTTCTATTTGAATTAGTGACCAACAAGAAATAGCCGGTGCAGTCCTACAAACGTTGGCTTCTTCTTGTTTATCTTTTACCGAAACAGTGAAAATATAGAGGTCATAATTCAGCTTTTTGATGCGCGAAACACATGCCATATGTAGTCCAAGAAATCTTCGTACAAGTAAAAGTGATGTAATACGACGGACATGTGCAGGAAGCAAAAAGTTAAGGCTGAAGAAGCACCAACGTATGACTGGAAGAAATACGAGCCTCGAAATTAATCTTGCCGCTGCAACTGACATCGATGTTGTGCTTTCGCGTAGCAGAGTTATCCGCAGATCTCTACTTCTTCGCTTTATCATCGCTATACTGGTCTCCAGGGTCTGACGCTCTACATCGCCTCCATCCTGTTGCGATGTTAGGAATGGCCGCTCCGTTTTCTCCAATTTCCGGGGACCCTTTTCTTTTTGCGTTCTCCTAATCATGTTCGCTTTTTTTTGTGTGAGTGTGTGCGAAGTCAGGCGTCGAATGTCCTGGTGAACTCTATCGTGGACGTCCTTTGTCGTTACTTCCGTGCTAGAAATAAGAGAGATGAAAATCATGGTCTTGAGGAAAAGCAGCTGTAAGCAAAGTTCGTTGTTTCGTTAGCTTTCTTTCTTTCTTTCTTCTTTCTTTCTTTCTTTCTTTCTTTCTTTCTTTCTTTCTTTCTTTCTTTCTTTCTTTCTTTCTTTCTTTCTTCCTTTCTTTCTTTTTTTCTTTCTTGATAATGAAGGGGTATTTTAGCGTTATAACTTTCTTCTTTTTTCTGGGGGGGCAGGAAGAGGGGGGGGGGCTCGGAGAATATTTTTGAACATATAGAAGATCTCTTATCAGACCACCACTGGAACAAATGCAGGATATGTTCGAAGTGTGTTCTCAGTGGTGACAAGAAAGGTTTCTTTTTTATTCCTAATAATCTTTCAAATTTTTATTCGCATTGTTTTTTGTCATGTGGAATATAAAGTCACAAACCGTTACCTTCCCCATTGTTTTTAGCTTTTTTGCACCCTTGCGAGAGCGTAGTTCGTTATTAATTGTGTAGCTTATATAAGTCCACCAATACTTTTACTATTCGCACACAATAATGGTAAAAGCGTGCACGATCTTCGTTATGTTCTGTTTTGTTTCTAGCCGGCTGCATTTCCGATGGAGGCGGAAATGTCGAGGCCCGTGTGCTCAGATTTGGGTGCACGTTAAAGAACCCCAGGTGGTCAAAATTTCCGGAGCCCTCCACTACGGCGTCTCTCATAATCATATGGTGGTTTTGGGACGTTAAACCCCACAAATCAATCATGTTTTGTTTCTAGCTTATGCAGAACCAAGTGGCCACGAAACGCTTACGGTATCTTAACACGGTGTCTGGTAGCACTGATGCCCGTCGGCGGTAAGCAGAAAGCTCACACAATACTATGTTTTTTTTTTCTCATTAAGCAACTAACGTTGACACCATAGACAGCAGGAAGGTTGTTTCCTTACGCCTGCGTTTTATTAAATTAGGCCATACCGGATGTTGAAGAATTGAGCTGCTTGCTTTACAACGTATAAAATGTTGATATACTGCTGAAGCATTCAGTGCTTCGCCCTTACAGTGAAGCTGTGACTTTCAAAGGAAATAAAAGTGACGTGAGTTTAAGGTTAGCGTGAATGGGAAAGAACGGCACACGGATTTACTCAGCGTTTAGTCTCAGTAAGCAGTCTTGTTAGGAATAGCTATAACGACGTATTGAACACCTTCCTTGCTGAGGATAGCCCCGAGAAGTGCTCATGGTTGCTGTTTTCGACAGAAAGAGTGGTTTCCTAATCTGTCTAATGCGGTTCGAAATTCCGCTCCGAGCAAACAGAAACTAGCACATTTACAAATGCGTTCGTCTTCTCGCACCTACCATTCTCGCGTGCAGGGCTGTTGTTTAAGTCCATGCCAGGTAGAAAAAGCTGTTTGGAAAGACCACTCCCAACCAAATCTGGAATGCAAGTGCTTCTTCGGTTTTTCGGATTCGTGGCAGAATACGTTACTGTGTATAGTGTGCACGAGCTATGAATGGTGACCGGTGCAATTTACGTTGAGTTAAATCAGTGCAGTCTGATGTGCTAGAGAGTGGAGTCTTGCAACAACTTCGATCCTCAAAGGTTTCGCATTTGTTAGGGCAAGCATCCCGGCTGGCGTAAACTCGTGTAAGGTTACTGTAGGCTCAGCAATATCTCTACACCCGCTTCATGCACATTGATTAAATGCAGTTAGCATCTGATGGTGTGGAATCCACTAAGTAAACAAGCTAGGCAGCCGCAGTTTAAACACTCATGCTTGCCTCTAGAACATTCGAAGCACTGCTGCTAAGCTTAAGCTGTCTTTTTTAGGGACTTGGCAAACAACTGAGAAAGTGCAGCTGTGGCTAGTTGAGTTAATTTCAATTCAAATTTATTTCATTTCAAAGATGAGAACACTTACTGTGAGTTCTAGCTGATGTGTTTGAGTCTGGTTTGTTTTGCTCTAGTTTGTGGTGCACGCGTCTAGAAGAGCGATATGCCAAAAAATACTGGTGCAGTCAAATTAGGGCGTACGGTAGGATAACCCGAACGCCAAAACTAAGTTGTCGTAATAGTGTGTAAGGTGTTCAGTTAGTTTTATTGAGCTCTTCGTAAAATGTTGGCATCTCGCTGCACTGATTTCGGTGATACCTGCTTCAAAATTGTATTTGTCAAATGGGGAAGAAACTGCGGTTCCTCAATGTCTGCAATAACAATTTTTGGAAACAAGAATACCGTGTGGGAATATGATGTTACTGGCCGAATGAATTGCATGAACTAGTTTTTTTTTTCAAGAATAAAAGAAGCTGTTTTCCAGAATCACATGTATTGCATACAGGGCCTTAAACTTTCCGTTGAACAGTAATATTTCAGAAATATTCTCCTTAGTGTAAAATACCGCGAAAATAGCAGGCCGGCCCACAAAAAGCGCCTGGCACAGTCTTGTTTCTCATCGTCCAGTAGCTGACGACCTGGTCTGTTAATACAGACCATTCTTGTGTCGCTTATTTATGATGCATGTTGTTATTTTTTTCTTTCTTCTTTGTGGAAGCGGTAACGTGTCAATCTTCGTAAAACTTTAACCACGCCACCTAAAACAACAGCAACAAAAAAAGAAGAAAAATTTGTCGAGGTTTTTAATCGAACGAAACCAGCTGTGAAAAAAAAATAAAGTGGTGGACTGTCTGAAAACGTTCCGCATTGTTTCAGTGAGCGTTCCGTCACGTTTAATTATTATTTCGTGCGCGGGAATGATCTTGATAGCATTAGCGAAGTTTGAATTCTTGCTATACCTGAGCTCCGTGAAACAATTACCCAAAACCTATCTCATAGCGTTATCGTTCTTTCTGCGCACGACGTTCCCAAGGAGCGAGGCTGAGGCAGGCAAGCACGCTAACGGGGATTCAATACAGAGCGACGGCACTCACCTTTCCCTGCCGCTCTGATGCATCACCTTTGTTTCGAGAGCGCTTCTCTTTCCGGGTTCCTGAGCACTCCGATTCAACACCCCTCTCCCCCTTGAAGCAGACGGCCGAACCGTCGTTTCGATTCACCATCGTCATCGCTCAGCGAGCAGCGTTCCTAATTTGCCAGGTGCTGCAGCCGGAGGTTGGCCGCCCTCGCGAATTCATTGTTCCGGACACGAACGGCTGACTTGAAAAATGCCTCACATTGGAATCTCAGCGCTCGCTTACTCGTTCCCTGCCTTCGTCCTTTCCTCTCGCTGCCGCCTCGCTTCTTTCTCCTAATGGCATCGCCGCGACACGAGCACGTAAACACGGGGACCTTCGCCGAGCGCAGGCGCCGCAAACAGACAAAAGGCGGCGGTTTCCGCCTGAATATTTGATTCGCCCGGATTAACCCGGCGCGCGCCCTTCCGAGCTAGCTCCCACCAGGTCGAGGGGCTTTTGTGATGCCCCTCTATGTCTCCTGGCGATGGTTGCGTCCCTCTTTCTCGGTCTCTCTTTCGCTCGAGTGTCGCCGAAAAGGACTCCTTTGTTTCGGCTCTCCTCTTCGGGGCCGGCGTGCTGTCGTGCGCGGTCGCTGTAAAGAACGCGCACCGCGCTTTTTCACTGAAGACCTACACCACCTATAGGCACGCGAGCTGCGTCAGTGCGAGTGGCTTTCAGGCTAGTCGTTCTTTCTGCACTGTCCTTCACCACTTTCTTGTGGCTAGAAAAAAAATAAAACAAAAACTTTATTCTCTTTCAGTTATTATTAACCAAACCTATGGCCGGGCACAATATTGTTTCAAGAAGAATTGTCGCTAGTGAAACCGAAAAAAAATGTTTCTCTTTGTATGTGCTTATTTCGTTAACCTTCAGCTTTCCATTTTTGAATGCGAATGTGTAGACGATATACACATGAATTCCGAGTGCACGGGACATGCTGCAATGAACACAAAATAAACCAGACGAGAACACATGGCTCTTAATACACTTTATAACATCAGAAAAGTCATACAGTAGGAGAACAGAAAATTCAAGCGCTATACATAAGTATTTCCAACGTAAAATACATAGCTATACTCCAATACTTGTCGGAATCCTGGGTTCAAAAGGCGTTTGTTTTTAGGTCAGTACACGAGGACGTATAAATTAAGAAAAGAAAGGGAGCAGCTACCTCCTATCTTGTGGGTCTGTACAAAGGGGGTTCTACTGGCTCTCGATATTACAAATAATGAGCAATGGGAGTCCAATCTGTTCAGCACAACTAGAAGAACTGCTTTGAGCTATGCTAAGGGCTGATGCCGTCATCGGATTTCTCAGACCAATTCCTCTGAGTGTGCTCAACAGCCGATGGCATCTTCAGTCCGTTAAATAGCACCATCAAGGCCACCGGATTCTCACAATAAAGATTCCTTCTCCTCTCTGCAAGCCAATGCAGCGAACCACGCAAGCATAAATATTTTTAGGCTAGACTTTAACGCGCAATATGATGAAGGCGTGATGCTCTCAAAGTCTGAGTGAGCCAAAGTTTCAATTGATGCAATCACGTGCTGGAATTATATTCAAAATGAAGGCCATTTTACTCAGTCTAGGATAAAGGGCGGCACACCTTGTTCTGCATGGCCTCGGATAGCATTTGGTTATTATTTTTTGTTGCGTATAGGTCTATTTGAGCTCAGCCGAGTTTAATGAGTACCCTGTAAGTTCTGTCAAGCCTAAGTAAAAACGAGACCCTTCTGATTTCGTTCTGCTGAAGCCGCCTTAACTACCACGGAAAGTAGCCGATTTTCGCGCTGGCATCTCCTTCAAACTTGTGCGTACAAGTATAGACCCGACTTCTTTTTCCCCTTATCTATCTCTACCTCACGATGAGGGCTCAGAATTGGGCGTGCCACAGGCACTTTGCTCTGCAGTATCAGCTTCGAAAAGAGCGAAAAGAGAGGGGCGAGGGTGCGTTCCTTGACCAGGCCATCCCTAATAGGGTTCGGCGAGTAAAAGACAGGGAAAACGGGTGTGCGTGGCGCGACACATGCTGGCTGCTTCTATGCCAGCCGCCATCAGCGAGCCAATTTCCTCGGGACCGATAAGCGCGTGAACGTTGTCTCGATATGGGCGTACCGGGAAGCCTTCAACAAGGAGTCCGGGTCTTCCCTTACTCCTCGCTGTGCCACGCACACGTATATAAGTAATCAGGGCTCGCCACTGTAGACTACGGCGGCCCACCTTATTTGAGATATTTTCGATGAACTCTTTGGCCCTGGTCATTTACTGCCTGGACTACAAATTACTGGCGTTAGGACATTTCGCGAGAGAAAGCAGGGTTTGTCGTGCGGGATAGGTTGATAGGGGTTTCAATGAAGCCTAACTGGAAAGGTTGGAAGCAGAGTACCTTTGATTACCACGTTTCACGCGAAAATGGTCAAGTTTTCCTAGAAAATTAAAAGTGAAATACAGGAAATAAAACATCCGTTACCACATGCAGACACTGAAGTGTAAACACAATTTTAAAAACAATACTCCTGGCAGCATTTCTGCTGGAGACCCATGTGCTTCGATAAAGTATATAAGCGCTCCTTAAAGAGCGCCAGGTGGTAGAGATTTGCGGAGTGCTTCATTACGGCGCTTCTTATTATCATATAGTGGTTGTAGGATCTCAACTAGTGTTAAAAAATACGACATTAGACTCTAGGGTTTGCGTTTGAAAACTGCGATGTGGTTACGAGGCAAGCGGTAATGGTGGGGGCCGAGTTTTTTTGACTGGAGTTCTTATAAAAGAAACCCAATCAGAACTTTTAATATTAGTAAATTACCCTTCCTCTGTTACTGAATCCCCGCGCTTATCACAGTGATAAGCTATAAAAACCACAAAATGCAATTGTGGGCTTTGCTTGGAAGCTTACGCACACTCGCCCTGGCATCATATGCTGAAATGATCGTGTGACACTATCTTCAACTAACGTATACATTGGCATTTTCTGGCCTGGTGGCACATCAACGACATTCACGTTGAGGCAGCGTCAGAAAAATAAATACTCATTATTATGCAATTATAAAGAAGTAAACAAAAATTCACCGAGGGTCGAATAGTTGATAAATTTGTCCGATTCAAGAATGACTGGCCATCGATCCCTTGATTATTTGGAAATGTCCTATAAAAGACCAGCTTTTTCTTTGCTCCTGTTGGGAAATGAAATTCCCCTATATGGTAGTTAGTTTGCACCGTACATGAACGACAGGTTGCCAAAGTGCCACAGACACCGAGAAGGTCGACTGGTTGCGACCTACTGGTCACTATATAGCGACATCCGAACGTGCCTACAACGGCAGAGAAGAAAGGGTTCGGTGGCGGCTGTCTGAGGCACGATACTCTCGGGAGATTCTTTTCTATCCGTGCGTATGGCAGCAGAGAACGAGGTGAATGTACGACGGGCGTTGGCTAAGTAACCGAAGGAAGAAGACGTCCGCATGACTCCCGTGAACTCCGTCCCATGACAGGGAGCGGTACTTATCGAGGCAGCCATTAGCTGCAAAGCGGTGCCGCTGCCTGCCTGCTGCGCTGTCAGTGCTTTAGCTTCCTACGTCGCCTTTCATCTTCTTAGGCAGCAGCGAAACACCCTTCTCGCTCTACGTGAGTCCTGGCTAGCCTTACATCGTGGGACGTTGATGTATGCGGCTGCAAAAGAATACCATCGATGAAGTAAAACCTCCGGCTGTGCCTCGTTCATCTACTTTCTACGCGATCCGCTCCACTTCCGTCTTGAAATCCACTGCGCTCATAGAACGGCCGTTTTGCCTTTTCTGCTATGCCTTCGCCGATGACTTGCGTGCCGTTCACCGGCGCGGATTTTGACCATCGATTTTGGAATCATCGTTCACGATAAGCCCTTTCCTGCCTTCGCCATTTTGTTTTATACTTGCGCTATATTTTAGTGCCGGAGAGCTCCGCGTGCCATTTCACCCTTGTGGGAGTCCTTTGCCATGTTTTTACGTTGCCTCCATGAGCTCGCTGTTCATGAAAAAATGGTGGCTCATAGATGGACTTAGCGCGAGAGACAGTACCGATAAACCTGGAAGGATGAAAAACGAGATTACGCCTTGAAGTACCCATCAGGGCTTACAGCGTTCGCTGCTTCGGACGGCACCCAAGCGGCAGCCCAAGTAAGCAAGGAACAAGAAAAGGTCGGGGCTCTTATGGAGGTAAAACGGTCGGGAAAAATATTGTAAGCTGCTGCGAGTACGACAACACATAATACTGCGAAATAATGGTTATTCGGTAGGGTGGTGTTGTGGCGTGCCATCATTCGAAGCATTCAGAGATTACTGCAGATTTAGCGAGAACATACAAGATAACGTTCATTTGGATCACATTTTATTTCCGCAAGGATATTTCGAGCAGTATGTCCCACGTAAGGCAAAATGAAAAAAAAATATATTTTGTTTGCTTAGGCTTTCGATCAGCCTTTCTCTTTTAGAGGTAACATACGTGAACGAAAACATTGCAGAACATGGTACCCTCACGCACATACGGTAGTTCACTGCCGCTCTCGTTCTATCTATCTATCTATCTATCTATCTATCTATCTATCTATCTATCTATCTATCTATCTATCTATCTATCTATCTATCTATCTATCTATCTATCTATCTATCTATCTATCTATCTATCTATCTATCTATCTATCTATCTATCTGTCTGTCGCCCCGCCGCGGTGGTCTAGTGGCTAAGGTACTCGGCTGCTGACCTGCAGGTCGCGGGTTCGAATCCCGGCTGCGGCGGCTGCATTTTCGATGGAGGCGGAAATGTTGTAGGCCCGTGTGCTCAGATTTGGGTGCACGTTAAAGAACCCCAGGAGGTCAAAATTTCCGGAGCCCTCCACTACGGCGTCTCTCATAATCATATGGTGGTTTTGGGACGTTAAACCCTACAAATCAATCTGTCTGTCTGTCTGTCCGCCCGTCTGTCTGTCTGTCTGTCTGTCTGTCTGTCTGTCTGTCTGTCTGTCTGTCTGTCTGTCTGTCCGCCCGTCTGTCTGTCTGTCTGTCTGTCCGCCCGTCCGTCTGTCTGTCTGTCCGCCCGTCTGTCCGTCTGTCTGTCTGTCCGCCCGTCTGTCTGTCTGTCCGTCTGTCTGTCTGTCTGTCCGTCTGTCTGTCCACCCGTCTGTCTGTCTGTCCGCCCGTCTGTCTGTCTGTCTGTCTGTCTGTCCGCCCGTCTGTCTGTCTGTCCGCCCGTCTGTCTGTCTGTCTGTCTGTCTGTCTGTCCGCCCGTCTGTCTGTCTGTCTGTCTGTCTGTCTGTCTGTCTGTCTGTCTGTCTGTCTGTCTGTCTGTCTGTCTGTCTGTCTGTCTGTCTGTCCGTCCGTCCGTCCGTCCGTCCGTCCGGATTTTTTCCCCACAGCATACACAATAAGAAAGTAAGAAAAGTTTGGGTGCACATTAAAGAAACCCAGATGGCCAAAATTCCGAAGTCCTCCACTACGGCGTCTCTCATAAAGAAAAGGTCGTTTTGGAACGTTATATCCCACATATCATTCAAACCGAAAAAGAAAAGAAGAAACTCTGTTAATTCTTTATTACAATTCTAGCTTGACACTAATGTGACTCGCTTTAAAGAGGCACTTGAAGTCGCTTTAGGGGTCATTACACTCTCTTCTGAGAGTCTTGTGACCCACAAAACAGTTAACGTGCCTCTTTAAAGGTTTCTTTGCACATGACGTGCTAAGTCAGGCAGACCTGAAAGGAGTAACACAGAGCCGTATATAAAGCGAGTATACGTCTCTGGAGTCACATATACTTTTTGTTCTTAATGTGTAGGCAGCAGGCCACGATAATACAGGATAATAGCCCGCCGTTTCTATGACAACTCAAATGATTCCATCGAGAATGCGATCACTCAAAGTTCTCGGTATTACAAGCTGTGACATTTAATGCCTGCGTCTCAAAACAGTTTCAGAATCGTTTAATATTGACAACCATGTTTTTTTTAATTCATCACGTGTATGTTCATTTTGATCCATGTGCTACACCGTTTTCATAAGTAGTTGCTGCTTGTCGTTACCATTTCGTCCTTATACGGGGCGGGAATAGACGTTCATTCGGTTCACTGCGAGAATAAAAAAATAATTTAAGCAACGATAGACTTCTCGTATAACTAGACGTCGATTACAAATATTGATGTATGCCTAGATTCTATGCAGTGAGAATGATATAGATAGCGCAGTTGTTACGCCGTTTTGTATTTTTAGTTGCGCGCCATGAGCACTGCTAGGCTATTTTACATTTCTTTTGCACAAGAGAGAAATGGTCATGACCTTCTGTGCAATTTCACCGGTGTGCTGCAGCTTAGCCGTGCTCAGTTCAAGTGTGCTGGATTCCCCAATCTAGTGGTTTGGCTCTCGCCGCGCAGATGCTGCTTCTCATCCTGTAACTTTCATGTACCCCGTACCTTTTCTTCTGCTGCCACTTTCTGACACTGTGGCCGTTCACAAAGACAACCTTAGGCGCACCACACGAGCTTTCATACCTCTGCGTGGTCATGACCTCCCGAGTCGACTTACTCGTCAAGAGGAGGCATCATTTCGAAGGGTTCGCGTTAGTGCAGCTGTGACGCCTTCGAACCGCGCGAAGTGATGCTACACCAACACAACTTCAAACTGCCCATTTTGTCCCACGCTGGTGCGGGAAACGGACCTGAACCACTTTTTATTGATATGGCTCGGACTTCAAGCGGCTCGTCGACGCTTTCTGTGGAGTGCGGGGCCCCAGCACACCAGGCCGCCTCACTTTCAGGAATGTATTTGAGCCCAAACGAAGGTCCCTCCTCGAACTCATGAAGGAAACGAAACTGCATTATTTTATTTAGTATGCATTGATGCTGTAGAGAAAACTTACGCAAAAAATTAAAATCTAGCACCATTTGGAAGGACCATTCAACATCAGAATTCTGTATATCTTTATGTATACTTGTTCTCCTTCGTCCATGTGTAGCATATACTGGAGTTCAAGTACCTGAGAGTACCTTTTATAGAAAACCATGAGCCCTCCTTACGTTTCTTCAATTTTCATAAATGGAGGCAGAGTGCAGTCTACCTGTCGATTTCAAGTGTTCCTCGAAGTGGAGCGACCTGATTGAATTACACCAAATCGAAGGAGGTACACTCCAGTATGGCACGTCTCGACTCATTGCTTCACTCCGTGAGCCATTCGAACTTGTCACCCACGAAACGACACAGCCTCTTGGCAGAGCGTTACAATCCTAGCTCGCTGTTATAATAACGCAATCATCGCCGCTCATCCTGATCCACTTATAGAGACTGCATACTCATATCACCCCGCAGTTTCGTCCTCCGGGCCTGTCTTTTTTGCACACGCGGTAGGAAAAAGTTCTTTCGCTTGATACGTTCGCTGGAAGTTTGACACGTGCGGAAAATTTGGCAAGGTATTCCTTCTCCCACAGTTATTCTAATCACCCCAGTTTCGCTATTCTTTCTCACTCTATAAAGCATCACATCACTATCGCACATAAAGCTAACATGAAGCCCATCAGAGGCAGGTTTAACATAAAGAATGTTAAATCAGTAAATGTTCGTAATAACTCCATGTTTTTGGCGTTATTCGACTCCATGTAGTGCACTTTGTGTGCGTTTGTGTTTCTGACAGAAGCACCTCAGTCTTCCATTTGAAGAAGCTCAATGAAGCGCAACGCTGCGCCGCTTTTATGAGACGACTTACTAGTGGTACCATGCCCCAGAAACTCAGTGCTAGTTTCAGTTGCAAAGAACATGCAAGCTTAAAGCGGTTGCCGGACGTCCTAAGATCCGGTTGAACGAAAAGAGGTTTATGTGAATGTTCGCATATATGGGCTTTCACAAGTTTTCACAAATAAAAAATTCGGTACCCCTGTACAAAATTATTTTTTTGTTTATATATTGGTTTTTATTCTATATTTTATGAATAACAAATTGGGCGAAGCGCGGAAAGTGATTGACTTGCGTTCGTTTCGCTTGCATCCCCTTCTTTTTGCCCCTCGCTCAGCTATATTTCAAGTTGGATTGCGCTCAGTTATCTCGCTCACTTGGCGTACCAGCTGCGGGGAAGATCAAGACAGCAAGTTGTGGCGGGGACAGAACAGAAGCCGCAGTGAGCTATGCCGAAAAAGTCAACATTACATTCGTCAAAGATGGCCTAATCGGGCAACACAAGTTCTCCGCGGCTCTGTCGTGTGCTAACGCAAGTATTTCGTGCTCCGCGAAGGTTTTTTGGCGTTGCCTAAAGGCAGTGGGTGAACACAAGAATTTGAAACCATTATTTGATTTCGCATGAGTACATATGAGTAAACCCAGTTCTCAGCAAGCTCGACTGGACTGACAGAAGTGCAGAACCGCTTGAGCAACTGGTAAAGATGGCAGCATAGCTTCTGTCGGGAAAATGCGTTTGTTGAAAGGCTTCAATTCGAGTTGGCTCGGCTCTATTTTTAGTTTCTTTTACTTTTGGCGAGTAGTTCAAACGATGTCAAATAATTATACGCTGCTTCCTGCTCACAAAATTCTTGAAGTTCCGGTTTCAAATTTTTTTGAGTATTTACTTCTAATAGTGCCACTGAAATACACGTGATGGACTAAATGCTTCTGAAAAAATATTACAGAAAGTGTTGGTGGAGCCAACGTTTTTGATAAGTGCAAGTGAGCTTTTCTTCGTCAAAGCAACGCTATTGCCCTGACGAAGACAAGTAAACTTGCCGAAACACTGTTTCCAGCAATGTTCTTTTTCGAAAGACTTTGAATCGCTTCAAGCCTCAACGTGCCCCTGAACTTCAGTCTCGTTCGGTACTCAAATCCTGTAAGAAAACTATGCGCGTCATAATAACAAACGTGGTTGAGCCAAATACGACGTGTCCTACTCGCGATTGTTGATGATTTTCGCTATGGTTTGGATATTCTGGGTTCAACGTTTGCTTATTATGTGCTTATGTCAGTTTCAAACTCAAGCTGCTTGTATAGATTGACACTTTGACACTACATGTATGTGTCGGTTTTTTATGCAAAACAAGCATTAAAAAGCGCGTTTCATATGTGTCGATCGAGTTTCGTCTTAGTGAGAAATCAGTCAGCTTAACTTTCGCCTCTTCACAAAACATGAACTGATATATATATATATATATATATGTATATATATATATATACAATATTTTATGCCAACATTGCCCAAGCAGCCAGCGGACCCGAAAGAAGGCACAAGCGCATTGCGTTGCATGTGAAGTGGGAAATGTGGGCTTCCGTGGCAACCCTCCTCTTCGTGATTTTTCGTCCGTTCCCTCTATTTGAGGGCCTCACCTGCGACGCCATGAAAAAACTTTTCCGTTGATTATTTCCAGTAAGATGCCCGGCAACCACCAGTGGTAAAAACGGCGCGGCCGCTGCCGAGAGCGAATACATGGTAGGTGTAGAGAGTTTCCACCCCCTGTTAGTACTTCCACGCATTTTCACGAATGCATGATGCTTTACACGAACGCCGAATTCACTTTCAGTGCCTAGTTCCGTGCAAAGTTCGCTCACTGTAAGTGCTCGTCAGAAGCCGTACAAGGCATGCAGCATGAAATGTTGTCCCGAAGTACACCCGCTGTAGCGACGCGGCGTCTTTGCGATATCAATGACAAGCGAAGTGCTTGCAATACTCGAGATATACCAGTACGACGGCTGACGCGAAAGTCTGCAGCTTCAACACGTCGTGGCAGTTTGACGACACCTACGCGACTGTTTCGAGCTCCAGTGCACTCTCTTACACACTCTACGGGCTTCCAATTCAGTTTTATTGCCGTAATTCTTCTTCATGCCTCTCATACTTTACATTCTTCACCCACTTATTTCTATCAGGCTTTTCTGAAAGCCAGCGTCCTTTACCGTCTTGCTACAGCCCATTAGATTTACGGAAGGCCCATCACGGAGTGGACTGTACATAGCATGTGTCATAACCTGACGGGCAGGTGTCCTTTTCGCATAGTTTGGTTGGAACGTACCATGACGTTTTCAAGTAGCGCAGCCCAACGAAATAGAGAGCACCTTCCTTTGTTTGCGGTTTCATCCACGTGTCGTTTGCCGTGTTGAGTTGCCTGCCTGATAGCACCTCACTATCCGCACGCTGTTTGAAAGCACCTGAATATATATAAATATAAATAGAACGAAAGAGGTGGTCCTACCGTATATTCGTATCACGGAACATTGCGCGCGCAATTCCGCCCGCAGCAGTATAGTCAATGCAAGCACTGCTTCGTTGGCGTTCGTTTTTGAAGAGGGCTGCGTCTCATATCGCGACTTTATGGTTCGTTTACGACCTGAGCGCCGCCACCGCCTCGGCTGGGCTATGGCCTGCAAAAGAAACAAAGCACAGTGTCGCTGCTTCCGCCGTTTGCAGCGCTGAGCTGTTCGGCGCGATGACGGCCGGCACCGCGAGAGGTCGTCTTGCATTATGCCGAGCGGCCGGTGCGTTTAATAGCGGTGAGGCCCGTTGCGGTAATGACACCCGCTCGCTGGCTTGTTCACAGAATCTACATTTTGAACGCTTCTCGCGCTTCCTCTCGCTCTGCTGCCTGTGGCGCACAATGAAGGGAGCCCCGTCGTCCGTGTGGCGTTTGATCGAGCAAGTGCGCCGGCGATGCTCTTGCGCCCGGGGAATGCCGGCTCGTAACAACCCTTATCGGTGTGGCTGCTAGGGAAAAAGCGTACGCGCGTGTTCGTAAGTGTACGCACGTTGTGCCGCCTGTATGTGCGTTGCAGGTATAATGGGAGCCTGTGAACGGCCGCGTTATGCCGCGATGGAAGCCGATCTCCACTGCGGTGAAGGGAAGGGTGTTTTGCTGTTCTTGCAGGTCTGAAGGCAAAGCGGCTCGGTGCGCGTTAAACGTTTTGTTTGCCAGGTTACAATGTTTTTTTTTTTCATTCGGTTCTGTTCATTCATCTACGGTCGCAGCGTGCGTATGGTGTAACCGAAATTTGCAGCGGGCGAGCGCCTATTGCAGAGGAACGCAATCATTTGGCTTGTCCAGGCGTTACAAGTTTTTCCTCTTGTGTTATAAATGTTGCTTTTCGCTTAGCTAACGTTGTTGGGATCACTATTGAAACCATGCGTGCGCTGCATATAAGCGAGAAATAAAAACAGCCTCTTTTATATAAAAGAAAATACAGCAGGAATGGGTGGCTGTGGGCTATGGCGCGTTTATTCAAGAGGTCCTGCTTACCGGTATTCATGAATAACAGCAACGCCTATAGAGTACAACTTTATCTCTTAACAATTTGGTCTTGTAGCTTTTTCAGTGTAGCCTCGTTAAAGACAGAATATATCCAGACACTCGTTGATTACCAAGTCTTACATCATACACTGCGCTAAAGGGAAGTACTTTTTACCATAGTGCCTACGTAAAATGCGAAATAATATTAATAAACCATTCTAGTAATTGTTTTTCCTGCACACGGGCGAATTTAAGCTTTCGGTTTTTGCTAGTTTCATGTGACCGAAAAAAAGAAAACCTTATGTTCACCTTATATATTATGATCCTTACGTATTATGATCTGGGCAGCCTTCGAAACATATATGTACCAGTACGTCAGGTATATGAGTCCCAAAAGTACCAGAATTTCAGCTTGCTATGTTTTTATCTTTATTTAGGTGATGCGCAGCAAACACTGATAGTGGTGGCGATAAATTATGTTGCAGATGGCAAGATTTTTCAGACTATCATGGTGAAAGATTGTACCACGTGATGTGGTGGTACCTGTCGTTGGCAGACCTGTTTCTCAATGAATGACAATCGGCGCATTAGATACATCAGTGTGAGCTAATCTTCTCATAATTATTGTCAACTTGAGCTTGGTTATACTGTTTTGCGGGGAACAATTATTTTGCTGGTTCTGGTGCTCTGCAGTGGTCCCTGTTGTAATGAAGCTTCCAAATGTTGAGGAACATCTGATTTTTGATGGTCAAGTGGCCTTACCTTTATGCTTGTTGCTCGGCGCTTGCAGCGAGCTTGTATAACTTCTGCGTGACTAATCCTCTTGAACTTCACAAGTTATTTACGTTAACCTTAAATAACTTGGATCACTAGTCGAGCGAAACTTCAACTGTGCCACATTTATCGGTTGGTCTTCCTATGTATCAGTCAAATTAACAGTGGAGATAAGATGGAAAGGGAGAAACGCGAGCATCTACATTCTCTGTTGTTCTACATTTATTTTCAAGCGCTTGCAGCATGGATAGCGATAAAAATCAGCTAGAGTCATCCGTGACACAATCAAGAACAATCTAACTCGTTTTTATTGCCCACAAAGTCAGCACATTGACGAAAACGTCATGCCGCGCTGTTCACGCTTCTTTCCGTACCCCCTTGTGCATGCGGTAAAATCTTGGTAGGATTGAGTGGCAACCATAGGTTTCCTTGTATAGCGCACATACACGACAGGGTGAACGAAAGAAACATGACGTGCGCTGTTTGTCTGTATTTTGTCCTGTCGCGTATGTGTGCTAGAAATAATCCTACTGAAGATGTGCTACCAACAAGCGCGTATCGCATACCTTGTCATGTATAGGGATCTGATGGCAAACAAAATTGCTCGCTTTTAGACCTTAGTGCTACAGACAGATGCCATATAGGACACGAAGATGAGCTATTTTTCTTTCTCGAAGTGCGTAACGCGATGGCTCTACCATCGCGTGTGGAGAAATGATCCACGCAAGCGAGTAAGAAGCTTCACAAACAGGAGGACCGTTTCTTTTTGTCATTGCACCTGGGAAAGTCGAGAGAGTAAAAACAGAAGAGGAGGGAGTGTTCACAGCAACTGTGGAGGCCAAACCGGGAAACTAAGGGTCCAAAGCAACCAATGTAGCAAAATAAAACGAATGGCCGCAACGGGCCGAGTGGTGGCGAGCGGTGTTTTGTGGACGGCAGCGGGCCGAGAGTGGGGCTGTTGGCGCTCGCGCGTTGTGCGGCCACTTGATAAATTTGGCTGCGGGAGCCGGCCGTGGATAAATCTTCATTACTTCGAAAGCAGACACAGAGGTCCGGGTCCATTTGCGGGGACCCCGCGGTAGCCACCGTTGCCGTGCAGCGGAGAATGAGAAAGGCCATGAGGAGTGCCGAAGGAATAGGGGCTGCAAAGAGCGACGCGGGGTGGCCGTAGGTGAAGCGTGGCCATCCGCGGCCCACTCAGAGGTTCGCCCAGTGCGGAATGGCGATGGGTGGCCTGCCGCTACCTTGTGTCACTCGACCAGCCTCCATCATGACATGTTTTTGTTTGTTTTTGCGTCTTCAACAAACCTGATTCCGCAGTCTCAATGCCATTATTTTTTCCCAGTGTATCAGACACAGAGTTAGGAAACCTAACTTTACGCAGTGGTCTAGTGGCTATGACGTTTGTCTGTTGACCGGAAGGTCAAAAGATCGAATCCCCGCCACAATAGCAGTATTTAAATGAAGGCGGAATGGTAGACATGTGTGCTCTCAGCTACAAGTTAAAGAACCCCGGTACATTGAAATCTCCGCCACACTCTTCTACGGCACCTCCCATATTGATACTGTTGTTTTGAGACGTAAAGCCACCAGAACTATTTTGAGAGTTAGGAAATGTTGGTTGTTTGGTTTCAGGTGTTTAGAATAAAAACTCACCAATTAGCCGTATTTCAGTATCGTTAACCTAAATGCAAACCTCCGGTGTAAAACGACGTAGATAGATCCTTGTGCACGTATATGTGAAAATTATTTTGCTTCTAGACTGTATCAAAATGTGGCTCCATTTCTAAACAAAATCATGTTTCATCTCAACACTGAGGACGATCAGGGATGGAGCCGAGAGGGTTCTGCACGGGCACGACTGGAACTACGACACAGTATGAATGACACAGAGAGGCAACGTGGGGGAATGAAAACGTACAGAGAGAAAGAAACACGTTTAGAGACGTTGCCGGTCTAAGTATAATGAAGCTCACACTGTAGATTAGTCCAGACAATATAATTAATGATCATATGAGCAACCATAGGTAATGGACGAAGGTAAGGCAGAACATGTCGTAATCTTTCTAATAAAAACTGCGCCACACTCACGGCTGACCATAAAATATAAAGGGCGCGTAGCATACATATATGCTGTCAGCCGATCGTTACAAAAAGCATATGTTCATAACCACTGGTCCTCCCTAAACGGGCGCCAGTATCGATATACAGCACGACCTAATGCAACATGAGGCAAGGAAAGCGTATATATTAATTGTCCTAATGAAAGAGATGGCTCTTCAGAAAACGATATAAAAGTGGAAGACGTGGTTCCTCTACAAAAAGAGTTTTCCATCCGTAGTGCCTTTTTGTCTCGCATCAAAATTTTGATCTTCTCTGATGTTGTCGCTAAGGTGAGTTGAGGGGATGAGGCCTGTCACAATGTCGCTGGAATAAAGATTAACATGCCATGTAAATCCGACACTAGCATGTCGTGTAACGCAATTACGCAAACGATGTCTGCAAAAGCACCACAATTACGAAGAAATATTGCTGCAGAAATGCTCTATTTGTGAAGTCGGGAAACAAGTGCAAGTACACCGTAGCCGGATGACCCTCTTTAGGAAGAAATAACAGGCGAGCACGAGGTAAAGAAAGGCCCTATCATCCACATGTCAGGAGGTCTGGTGACGAAATGAGAAAAGAAGTTGGTTTCATTATATCATGCTGCTTACGTCGCTCTTGTGCTCTTATATGTTCCGTTATTGGTAAATCATACGCCAACGAAAAGAGAGAGGGGTAGGTGAACGATATATAGGGAGAAGGAGGCTGTCCCAGAGCTTATTGTCAGTTTGCTCTATAGTACTTGTGCAGATGAGAAAACAATAGAGGAGATGATCAGCACAAAGTTCTCGTAACTTGACAGTGCCCACTTAAGAGGTGAAACATCCTCGATGCATATTCACGATGCGTCGTTCAATGCAGTGCCTCTTAAAAAGGGGGCGCTTGCCCCGCCGCCGTGGTCTAATGGCTAAGTACTCGGCTACTGACCCGCAGGTCGCAGGATGAAATCCCGGCTGCAGCCACTGCATTTCCGATGGAGGCGGAAATGTTGTGCGCTCGTGTGCTCTGATTTGCGTGCACGTTGAAGAACCCCAGGTGGTCGAAATTTGCGGAGCCCTCCACTGCGGCGTCTGTCATAATCATATAGTGGTTTTGTGGACGTTGAACCCCATATATCAATCAATAAATGGGACGATATACATTCCTGACGACTCGCGGTAATGTCTGCTTGATTCTGGTGGCCAGTGGCTGGTGCTGCTTTCAGAGAGCAGGTGCCTGTACAACTAGCCTGGATAAGCCGAGGTGGCTTATTCTTGGGCTGCTTAAAAACGAGGGCACTCGCAGAGAAGACATTATAGCTCATGGTGGCGCTGATTAAGGACACGGGCAAAACAAGGCACATTCAAGACACCACAGCGCTATGTGCTTTCTTTTATTCGTGTCCTTAGTCTGCGATGCTATCAATTATCATGCTACCATACCAACAAGCCGTACTCGCCACCCTACCAGCAGGGAAGATGCGTGCTCGTTTCGAGGCAGCTGCACAGAACGCACTGTGTACTGTTCAAAACTCCAAGAGTAAAAAAAAATATTTTAAGCAAAATACCGGCATAAATTGTGGGACCTAATAAACAAACGTAACTGTTAACTGTCATAAGCCATTAGAATGCTTGCGAACTTGAGACAGACGCAGCCCCTTTGAATGAAATGGAACAAGACAGTTCTCGTTCCCAATGTTATAAGACAAAGCTTAAGGTAGCACTAAGAAGGACGTAAGTGGAACGCTGAACAATGATCAACTCTTGGTTTGTTTCACGTCTTGACCAGGGGCCTCACAACTTCTGGCTGGCGAGACGAGCTCACAAGTCTACGCCTG
This sequence comes from Rhipicephalus annulatus, assembly GCA_013436015.1. Classification (NCBI taxonomy): domain Eukaryota; kingdom Metazoa; phylum Arthropoda; class Arachnida; order Ixodida; family Ixodidae; genus Rhipicephalus; species Rhipicephalus annulatus. Next base: position 691,920 of record WOVY01009324.1, on the reverse strand, counting down.
TTTTATTTCATAGAGATAAGTACTCCTTGTGGCACATGGGTACTTAATGCGTCATGTGTCCAGTAATCAAAGCACATTATCATGGTCATCTGTAATCCCCGGTTCGATTTCCCCGTGAAGAGTTGAGAATTGTGGCAAGTGCAAATTATAGACTGTGACTGGTCTCGGTGTATGTTCACTGCAGTTGCGTTTGCATACCGTGTATCAAATATATAGGCGTCTAGTGAGTAGTAGTGAATTCTATGTGCGCATGATCAGAAGCTTCTTTTATGAAACTTCTAGAGAGAGAGAAAATTTAATGCGGAAAGGCAGGGAGGTTAACCAGAAAACATATCCGGTTTGCTACCCTGCACTGGGGAAGGGGTAAGGGGAGACAGAAAAGTAAGAAAAAGAAATGGGAAAGGGAGGAAGAGAAGCACAAACACACACACACACACGCGCACACAGTAGTGTCACAATCGTTCAACGAGGCGGGTCGCTCGCAGAAACTTCATCAGCGCCTTCGTTGCTTTCTGGCGTGAAGTTCGATCTTTCCGACATTCCAAGATTGACTGCTCAGAAAGTGGCTGGTCGTCGAGGCGAGCAAACACTGCTGAGAGGGACTGTCGCTGAGAGCTGTACTGGGGGCACTGACATAAAATATGTTCAATTGTTTCGTCATTGTCGCAATGGTCGCATGCAGCGCTGTCTCTCATTCCGATGCGGCAGGCAAAGGCGTTCGTGAAAGACACCCCAAGCCACATGCGGCAGAGAAGGGTCGTCTCGGATCGGGGTAGGCCAGATGGAATAGTAAGTCGTAGGCATGGGTCCAGGCGGTGAAGGCGGGTGTGGAGAAAACCGGGCGTATTCCGCATAGACCTTGCGACATCCTGCGCAAGCGTATTAATCTTTGCTGCTGCGTCGCTTCTTGATAGTGGAATAGGTTCCATCACTCCATTTTCGTGAGCATTCTTAGCTGCATCGTCTTATTTTTACTGATTCAAAACCAGCTCTCCAATGTCTACACAATGCTCTACGTCGTGGGCCTCAAGACCAATTGGCGCTCGAAATACGACAACTGTACCATCACCTAATAGACGAAGGACATGACATATCTTTTCAGTGGTTACCAGGCCATTGCGGCATCATCGGTAACGAGCATGCCGACGATGAAACTTCTAAAATTACAAATACCTTAGGTGGAAACTTTCTCCCATTCCAAAAACAGCTATATTAACACAATTGCCTCAGTCTTACTTAAGACAGCCGGTAAACAAACTCGCCAGATCAGCGGTTCTGAAATTTGTCTTATATCGAGTGTGCTGAAGAGCCTGCCAGACGCGTTTCCCGCCTTAGTCGTGTTCCCTTGACCAAGACATGGTCGACTGGCCACCATTAGCCGCTTCCGCCTAACGAATGTCTCAACAAGGAATACACCGTAACCCGCTAAGCGAGGATATGGCGTGCCCTTGCTGCTGTGTTTCATAGCCTCCCTTAGTTTGCGCCATGGCCCACTTCTTTCTGATTCATCTTTAGCCTTTTTCGTTTGTATTTCCCGCTCTGTGGACATTGTCTCTTCGCTAGACATAAAGTATTGTCTATTCAATGTAGCCAGAGTTCTTTCAGAGCTCTTTCAATCGAACCTATGATGCACCCAAAACACAATGAAAACTTTTTAAAGACGATAGTCTTTGTTGGGGACTTCGACGAATAATTATGGTCTGTCTGTCTGTACAGTTGTCTGTCTGCCCTAACGATACCTCAAACGGCACTAATTAGCCAACCCCATTTGCAGCGCCCACCAATATTGCTCAAGGTTTAGCCTTCATAGTTGTGCGATTGTCAATCAAAAAGCAATTATTGCGCATATCTGAGGCGCCATAACAACACTTCGAAGTTTTGTATGTCTGCCTTTATAGTAGAAGAGGCACACACAAGTAACTCTAAGGAATGTAGCGTTTATCGCGCTGCGTTGACAGTGCAACGCGATGCTCAAAAAGGTATTTCCAACGCTTTGCTACGACGTCACGGTGGTGGCACCTGCCCGTCGCTTTGCGTTCTACACTTTATCACCTCCGAGACTGGCGCGCATCTTTCTCCGCGGGCTGCATGCCTTCGTTTTCGAAGATAACTGCCAGATGGCGCTTGTGTCTAACAAGCCTCAATGTGCCCGTTCGCCTCCGCTACACGCTCGAGGCACTCTAACGCAGTGCCTCCAGAATACCATTCACCAATTTTTTTGCGCAGATCATCAAATAAACCTTTTGTTCACTCTCTCTAGACGCAAGGCTATCGTCTTTCGACTACATTTGTGGTGTAACTTGCAGATTTAGAACCAATTTTTGTTATAAGAATAGGATGTGTACAAGAATATATTGGTATTATTTTCGTATGATGTGTTCGCGAACAGGTGCATGTGCAAAATAGTGTCAATTTTGTTTATTTACACTTATTTCAATCACCCTTTGGTGCTTTCAACCGGCAATCTTGGTGTTAAAACAAACGTCAATACATATGACCGACAAAGAGAATGAAACACAATACTATACAATGACACAGAAACAAAATGAAACAAAATTTAACTAATAGGCGTAGCTTCTAATCATAATGAAAACAATCGAGTTAGCTTATTCTAGTGTATTATGGTGCAAACGAAGAATAAAAGTTTAAAATAATTATTGCGTGACCAAAAGGAAGTTGAGCTGTAGCCATGCCTCGGCGTAGTAGAGCACCCAGAAGAAGTAGAAAAATATCGGCTATGCTTACTTATTTTAACCTTTAATTAGTTAATAAAAAATTTGACCTGAAGGTATGGCATTTTAAAAATAAGGGTGGAAGTGGCCCTCTGCCTAAATAATGCGGCCTCCTTTACCACTACCAAACAGAAAGTTCAACAGCAGTGACAATGTATATTAGCACAAAGAATCTTATATGCACCCCGTGTCTGTCACTGCGTTCATTTTCATCTGTTTTTTCAGGAAATACAATACCATGGTAAGTTTTAAGTGAGGGGTACGTAAGTTATCCGACGATCCCATTTTAACGAAGGTGTGCATGGCACCACGAAAAGGATCAGGAAGAAAAATAGGAGAAAAAGAACGGCAGGGAGGTTAACCAGCCTAAAAGCAGCCGGTTTGCTACCCTGTGCATGGGAGGGAGATGGAGGAGATGAAAGATAGAGAGGAGAGCAGACAAGCAGACGCAGTATGCATGGGGTGACCTAAGGAGCGACACAGTTTTGCAATTTCAATAGAAGAAATAAAAGCCGTCAGCGTGTGCTTTTCCAGGTAATCTATTAAAGCCATCTTTTAGGTGGCTTACTCGTTAACTGAAACAGGTTCTCGAATAAAACCGAAATTCAAGGTTTAACGGTCGCCATTGTCGCGTGCTTTGTAACCCGTGAGTCTTATAATGCCATGTGTTCTTTAAAAAATAGTTTACAACCACGTGACTAACACCGGTGTCACACGGGAATTTTCAATCGCGATCTGTGGTGATCGGGAATTGGTGCTGCTACACGGTAAGGTCACTTTTAATCGCGATGTGGCCCGATCAGGATCAAGACGATCGCGATCCGTGCATCGCGATCTGGCTGGGAGATCGCGATTTCGTATCGTTTGCAACCCCTGGCCGAGCTTGTTGAAAGCAAAAGAAACAAGAAAATGAAGCATAGATCTGTAAAAACAGATGTAAAAGGAAAGGTATTTATTATTAAAAGAAATTTTCAATTGGGAAAATGTCTGTAAATATGCATATTTTAGGATTCGTATTGACGGCATCTAGTTATGGAACAAGCAGACGATAAGCAGACGGCAAGTTCAACTCCCGCTCCCTCAGAACAGTTGGAGCACCTCGAAGCAAACTGATTATGAGTGTCGCAAGCCTCTCAACTACGTCGTAACGTACGTGCACTTCGTAGTCGAATAAAGAGACCTTTACAGTAATTGACCGCTGGCAGGAGCTACTGGGAGACTTGAGGCGCCAAAAGTGAAACTGTGGCATGTGCAGCGAGATTGCCGTTTCACTGCGACTGGACGGCTACGAGCAGGTGCCATCAAAAATAAAAGCGAAGATTAAGATTCTCTCACAGCTATACTGATAAGCGCAAAGAAAACTCTGCTGAATGAAGGACTCGGGAAATTATTTTTGTAGTGGCACGTAAAGTTTTTGACGTTCCAACGCTTCTTGCACGTATAACATATTGCTGATAAATGGCTCTTTTGAAATATCGTACGCAGAGTTTTGTCAACGACATATTTTGCGGCACACATGTGCCACCTGGCGTATTTCATCTGATTCAAGCTTGAATCGGATTAGCTTGGTCAGTGTAGCAGCACTCATAAAGTTCATCGCGATCAAGAAAACAGATACGGATCACCCTTATTGCATTTATAATTGCCCGTGTGACACCGCTATAACAAAGGATATGCTGTCAATTCATTTGATTGAAACACTTATAAAATGGGAGCTTTGAAGTAGATATATACTGGAGTATAGACATCGGCCATATGTTTGGCATGGCATTTTAATACAGAAAAAATGCCAGCTCTTTAATTTTTCATTATTTCTTATTATTCTCGAAAACTATTGCACAAACTGACGTTTTCTTTACTGTTGTCGGCGAGTTACATATATCATGACGAATATGTCGTTTAGCTTGTGTGACTATCTGTAAAAGAAAATCTGACTGGACTGCAAAACAGTATTTGCTAAAATTACCAAATCGTCCTCTTGCTGCCTTTTCTGCTCCGATAAATCTGAAAACCTTCTCAAGCACGGCCGCAAGGAATTTTTTCCCGCATGATCAAATAAAACGAAAGGAAAGGATGGAAGTAAAGCAAAATTCACTCTCTTATGATGTGCCGAATTCTTCTACACAGAGAAGAAACTATGCACGTGTCTGGGTGAAATCATTCATATTCATTAACGCACGTGAAAGTTTCAGCAAAGGCCCCTGGAGAGACAATGCTTCCGGCAAAAAATACTCGCCTGTTTCCGTCCCCAGAGACATGGTTTGAAGAGCGGAACATTTCCTTTTTGATTTAGGTCATTACACAGCATTAAAAAAAAAAAAACAGGTGCCTATTTCAATTTTACTTTTCCTGCTACAGCTTTACATTTCACCTCGAAAAACTAATATATCGTTTGTGAATGTTTTACTTACATGACTGCAAATAATTCTAGGTACTTCATTTGAGCGGAATATGCGCGAATGCATGTGACATTACTTTTTGGTTATTTTTTTGAGAAATATTCATTCAGCTTTCATAAGAACCAGAATGAAGCAATATGCGCTATATAACACACTTCGCTCTCTACGATATTACGGTTGTGCATATTTCTTTTATCTCAACATAGCTGTCCTAATAGGAGAATTTAATCAAACGTATTGCGTGTGAAGTATGCTGTGAGCACCTACGACAGACCAAATCGAAATTTTTTCAGAGTAAAGGAAATGTATGCTGCATGTTTTTAAAATAAATAATGAGGGCCTTTCTCCTTCCGATACGTGTTCTTTTCCGCTTAGACAGACAGATATATATATATAGATAGATAGATAGATAGATAGATAGATAGATAGATAGATAGATAGATAGATAGATAGATAGATAGATAGATAGATAGATAGATAGATAGATAGATTTACTTTTTTATTAGTAATTCCACAGGTGTTCTCTTTTTTATAGGTCCTGCTAACCACTTGCACTGCCCCCACTGTCATGCTTGCGTTGCTACAATGAACTATATATAGGATTGAAAGCGTTCGAAAGGACTTGTATTCTAAGCATAAGCTTTTCCTAAAATATCTTTGCATGCCTCACCGCGGTAGTCTAGTAGCTAATGTACTCGGCTGCTGACCCGCAGGTCGCGGGATCGAATCCCAGCGGCAACTGCTGCATTTTCAATGGAGGCGAAAATGCTGTAGGCCCGTGTGCTCAGATTTGGGTGCACGTTCAAGAACCCCAGGTGGTCAGAATTTTCGGAGCCCTCCACTACGGCGCCTCTCATAATCATATGGTGGTTTGGGGACGTGAAACAACACATACCAATCAAAATGTTCCTGCATGGCAAGGATTGTGTAATGCGGGGTATAACCCACATTCGTAAGTTTTTCTCTTGCATGAAACACTTAGTTATTGGTACTACACAGAACCACTATCCATTATGCCAGTGACCAGCGTCTACGTAGAAACGTCATCTGTCATGACGGCGAGTGCCTGATTGAAGGCTATAAAGGCATTTTTTTTCTAGACAGTATTTTCTGAAGACAGTGACTATAGTGACGGGGCCCGTCCACTCAATACTATCGTTAGAGTGAGGGGGCCCTTCAGCGCAGTGCTATCGTTAATGTGAGTGGGCGCGTCAGCGTCGTGTAAACGGAGAGAGAGAGAGAGAGAGAGAGCTTAGACGATTGCTTTGCAGTAGCTGCCGCTCAGCGAGCCGAGTCAGTCAGCGACAATCTCGGCTCAGCTGATCGTCCAGGGTCCGGCTCCTCCTATCGTTCTACTGTAGAATACTGCCTTTAAAACAGGCAACATTACTCGAAATAATGTTGAACGCAGAAAAAAAGAGAAAAGTTAAGTTCGTCAGTGCGACTCGAACTGAAGTCACACACCAACAACGTATACACACTGCGCCTCAAAAAATCAACGCGGCAGGGCTGACAGCCGGCACAAACAGCGACGTGATTTTCTTGCGAGAAAGCAAAATTACGACTCCTTAAAAGCAGTAACATCAATATTAACGCATTACTACAGAAAAGAAAAAAATAAGAAAATGCTATTTGAACTAACGACCTATGGCACGCTCGCATCCTGAACTGCGCGTCAACCCACTGCACCTCCAGAACAGTTGGGCGCTGGCATCTAAAAGGACTACAAATTTATGGCAACGTCCCCCCCCCCTATAATTTTAACATTACTTTACGGTGAAGGGGCCCCTCACCAAAGTCATTGCTTTACGGTGACGGGGCCCGTCACATAGCTGCATCGCTTTTCTGACGGGCCCCGTCACTGTTACAATTTCACTATACGGTGACGGGCCCCGTCCCCGTAATCATGATTACACTACGCTGACGGGCCCCCTCACTCTAACGACATAGTACTGCGTTGGCAGGTCCCATCAGCATAGTCACTGCCTTGTCAGAAAGCTACGATTATGCAAGTATGTGAAGGACAAAAAAAAGCTTGCGGATCCTTATGTTGAAAGTATTAGTAAAGATATTTGGACAGTGGAAATTGTAACTTGCAATAAAAAAGAGCCACTGTGAACTCAGTCTCGGAATGGAAACCTGCATGCTTATAGTGCGTAAAAAAAGAGCCACTGTGAACTCAGTCTCGGAATGGAAACCTGCATGCTTATAGTGCGTAGGCAAATACGTTAAAGTTAAATAAGACTAACCGAATAGTTTTCCTACCCTTAGTCTTTGTCTGCCCGTACTGTCATTCGAATGTTCCGATTACTATTTGCAACCACTGCGTACTATTATTATGTCTTTTGTGTAGCGCAGGTACGCCTCTATTCATGCCGTTGTTAATTTGATGTTCCTGGACAACTAATCTGACAGCTAACATTTCTGTGTATACTTGATGGAACATAATGACTTCGGTGTTGTTCCTATTCAAATGATGATGTGCCATCGGAGTGTTTCTGCACAAGGGGCCATTCATTTTTACCTAACCAATTATACAAGTAAACACACGTGTTTTAAAAGCTACAGGAAGTTTCTCTGTGCAATGTACACTCCCTGAAGTAGGTTTTGTTTGGGGAACCTTTATTTACGTCCTCACATTTCCATAATTGAGGAAGGGTTTGACTCTGTACATGCTTTGTAGCAGCAATGACTTCTCTAGCTTATTTACGCCACCGATATGTGCACTCTTAGTCAAATCCTGGCTAAAATACACGCCTGCAGAGAGGAAATCTGTTCAAGTTAAGGTCTCTTCTATTCAATTCGTTACGCGGCTCCGTGGCCGTGTCTCAGAGGAAGCAGGCATATTCCAAGTGGCTTTCAGAATAACCGTGTTAAAGATTAGCCGGAAATTTAAGGCAAATTTTCTTTTCCAAGGTACGGCCTGCCGTAACACGTGACAGCCCGTAGGTGGCAGGTCTGTATATATAGGCAGCCCTAACGAGGTTGCGAAAGAAAAATTTTAATTTTTATGCTTTCAGTGTGCTGCCCCACCAATTTGCCTATGCTGATTATTTTTACTAGTAATTAGAAAACGGATGTTAACATATTCTTTCAAATCTGCGGCATTCATATACAAATCACACAGCACTGGAACTGAACTCGGGACCACATGCATGCACTTTACCCGTTGCACCACAGCGCCACCAAATAAACCCTAGTACGTTTTACTTTTTGCATCATCATCATCAGGCTGATGCTGATGATGATGATATCTACCTAACAAGTGGTTTGAAAACTTCGGCGGAATGTTGAACTTCTCTTTTTGTGTCACATGCTTGTTTTTGGGGCTTGTATTAGGTCAGTGAACTGTGTGCTGGGCTTTATGAAATGGGGACAACCACAGTAAGTGCCTTCGGTTTCGGTTCGCGGTGCATCGTGACGCAAGAACGATTAACGTGTGCTTGCGCGTCATTTTAGTACTTCTCTGTAAGCCGTGGATATTTCGCTCCCCAAAACTGGCAGATTCCAGGGTGGCGAGGAACCCACGTATGTTTCTCCCATTGTGCGTGTGCTGTGACCAATTGTTTTCTGGATGTACACGCGTGCCAGTGACAGCAGCCTATTCTCATTTGTTCGATGACCATCTTCTCTGGCACGTTAACGTTACATTAGAGTATTACAGCGTGCCTACACTAACAATTGCATTTCATGCGCGTGAATTGTTGTGGGCTGCACGCTTGACGTGCTGCACCGTTCTGGAATTTCGATGACCATCTATTTCCGCAGTAGCATATATGCGTGCAAATTCGTGATATTGTCGTTTTTTTCTTTTTTCAATCTTTAACTTGCGTGTATATATGGGAAGTGGCTATACTCACCTTTATTCAGCATCGCACCGCTGTTCAAGCGAATGCCAAAATGTTCACCAAGGTGAAGGATGACGTCGACAAATTAGCAACAGACAGGTCTTCTTCCAAATGAATAGTTATTGCTTTTACACATATATTTCGCGAACGTTTGCGTGCAGTTTGGGTCAAGAGATAGTGCAGAACTAATCTGATTATAAGTTATCTTTAATGCATGCCTCAATAAGAGACAGCTGCTTTCTATGAAATTAGGATTTTTGAATTTTTTTATAGCTGGTACGTTATTTCTACAGCAGTACACACGTAACAGGTTGGTTTGACCGTGGTTGAATGTTACAAATGCTGTGCTAGAATACGAGAACTGTAGCGAATATTCATGAGTGAGAAGATGTCGGTCGCTTACGCTCTTCAGCTGACTTCTGCACCCTGTTGTTCAAGTTCGTCATGCGATTCCGCAACCACTAATACAACATCAACCCACCACTTTTCTTATATTGATCACTTTCTGTCTCGCCACATTCCGTTTATTGTTTTAGAGAAGTGCATTCCATAAACCATCTGTGAACTTGACTTGTAGAAGGCGAGCATTAAAACTAACAGACCAGTGTATCAGTTAGCTGTTGGGCATGCGGAAGTATTTTTTTAATACATGACAAATGTCATAGCATCACAACTGATAAAAGCAATGTTGTTTGTTGTCCTTTATTAGGCTGAGAACAGTAACTGGGACTGTTATAGTCCCAGTGTTATCCAGAATGCGTGAAGATTTAAGATATCCTGAAAAAAGTATGGTGTAAGGCACATGAACATGTGACCGTCATAAATAATCTTGTAAAAAAAGCAGGTGAGCTAATAACACTAGCTGTTTTTCCAGAAGAGTCTTCCTGAAAAAAATATCAAACAAATAAATCCACTAAGATTACAGCATTAATTATGTCGAATGTTTCACTGAAAATCTGGCTCGACTATTTTACTCCGTATTTCTTTTTTTTTTCAAAGACACATAATGAAATGACAAGTTCAAATTTTGCTCGCTGAGATTTCATTACGAGTTTTGCACTTAGTGAGTAAAGTAGTGAGTACCCAGCTGTCCTTGTTATATTTAGATAACCAAGGCAACGAAAAAATGCAGTGCAGGTTAGCTAGTTCATCTTTTTTTACCATGTCCTAATGCAAGGCAAAGGAAGAATAGATGATAGCTGGTATACCTGGCTAATCAATGTTTTATGAAAGCTGCTTTTATACAAATATAAGTTATTCACCCTCAAAACTTACCGCAACTTCTGCCGAGTAGCCTGAATAAATCTGGGGATAGGCGATACAAAACCAATATTTAACATATGAGGCATACCAAAATGGAGAGTTCTGATTAGTTAATATGCATTTAAATCAAGCTCTGCTAAGGCTACGGCAGAACCTAACTATTCTTATTGGTGCTCCACTCTCTCAAGGCTAAGCCGATAAATGTGTACTTCAAACCTGCCTGTGAGCCATATGCCACGCCTACGGCCATTAGAAGCATGTCAGTAGTGCCTTCACAGTAGCACGGTCGCTGGATTTTTTTTTAATATCCAGCAGCCGTGACAGCGGTCTTCCCACTCGCATCAAGCACCTCGCATCGTTTCCTCTTGCCCTAATGTCCTTTCTGTAACAGACCGGACTATCTGCTATCAGCATTCGCCCTAGGCGATATCGTCTTCTCCTCCTCTCCACCGTTTCGTGTGCTTTACGTTCCTTCCTTTTCTTCTTTCCCCCTTCCCCGCTGTGAGCGCGGCTACTTAAGCCCAGCAAATAAACGGCCAGGGGTCTTTTCGTTATGGCGAGGCCCAGCCACGTGTTCATCGTCGTCTTGTCTCTGAGCTAAACGATACACTTTCTTATTCTTTTTCATTCTACTTTCTTCGCGAGACACAGTGAAGAACCACATCCGCAAGCGCCCGAGCGACGATGTGGACGAGCAAACAGAACACAGAAGAATTACTTACCGTTCGGTAGGTTTACGGACTGCGCCAAGCACGCAGCGTGCGTATCACCTGACTTGGAAGTCGCGGCAGCAGGCTCGTTGGAGGCCTTCACGACAAGATCGTGCTTGCAGTGTACCCAGAGTTCTATAACCGTGGCAAAGCGCAGTTCACTTTCAGTCGAGAACACGGTCAAGCAGCTAGCACAAACACGAACACATGGTTGACACCGCCGAGCGATTCGGAAGTAATTGCCACAAGACAGCGGCACGAAACAGTGACTCATAAAAGCCATGGTTAACGCGTGCGCGTCAGATGATACCGGCTCCATGCGCCGGGCTGGCCAGACGGAGGCAGCGGCTCTCTCCTTTTTACTTTTTTTTTACTTCTTCTGCGCTTGCGACCGTTTTCACTGGGCTCTAGGCAGTTGTGCCGCGCCGCGTGACTGTCACGGCTATTTCTTTTCGAGGGGTTCCCAACAAGGAGGATTTTAGTCAGTATGGAGCACGCCGCCTCTGTTCCACTCGTTATCCGGCACCTGACTGAGAGTGTACAGTGTGTCAAAACTAACTATAGTGTGCAGTGGCCACTCTTTTGTCTCTCAGCACCATATTATGGGACGATCTTACAAAAAATTGCTTTGTAGACATGTGCTTTGTGGGCGTACACTTGTCCTAACCTTTTTTTATGTTTAATTCTGTCGTATGGCAAAGATACGCAGAAATAACTGCCACTCATGCATGATAGCTAAATATTTAGCCGACTGTACTTACATCACTTTCATTATATTGTTGTCCTCGCCAGCGGATGCAGCTTTTTTTTTTTGTTCGTGAAAGGCTAAAGGCCGTTTTCATGTAGTTATAATTGCCCATTACAGAGGACTTGGTGGCCGGATTTCGCGCAGGTCTCTACAACGGCGTCCTCATAATCATATCTTGATTTTGAGAAGTATAACAGTTGCACCTAATAATTTTCCTTCTCCCCATATTTTTCTTTCCTCAATAACTCATTATTATTATTATTATTATTATTATTATTATTATTATTATTATTATTATTATTATTATTATTATTATTATTATTAATATTATTTGTGGTGCGTTGCGATGCGGTTGGTGTATACCATTTAAGGCAGTTATGCTGCATTTACTTCCAAATTTGTGCTTGTGATCAGTGTTGGTCTGAACTAAAAACAAAGATTGCTCCCGCGAATCATTCCTTAATAACAGCAGTACTTCACTTATAAACGTAAGAAGAAGGAGAAAAGTTTTCAACAACCCCGGCCATTCCAGTAAAACTTAGCTATTTTTATTTGACGTATGTTCGCTCACTTTTATTTGCATTATCAAAGAATAGCATGACATCATATTTCAAGCTACAATTGGTAAAATCTCACGGAATCAGCAAAACAGTAATTTTCGCGACTCTATATGGCTGCACTGATTACTCACAGTATTCGCTTTCTGGTCTCCCTCGGGAAAATCAGTATCGATTATAAGCACGTTGTTACTTCAGCAGAAACATCGTCCAGTATTGCGTCTTCGATAAGTAGCTCGGCATCGCCCACCCTTGAGACTAACTACCAAGCAACGGCGTAGTGTGCATGCCTGGCTGCTCCTTACTCCCCAAGACGCGCCGATATTCCTTGAGAATTCACCATCTTCGTCTTTCTAATTTGCATAAGTTTGAAAGACTTTTATGGCGAATTTGCATAAATAGAGGGCTGTAGCTGGCAGAAATACCATCCAAAAGGCAACCTAATCATGTCTACTTCTTTCGAGATTAAGTCGTTTCTTGGCTCCCTCCCCCCTTCCTTTTTCCCCCATGATCGGGCCTTATTGAGGATTCCCTTGGAACTGCCATCACGCTGCTTGACGAGCGCATTGGAGGTAACGAGTTGGGCCAGCTCACCATGCCGTTTTCTCTGTAAGGCCCTATAGTGTCGGCGCCCTGTTTGGTAGCCGACGTAGCATGATTTGATCTGTCCAAGAGACCGGTAGATTCAGAGAGTGCCGCTCTTTGTGTTTGGATTTATACATGATGTGAGCGGCATGGTAGTGTTCGTTTCGGCTAGTTTATTTACTTTTTCGAGGTTTGTTCCTGTTTTTTTTTCATTCTTCGTTGCTTCTCTCTGCAGACTGGCGACCCCACACCGGAGGAGGAGATACCGAGCCCGATCGTCCAGCCTAAGTGAGATCACGCGAACCGCGAAAGGAGCTCAGTGGTGGAGATGGTCGGATTCGCCTGTCTTGCGTTTCTGCTGCCCGTCTGTGTCTCAGGTAAGTTCTTGCTCTCTCACATGCTTGCTCCGCTGTGCTTCCAACACGTTGTGGACAAGTTGCGCCGCACTTATACCCTCTGAAACGTACTCACCTGTACGGCTCTCTGGCAATAATTGAGGACTTGCGGTGTCTCAAGAAACCATCTCACTTCATCCTTTTGATTCGAAAAGGCCTTGCAACACTTTTCCAAGGAATCATCGAATGAATTGATTAAAGAAGTTTATTGCCTCACACATCTAATGCCGCAAAAGTTTTCGATTGGGAAAACTACAAGCGGTTACATATATACCTTGTGACACTTTATGATTTGTGTTACCAATGAATGATGGTCCACAAAACGGTAGGAAGGAGAAAATGGAAGCTTCCGATGAAAAATCCACAAATATGGGTTTTGTCGAGCTGACGTTTAGACAGGCGGACTTGTTTTCCTCTAGGCTAGAAAAGAACTGATTTGGTGGTGGTTGTGGTGAGAAGGAGGAGGCGCCTAATCTCTGAAGCCCGGTAGGGAGCACTGCGCAGGGCGTCTTTGTATAAGTATCATACCGAATTGATTCAACAGTCTACTTAAGAACGTTTATACCTACTGGCTTGAGTGTATTAAACTTGTGAATAAGGTACGGCTCTATATTTTGTCATACACAAAGAAAACCAATGCGAGTTATGCCCTCCGTCTAGGTAGTTCAAACCGGCCATTGTTCAGTTCTGACAATCTGTTCGACAACCGGGACTCCGTGGCATGCGTACACCCCCCCCCCCCTCCCCTTGCTTCCCTACTTTCTTTTTATTCCCGGAAAACCTGCCTATTCTTCATTCATACAATTAGTCACAGCCCCCTCTCATTCCCCTGCCCTGCCCTCTCATACACGCGTATCCAATGTTACCCCTCTCCCCCTTCTTTGAATGAAATGTATATAAGGAGAGGTTTGTGCCAATGCGTGGCACCGGCTACTCCTCTTCTCTTGCACAAAAGTCGACATCGCATATTATGTAGCAAACACCCCTTCCTTTGTTAAGATGGAGAAGAGGGTATGAAACGTAGACACGCTAGCGCTAAAGCAATCAGTTGTGTTCTAGCATTGAGATGACAAGTCCACTTGTCGAAACATCGGCTTGACACAATGAATGATAGGTGGTACACAGTCTTTGTGCTCTCGGACTTTCAATGCACATGTGGTTTTGGTTTTTTTATATATAGAATAACGATGGCTGTAAACTTCGTGAGCCGATTTGAATTAGTGAGCCTAAAATGTGCGAAGTGGTGAAGTGTAACTGCTGAACTTTTTCTGAATTTCGTCTTGCGGCAAAGTGAATTTACGCTTCAAAGAGCCCAATAAAGTCGAAAGACCAGATAGTATACAAATTAGTGCACTACCCATTTTTACCGGGTGATTCTACGGGAGGTCAAAAAACGTCCAAAAATTGATACTTTTTTAGATTTAATTGAGTATTTTATATCTTGTGCGCACGCTACCCAGTAGCCAGAAAGTGTGCTACGTGTTTTTAATAAATTCAATACTCGGAAGAAAAAATATCGGGCTTATTCTGTACGGGGGAATGCATTTTGTCCTTTGTCGTTCTCGAAAATTCACGAGAACATAAATCACAACTAATGAAGCTGCGAAGAAAAAGCTTCTCTATGAAATGTATGCGTAATGCAGACTTGAGCAGCATCTTTGAAACCTGTGGACAGAAGGAAACTGTTCTTGAAAAATCTTTGAACAGGCAACAATATTGAAAGTTGCTATATTTGCGTCTTTTTACTCCTAAGGTAAAACAGCTAGTCTTTCAAAACTTGGTAATTTTTGACAACATAACGTGTTCAATACTGCTTCGTACCAATAATTCCTGTTAATATCCTTGCTTTTCATCAAACGTATATTTTTATAATTGGATTCAAACTGTTGATTTTGGTGAAAACTAAGCCGATTGAACAACCTTTTAAAATATCAGTATTTAAAAAACACCACCTTTGTTTTTTTTACTCAAAATACCTCAAGAAGACTCTGACCGATCACACTACAAGATTATAATGAAACATGTTGCATCAGATTGTCTGCAATAGCAATATTAAGGGTACAAGTCTAAGCTATTAGAGGATGCACTTGGCGACAAGACCGTGATAAACAGGGATAAAAAACATGACCCAAGCTTCCTTTTTCAGGGAAGCTTAGCCCCCTTCATAGACACCTATAATCATCCGTAGACACCAACGAACAATCGCTTAATCCTGCGATGTTGGGTTTACATCGAAGAAAGGGAGCGCCTCAATTGCCGTCTGCTTCACGAGTATATATAGGCATGTCCCGAGTCCATCGAAAGGGAGGTGTGGCTGCTTCTACAGTGTTATCTTCTGGATGAACAGAGGCAGCACTCGCACTCCTATATGTAGAGCGGTCTTTAGGGCAGTATGGTAGCGCCAAGTCACATCTGCCTAATATTGTCTGTAGGACATCACTGCAGCGCGACGAGGACGTTCGGTGCTTGTTCAAAAGGACGTGCGTCGACTGACTCATTCTTTCCGTCCTTCCTGAAAGCATTCTAATTTGTCGTTAACCTTCTTGCTCTACTCTTGTCACTTCTTTCTTTAGTCTTGTCTTTCCATCTGGCATGCAAGTGCCCCAGATACTTCGAAGACCATACTAATTAACCGTGAACATACGCATTGGGTCACACATGTTTCTCTGCTGGCTCTACTTAAAGCTTTTTGTACGAAAGTGCCCCCTACCATTGCTCAGCCGATTCGCTAATAATATGTGGAGCCTCTGAATTGGCTGATAGTTCCTCTTTGAATAATTTCACTGTAATATATTGCTGCAAGTACGGGCCCACTGTTTGACTAGAGGCAAAAAAAAAAAACCGCGACAGGGTCTACCTAACCACGGTCACATCTCAATAACATGTACGGCCATAATTATGAACGGTAGAAGCCGGCAGACCATATTATGGGCTTGTATGTTGTATGGAGGCTCGGGGATTCCGCAAAGGTATAGACAATTTGTTTGCGACCACTAAATAGTGATAACAAGCGTATTTCGGAGGTTTAATGCGTGGTGGTTGAAAAAGGTCCTCAACGTGTACCTTGAGCTCGCCAACTATTAAAAAGGATTTCTGCTTCCATGTGTTTCATATTGTTACCCCCATAATTACCTCTGACATTAGTCAATTGTTCAACCTTTCATTGCATCTCACATCCAGGAATCTCCTCCGGACGGACGAAGACAAGGCTAGACACTTCAAAGCTTTGCCCCTAGAAAACATTTGATTGATTGATATGTGGGGCTTAACGCCCCAAAACCACCATATGATTATGAGAGATGCCATAGTGGAGAGCTCCTGAAATTTCGACCACCTGGGGTTCTTTACGTGCGCCCAAATCCGAGCACACGGGCCTACATTTCTGCCTCCATCGTAAATTCAGCCACCGCAGCCGGGATTCGATCCCGCGACCTGCTAGTCAGCAGCCGAATACCTTAGCCACTAGACCACCGCGGCGGGGCCTAAAAACATTTGGGTGTTAAAGAATGTTAAAATGCTGTCGACGTGAGCTATGCATTTGCTCATGGTCAGCATGTCGCTAAGCCACCATGACATGGTATCCTGAATTGCATAACCTTTGCTTCATAATTTGATAGCTTAGTTCTCTGGACGACAAATGTACACAATTGTGGTGCACCCACGAAACCCCCACAAACATGTCAGAGGTTTAGCAGGGCATCCACAGCAGCGGTAGTGGATGAAGCCTGCCAGCTGTTTCTAATCGCACACATGATCCGCATAGCTGCTGCAAACTCCCAATTAAAAGTGTTCAGGCCTAATCGGCTGGCACTATTCGTATTTCGCCTGCTCATTTTCTGGCACTGGCGTGCCCGCATACACACACAGATGGGCGCAGATATACAAGAGACGGACAACGTCACAAATAATGTCTCTGAAATAGGCGGCCGGCTGCTTTCAAAACACGAAGCTTTATTGACGCTGCGTTTGCAGCGGTTCTATCGTTCATTCAACTTGTTCTCAACTTTGCTATTCATTTCCGGGCTGCTGGGCTGCGTCGCGGGCAGCGCTTGGAACGGCGAGCGAGGGCCAGAAACACGTCGCAAGCCGCCGTGGTGGTCACAGATGTTTCTCTCATGTTCTAAACGAAAATAACAAACGCTCAAGTTTTGCCACGCGCAATCTCGTTGTTTCACAATGCGCAGCTCGATTTGTCTCTGCTCTTTTTGGAAGTGAACGAAACCCGGCTGTGTTTACGGGCTGTGAGAGATGTGCGCAGTGCTTTGTATTTTTAGTTTCTCTTTTGGGCGATTTGAAATGAAAGGGACTGCGTCATAAATAGAAGGCTGGCTTATGCAAAACAGCAAAAGGCAAACAAGAAAGAAATGAACGTGGCATGGCAGTCATAACGGATATCTTGGATGAAAGCGGAGAAATAACACTGCGCGTTTTGACAAGTAATTAGCCACTCGGCTGTTCGTTCTCGGTGATTGAGGAGCGCCCAACCGCGTGCGAGCCTCGAAAGAAAAGCTGTTTTAATTAATTGTTCTGTTCTCTTCCACTGCTTTACATTGCTTGTATTTCTTTGCGGGCTTCTGTGTCTGAAGTATTTCGCCAAATGATCTTGGTTTATCCGTTTCTTTTTTTTGCGGCCATGGGCTAATGATTTCCAGGTTTCATGAATTCGCTGTCTTTATTGTTTCAGCTGAAATTGTGGGCCCTGTAGCTGTATGTAACGATAAAAGGTAAATATCTGTGTTACATTTTATATGCAAGAATTTGCATATAGCGATCATTTAAAAGTAAGTGAACTAGTTTTACATTAGGGTAAAATAACCCATGTGCTTTACGGGACAATAGATCTGTGCAAGGTCGTACACGTGTTCTTAGAGAAAGTATAAAGAATACCTAATATGCATCGTAATGCTCGCCTTAGTATCATTAAGTTTAAATGATCTAGTGGCAACGGCAAGATGGCCATCGCACTGCAAATAGATTCTTTCAATTTCCGGCGCATTATTGAGCTGCAAGTGAAAACCAAGAGGAATGCACGCGTGCACTTGCGGCTCTTCTTCACAATCTATATTCAACCAGAAATTGAACCTCGATTCTCCCGACTTGTGCATTGTATCTTAGTGAAACACACTCTGACCCCTTACATAGTTTGGTTGTATTCTCTCCCGTTGAACCTGCCAAGTCACCAAGATGGTTGAATCATCGTAGCAGATGCGTGCGTTAGACCAGGGGCCTGGTTTCGATCGATCGTCTTGTCCAGGCTGTCTGCTACCCTGAAGCCGGTTATCGGCTCCTAACGTGTCACAGCCTATACTGATTTCAGCTCAGTTTTTTTGTTTCCCAGTGTTTTACAAAAAGGGCTCAAGCATTCCGTTGGAGAACACGCACACACACACACACACACACACACACACACACACACACACACACACACACACATACATATATATATATATATATATATATATATATATATATATATATATATATATATATATATATATATATATATATAAAGAAAAAGAAAGAGATCACCTGAGCTAAGCTTCGAGATAACGGCCGTATTCAGCTTTCGCGTCTGCTGTTTCATACTGCTGACTTAGCTTTCAATCATAAACAGTAGTACGAATTAAAAGAAAAAAGTTCATGACAGTGACAGCCAAACTATAATAGACTCCCCTCAATATGATGGGAGATAGAGTGAAAGACTTAAATTGAAACGTGGATTGGAAAGCGAGATTCTAGAAAAAGAAAGTAGCCACTCGCGCGAGTCTTGCAACAACAACAACAAAAACAAAATGGACACTGCGAGGACAAATACGTGGCAATGTGTATGGCATGGCAATAAATAAAACGTAAGAAGGAGGAACGTTTTCAGTGGCTATGAAAATAAGTAAAAATAATTTAGGAGTCAGTTGCAAAAAAAAGAAAAAAAGAAATATGTCAGCAACAAAATGAAAACTGGCGGATTCGAGTTGTGGACTGGGGCAGGTTTTATAAAAGAAGTCGATAGTGGGGGACTCAAAAAGCCGACGTGTCACAAAACGGCACGGCATCGTGATGACGAAGAGGCCTGCGCCGCTGTGCGCTGGGCCAGCAGCGGCGGGGCGCGTTGGGGTGTCAGAACAGCAGAATCTTGCGCGCGTCAAAAGAAAAACGTAGAAAACACACAAACAGCAGCTGGCGATGGTGGCAGAAGGATATTCTTTCAGGAGAACAAGAGGGCAAGAGTGTTAGACGCGAGCTACGCTCGGACTGTCTCAGCAAGGGGGGTGGAATGAAACACAGCGCCTCCGCGTAGTATTACTAAATCCAAGCAGTACTGTTAGAACCCGAGTCCATCTAAAGCTAATAGGGCCGCAGCTTTATACACGTCGCTGAAACACGTGCCCCTTACTGCGTTGTGTGAAGTAGAGAGGGAGTGGCTCAAGCCCAATCTTGCGTGCCATTGCATTCAACTATTTCAGCTAACGGTCTGAAACTGAAAGCGATAGCAGCGTGAACGTTGTGGAACTTTTGACACTGCTTTTTTATTTTTTTGTTTACTTGCAGCTATTTCTACGCGCGGCCCGCACAGCCTCAACACCACTGCACAGATTTCACCACGAACAGGGAACATAGACCGATATAGCAAAGCAGGAAAAGCAGATACAGTGAGAGAACGGCAGTCGGAGAAGAGGCGACGTGATGACGTATTACGTCGCCAGGCCATGAAAGGGAACAGATAAACAAAATATGAGAACACAAATAGAGAACACAACGTGCTGCGGGTTCTGTCTCTTTCTTTTTTTGAGTCGTAAGAGAAACATGAACACGCAGGCCGTAATAGTGGCACATGCCATTGTGATCTAGCCCTGCTGGTTGTGCGAGTTCTTCCCATCTTGCACACTATACCCGGTGCCATCCTGTTCCCCGCCTGTCGCTGTAGCGACTTCTTCGCTGTGTGTCGGCGTTTGCCCGGAGGCGACGAATCTTCTACGGTGGCATGTCATCCCGGTCTTTTTTTTTTTCTTCGTTGCGCTGCATTGTATATTATTTTTTTTTCCGTTTGCGACGATGAAGTGGGGCTTTGCGAGAGAACAGATAATTTGAAGCTCGTAAATCCTGTCGAACCATCGCCGGGGTTGAAGGCCTTACGAGAAGAAGGCATTTTCGCCCAAATAAGAGAGAGCGTAATGCCCGGGCCACTGCCACGAGGAAACGAGATGTCTTGACTGCGCCATCCCTGTCGAGATGCGCACGTTCAGAAAAATTCTGGCTTAAAATTTTCACTGTCTTGGGATGACTTTCACTGTAGTTATTGTCGAGTATTTGTTGTTTTGTTCTGTTCGTTCGTTGCAGCGTCGGATTACTCGCTGTGTTCTCTCATTGATGGCGCCTTACTTTTTTATTTTTGCGTCGAAGCTGCAACTCTTAATGACTTCTGCGAGCATCTTATAGCGAGGAGGACGTTTCTGTATCACACGTCTTTTGTCACGGTCTTCACGCGAAAGCGCTTTATAAACTAGGGGCATACGCTTCTGTTATCTCGTCAAGAAAATAAAGTTTATTTTGGAAAAATCTGACTCCATTCGTGCTTGTGAGAGTAATCTTAAGATCGGCGTCGAGGCCCCTGATGCTTACGGTGACATATGTAATATCTCTTTAGTTATAGCTTTCCTTTGATTAGTTTCGCTTCGATCTGGCAGGAACGGCCCAAGATGGCGAACCGAATGAGAAATATTAGAACGAGAAAAGACACAGCAACGTCAACCTGAATGATAACATACAATTTACTGCCCTAGACTAGAGGGAGGGAGAGAAAGGTGAGTAGAAGAGCGAGGAGAAGAATAGGTGTGCAAAATAAAACAACAAATAGACGGGAGATTCGTTCACGTAACAACATTACTAAGATCAAAAAGGATGTGGTTTGTACGGAGCTATAGCAAATGTAATGACCAGGAAGTAAGGGTAGGGTTTATTATCAGAAATATAAGGGACTAGCTGACAAGACTTTTCGCAATGCAACTTTCTAACTTTTGCTTCCGTTGAATTAAAACATGACCGACATCAAAACCTGCAGTTGTTCAAGAGATGTATTATGTTACTTATGCTACGAGGGGATAATTTAGGCGCGTGCATAGCGAGACTAAAAGTAGCGTTTCAGAGAGTCAGCAAGGCATAAAATGAACTGAGTGACTGCCTATATAGCATGTTTGTTTATTTATTTTTATTTATGACATAACGCCGGCCATCAATGGTGGCCTTAGGCAGGAGAGGGGCATAAATACACAATGCAGCACAACAAAAACTTGAAATATTGTATAGCGTTGCACATTACGATATATATATATATATATATATATATATATATATATATATAATGATGAAATATTCTGCGTATCAATAACATTAGTAAGAAATATCAACGCCTACTTTATTTCTTTCTATGCCAATGCAAGCGCCCGCTCCTCGACGGGAGCAGTCGGTCCACCCTAGTTCAGAGAGTGGCCGTGATGCGACGCCACATATACATAGTGTAGGGCTGTTTGCGTCAAACGTACGTCCAAGAGCATTGCGGTGGAAATGCGATAGACTTATTTCCATCTCCAATGTCATATTTCTGGGGGATTTCTTCATTTCAGCTCCTTCTTTGTAGCTCGAAGAAGTGCCACCGCTGCCTCACAGCGCTCTTAATTTCAGTGACGCTTCACTATTGGTTGCCGAATAGCAAGCACCACGAACGGCAACCTGCTATCCCTAGGTACGCATCTTTTACAAAGCCAGCAAGACCGCAACCATTTTGAACACGAGGAATGCAAGACATCGCCATGCAGGTCTGTGCAGAACTGAACATTACTTCATATGTGAGGCACCACATAAAGGGCTCTCAACCCCACTACTGCAGGGCACAGCCGAAGGCCAGTGAAAGCAGCAAAGGGCTGGAGAAGAGGGTGGTGAACTGCTGAATTAGGCGCATCTGGCTGGCATTGAAAAGATCGAGAAGATGCTGGAAATGCAAAACAAAAACAAAGGAAACAAAAAAAGTTAATTCTGTGCCCCGCCGCGGTGGTCTAGTGGCTAAGGTACTCGGCTGCTGACCCGCAGGTCGCGGGTTCAAATCCCGGCTGTGGCGGCTGCATTTCCGATGGAGGCGGAATTGTTGTAGGCCCGTGTGCTCAGATTTGGGTGCACGTTAAAGAACCCCAGGTGGTAAAAATTTCCGGAGCCCTCCACTACGGCGTCTCTCATAATCATATAGTGGTTTTGGGACGTTAAAACCCCACATATCAAAATTTAATTCTGCAGAAGTCAGCACCGACTCCCATAGTACAAAGTAATCTTCGAGAATATCATCGCTCGAATCTTGCTAAACTCTCCAATACGGCATTTTTCATAATCAGATAGAAGTATTGGTATGCAAAAACACAGGTATTAGTATTATCACCTTGCGACTTCCGCATTTCCTTTTCGGGCCATAGTTTCACACATGGAAATTCTTGAGATTCCCCTTCCAGTCACTTCAAAATTATACGCTAATTAAAACAAGGGGTGGTTTACATTGATACACCATACTCCGTGAACGCTAAAATTGTTAATGCCACTCATCATCATCATCATCACCATCATCATCATTATAATCATCATCGTCAACAGCAGTAGCAGCAGCAGCAGCCGCCGCCCGACTACGCCCGCTATGGGGCAAAGACCTCTAATTATCTGTCCCCCTCTTACCCGTCTGCTTCTTCTTGGAATTCAGTCAGTTACCCTTTATGACCAGCAGTTATCCCGCCTACGCACTACTTGCCCGGCCTACTTCAATTTATTATTCTTGATTTAAAACATGATATCCTAACAGCCATTTATGCCCTGATACAAATTGCTCTCTTCTTGTTTTTTTTATGAGTACAACTATCATTCAATGCACTATTATAAGTTTAATAATACAGGAGAAAATCGAGGTCAATGTCCCATTTTTTTAAACTTTGGGCCGAGATGTACATGCATGACGTCTCGTATTTTTAATGATAATTTTTCTATTCTAGTGACATTAGTTGTGAGAGATTTCCTGAAATTTGGTTTGTTAACTCTCTTCCTCAGATGACATTCCACTACTTTTTTTTCTGGTAAGCAGCTGCATAGGATATAGCAGGGTTATCAAAATATACTATATCACTGTGTTGATGTTGCTATGCGGTGCTGCCACGCGCATTCTCTTTTAATGCATTGTCTCGCTTACCAAGTGTATTCTCAAGGAAAGCATGGTAATATTGGAGTTATGAAAGAGTAGTTTACTAATAGAAGAAAACTTGTTTCGTGTCCCTTTAAGAGCAATGGCATCGCCAGTGTGAAATTCTCGATAGCTCGTTCAAGACATCAAGTTGCCTATATCACTCGGCATGTGAACTTAATTATACCACAAACGCCGCTATCTGCCGACGTCCCTTTGCCCTCGCCACGGATTCCCACTGTGCTGCAGGAGCTAAATGATGTTTCTTTTCCTTCCAACTCTCCCTTTACAGCTGGTTTATTGCATTCTCACAGCGATACGCTAGAAATGCGTGCGGCTGCGACTCGACTGCTCTCCTTTTATCCTACTCATCGGTGTCACGTGCTTTCCTCGTTGTTCTCAGCTCGGCCCAACTTATCTGCCGATGCCAGCGCAACTGCTGAAAACCCGGGGTATTGCTCGACCGTACCCGCTTTTTCCCCTCTCACCCGTCGCCTTCTCCGGCGCGCTCAATTACGGAAATTTCCTGCACTCACGTCGGAGTTTAGAAAGTAACTGCACTCGCTAGTGGCAGTTCCAGAACTTGTCTCACCTTCGTGATTACTCGCTTTCTTCCTCTCTCTTTTTTTTTCTTTGTGGATTCATCGCACCTCTCAGGTTAGGAGAAGACAAGATCTGTCTTTGGTGTCGCATGTTTTTTTGTTTTATTTAGTAGTTCCTCCTCCTCAACTTGCACTGTGCTAACGTGTTTTATACTATTCGCGTCGGCATTGTCCCCAGTTTTGGCGTAACCGTAACCGATGAAGAGTGGCGTAACCGATAAACAAGTAAAAGTGATAGACTTGCGGAAATGAAAATTAGAAAGTACACATAATTGAATTGTATTTGAATACGGGCCCTCTGCGTGGCAGTAGAGTATTCTGCCACAAAGCCATTTGGTGCTTTGAACGCATTTCCGAAAAGACCCTGTACAAGCATCATGTCGGACAAGGAATAGCGTTAACCTATGTAATATAGCGTTGTGAAAGAGGTAGACAATGGCCTATCAATACGCAATGCTGATTGCGTGAGTGTTGGGTTCAATTCTTCTTGCGCGTTTCAAATTGCTCACCCATATTTCTTCATAGTCTTCAGCCACATTCTGCATCGACAAAGTGCACACAAGACAGTACATATATGACGCCGGTACCTTACTTATCTGCATAAAGCTGAATAATGATGAAGTGGGTGCGGCTCTATTTCAGAAAAATTGATTTATGGTGTAGTCGATATCTTGCGGAAAGCCAAAACGTAATGAGTTGGCTGTGACCCAACACAAAGCCACGCTCAGAATCAGCATTGGGCAGCATAGTAATCGTTGGCAGTTTAATCCATTGAGACGTCCTCACTAACACCAGAGAATAGACAACCAGAACGCAAGTCATTATTCTCTGAGCATGCTGTAAGCTTTATAACACTTTTTTAAAAGAGCTTCAACGTTTTTCAACGTACGGCCGAAAGATGTCGTTCTACAACTGTCATAGTTCCTGCAGAAGTTGGTTCATGTTCATAACAGGTTTTTAAGCCATCCTAATCAACATTTTTTTTAATATTTCATTACTTAGCCCTCGAAGTACGTATCGGTCATAATATTAGACGTCTTTTTCGTTTTCTTCATAACGGTTGCGACATATCTTCGATTGTGAACTTGTCCTTCTGATCCAGGGAAGTTCCTATAATTGACTGAAAAACTTCGCAGCAATAAGACATGAAATGTATCATTCCCTTTTTTTAATTTGTGGTTCTCTGGCATTGCACATAACACACGCTGAATTTTGCACACTATTTTCTGATCTCCATTCACTTTACAGTAAAGCACTTTTCATGTGTCAAGAATATTATTTAATTAGGAACTCCAGAAAGTTTTCAATGTCTCCTTACAGAGTAGAGATAGCTGGGCCATTCATATCGATCATAAAAGTGACCACAAGCAATTTTTTATGAATTACCACTCGAAGGAAAGTGTGTGCAAGAAGCCGTGACCACAGGCGCGATTGAAACCGTCCCGTTCATTTGCCGCCCAACCTCTGCAAGCAGGTTTGAAAGCCTGCCAGAATCATATACCGCAATGTTTCAACTTCCCATTTCACTGTCTACATATGTGACAAGCTGCTCCTTGATAGAACGAAGTAAGAGTTGGAAAGAAGGATTCGATGAAGCGGCTGCCCGGGAATGTATATAAGCTGGAACGAGTGGTCTGCTTATAAATTAGCAAAACACGTGTAATTGATGGTCACTGGCGTGGTGTGCTGGCAGAAGCTTCATTAGGCACACGAGCTTCGTCCGTGCTGACGTTGCGGGGACTTCCAAGATTATCCATAATCTTCGTCATCCTCGATGAGCGACCACAGCAACTTAATTAGGAAAGCGTTCGTTATATGTGCCTGCGCGGGAACTTACGAAGGAGGCAAGCGAAGGAGACTTTGAACTTTCGTTAATAAATGTGTTTGAAGCGAATGATAAATTACGCTGACAAGAAAAGCCGGGCAGCCTGAATGCAGAAAATTGATTAATTTGAAAGTCATCAGTGAACGTAGTTCTTAGGAGAGTACGTAATTGAACGAAACAAGCTCGCTCCAGACTTATGTGTAATGATCTGAGTGTGGGTATAGAGTGCGAGGGCTTCAAAATGAGCTGTCGCGCTGAATTTAAGCTGCAGCATGATTCGCTTGTTAGAAAAGACCTCAATTCTGAAGGGTGGGGCCAGCAATAGTGAAATTGGTGTAGAAAAGCGCAGCTAATTGGGATGGTGCTTCATTCCTCAATTTTGCTTGCGTCGGTGACTTTTTGAGTATTTATAGAAGTTTTATACATGAGAACCGTGTTTCAGCTAATATTCAGCGCTGGTATACATTGACGTGCCACGTGGGCGGCTATTCCAACGTAATGCTCACATTTGCTATGCAAGCTGCGATATGTGACAGAATGAACAGAATCTTTTGGAATAGACGTTCATCATTAACCTCCGTTATTGTGACTCCTTAATGCAATCGCAAACTTTCACCAAAATCGTCTGAAAAGTGCAGTCTCCTAGCTTTCCATGCAGGATGCCTCTTTCAAGCTTTTTAGGATTGAGATCGTTGTGAAACTCTAGTCGAGAACAATTGTTGTAACTCAAGCGGTAAAAAAGCGCACACGCAATGTGAAACGTGTGAATACGACTACTAGCGATTACATATTATACTATCCCACAGTTTTGCTACACTAGGGTTCAGCACGTCAGTGAAATGAACAGCTAATTTAACTATGGTCTTTTTGTTTCCTTGCCTATTCTATCTATGCTACTATAATCAACATATATGTGAGCTTCTCGCGCATTTTACAAAATTGTGTAACATACTAAATTGCATTATAGTGCATGCCGACAATAAAAAAATCGCTAGGCCTGAGCGGAATGCGCAGCCCACAGCGAAAGCTATAAAGGAGTGGCCTTTCAGTGCATTTTCTAAACAATCATTGGGTAACTGCTGCAAGCAGATTTTCTTGATATACACTACGGCTATAATACTATAACTTTTGGGTAAATAGCTGGCATTCTATTAGCTATTTTTCGTCATTCTCCTGAGAAGCATGGTATCTGTTACACACTTGTTAGGAATTTTGTGCAATTTTTTGATGCAGTGGCTGTCGACAACAAAGAATTATGCCTAAAGTGAGTATGCACCACAGTTAATAGATGATAAAAACGTGTTTTGTAATGAGTTGGAGGATTGGACGACCCGCTTGTTACGCGAATCGCATTGTGTGACGCCTGGCCGTTTTTTTTTTTGATGTTCTGAAACGTTTTATTACCCATATTTTCGCAATTTTAAGCTAAGGTCAGTTTAGAAACGAATTCCAAGCACTGGCGTGGCTCAGCGGTAGAATACTGGGCTGGCATGCAGCAGACATGAGTTCGAATTACATTGTGTCATTGTTGTTTTATTTACCGAGATTTTTTCTTTCAATACTGGCTACGCACACCGACAGCAGCGGCTGCGGACAACTGCGGTGCCACGCGTGACCCGTGCTCTGATTCATAACAGCTTTCGCTGTAAAATTAGGTTTGTATTCAAGAACGCAAAAATAGACAAGGATCAAATGCAGGTAAATGCCAACATGAATGAGCACACGCTTGCCCAAATATCTGTGCTTTTAAACATAAACTATAATGAAATAAAAAAATCAAGAGAGAGACAAATAAATTCTCACAACACCAATAAAGATTGGTCAGCTTCAATATTTTCGCTCATAGTGTAAGAAAGAAAGCTTCAATGTGTTTTTAGAGAAGCGCCAGGTGAGTCGCTAAATCCAAGACAAGGATGTGTTGAAAGTTGCAGTGAAGCATTGACTTATCAACGTAGTGTCGTCACAACTTTTTGTTTTCATTTGCAACTTCGTTTCTTTGTGTACGTGTGACTGAAGAAAGTGTGTTCTTTTTTTCTTCTCTCGACAGTTCATGCTTGGGATATGTTTACTGTGCGGCTTAATGATTTGTTTTATCTTGACAATTCAGTTGCCTATAACAGTGTCGAAAACCGGTTACTGTCTTGTTCACCCACTTATACTTCCTTTAGCCTCCTGATTCCCTACCCACTTGTTCACTGGATCATGACGCTGCTGTGAACATACTACTACACACATGCAACATCAGCTTTGTTCAATTCCTTTAATTTTAACATAAAACAGCTGGCCTAGGCGTAGGATTTCCTGCCCTGATGTTTTGTTTACACAATATTGTATGCGTTGCAATGAATGCTTGTTGTGATCCTTTCTGTGAACGGCGTAAATATGTATAATACACTTTGTCGACCCAAATTGGTGGCGAAATGGCCGAAGTTTAATCAAGAGCGTACAAGGGCAGAAACAGCTTTTGCAGTAGGCTTTGAACGGCCCAGAGCCTTCTTCAGTTTTTGTGCTGAAAGGTGTTTACAGAAAATTTCGTTGTTATGAGTTGTACACAATATGTCGCCATGACCTTAACGATGTTTACAAAATATTTCGATGTTACAAGGGCCATTGGTAAGTGAAAGCTTCTATTTTAGCATCTTCAGAAATTGGACTTCTACGATTTTGTGCAGAGTTCTGCAGTAAAGTAATCAGCCATTTCAACAAGATACACTAAGTACAATACAGCGAATCATATTAACAAATTAATAACAGCTCATGCACCCCGGAGTTAATTTTACATCTATTCATAAAATCCAGGCTATTAAGCAGAAACCAGAGAACATAACGCAATAATTTTTTTCATTCACGAAGTTCTTATTGGTTACATTCTTTCCGAACGTGATGTCTTTTCGACATTAAATTAAAGTGTTTGAAGCCAGGACACTCAAACCTCTGTGCCACATATTGAACACCTAGAAGCTTCCGAACATAAATAAAAGATAAACGTCTGGCAGATTCGCTACATCTACAAGAAAGCACGGGTGTTCTCTTTCTTACAATGACTGCACGACTCAGCGGAAAATACTCTCAATGTGAGGAGTGTTTTCAGTCAGGTTTAATTATTTAGAAACGATCATCTTTCTATACGCCGCACACCATTCGGCCACGTTGCCGGCTTATCGTTGTACTTCAGGCAAGACCTTATTCTTGAAAATACATATCGGTCATGTCACGGCGAAACCATTCCGTTTTGGGGATTCCTTCTGTTACTTTTTTTTAATTTCTTTCCTTCTTTTATAATGACATCCCAACCACTCTTTTTTTTTTCAAAGTTTTCTTAACGGCCTCACCGTACGAACTTGTTTCATCCCCTCTCCTTCAATCTCCTTGGTTCTCGATTCCTCGTTATTCTAAGCCTGATTCAGGAGTACGGAAATCATTTATTCTTATTAAATTTACGGACACTCCGAATAATGTATGCTGCTTTTTTTTCTTTGCTTTCTCTTGCCCTCGCTTCGGCCACCATGTCCGAGTATTCCGCCCTTTTGCTGTTTCTCCTTAAATCCCCCCCCCCCCCCCACGCTCCTTTTCATCGTGCAACTAATTTCGGCCGCCAGTTATTTCTCTTCTCCTCGAATATCATTCATCGTCTCGCATCTCTGCGGGAATATCGTTTACGGTTCTTCATCGCTAGAAGGAAATTCTGCCTTCAATTAGGGTCATGTGCGCGGTATTCGGTCGCTCCAGACTTGGCGTCTCGGAGGAATATCTTCCTTTACACTTTTTTCAGGATCATTCAATCTCCATTGTCTCACCCTTTTTCTTTCTTGGCTGTCTGCACTCTCTCCTGATTGCGTTTCTTTGCAAGAAGATGAAAAGTAAGAAGAAAAATACGTATTAGTGTTAAATTACGCTTTGCTCTCTCGTGTATTTTTTTTCCTTCAAACGTTAATAGGACAAGCGAGACGGCTGCTACGGAGTTCGCACCGGGAGCAGTTTGAAAACAGAAATGGCTTGTTTCTGGTTGCGCACCAGAAAAAAGCGCGAGTACTTTTTTTTTCACCGCTGTTCGTGGTACACGGAATCTGATCGACGAACCACTAATAGAAGCACACTTGCTAACGGCATGCCCTCCGTAATATTCTTCGCGTAGCTTTTTTTCGGCTTCCTCTGCCTCGTATTGAGAGACTTTCCTCGTCATTTCTTTCTTCCGCGGCCGCCACTCGTTCCGTATCATAAGTCATTTACTTTACACGTTCCGGGGCCCTGCAATTTTCCATCGTCGTCTTCTTCGGCACTTTGCGTAGCGTCGCGTGAATGCGCAGAGCTGCGGGTGCCGCATCGCGAGCTGCCGACTGTAGTGCGGTCTCTGCGGGGAATTGACTCTCGACTCGCGCGCCACGGCAGCAGCATATATTCTCTGCGCACCCGTACCTAGATGGATTCTGGCCCCGCCGATGGAATCCCGTCGTGCATTTGTCCTTTCCCTCCTTGCTTTCTCACTTTGCCTCTATTTCCCGAGAACAAATAACGCCTCGGGCACCGACGGAGCGTTGCAAGGGGGAGGGGGGGGGGTGCTGTTATGTACGCAGTTCAGGCGAAACTATGAGGCACACCGTGCGTTGCTGAATTTGTTTTTCTTTGCTCTTTCTTTATGATCACTTTCCCGATCTTTTATAATCCTGTTTCCATCCTCTGTTCTTCCGCACCATAACTTCATTTTTCTTTTACCTTTTCTGCTGCGGAAACATGCATCGCTATATGTTCCCTTCGTTTTCTTTCTGGCAGTCGCATTTCATGAATGTGAATGGACGCCACGAGAAAAAAAAAAGATAAAAGGACATTCACAGTGTCTCCCACCAACGCATTCCTCGCTGCGCGGTATGAGATGGGCTTTTCTCTTCTTCTGTGTAATGTATTTTTTTACAGTGTCACGTAATTGTGTCTCATTACTTTATTGTTCTTAGGATACCCTTAATGTTGAAGTTCATTTGAACTATCTCTGTTTTGTTTCCATGAACATGTTAGGTTTATGCGTCTGTGTCTATTTTTAAAAGCTAACAGTTTTCTAGAGCATAAAGCTATTTTAGAACATTCGAGAAGATGAGACTTTTTTGTTATTGCTAAAAGCAATTAAACATGATTAAGTGGTGCGTGAGGAACGTTATTGTGGTTGCCTTTTTTCACAATTGTGCTAAAGCTACTGAGATATTGTGGAGGCTAGACCGGAAGAAAAGAAGTTTGAAAACCCACATACTAGCCGGAAAGCCCAATCTCACTTGGACTATATGAAAAAAGTCGTTGCTTATTCACACGTGACTAAATGTATAGTAGGTCCCATAAGAAACACAGCCTCAACAGAAGTGATAACTTCGAACACCAATAGATCATTTTTATAATCCACAAGTGTGGTTTTTAGCGCTGCACATTCGCGTCACTAGTGGCGGCACTCGTCGTCTTTCAAGTTGTGACGTGATATAGTTGCTCAAATTGCGGCTTCTCCTATTCGGGTGCAAATATCAAGAGAGCCGAATATCCGTGTAATAGTACAAGCACACTCCGCTTGAACATGCTGTTTGCAGTAAGCGACTAGCCGCCATTAGTTTCACATATTGCATTGCAATAATGTTATAGCTTTACTATTATAGAAAAGGTGAACTTGCCAGTATTTTTCACCGTTCACTGAAGTAGACCATGTTCACGGCTTAGTATGCTTCAAATACACGAAACTATAGATACCGCAAATAATTAAACCCATCTATTATATAGGGGATGAGATGTACAAGGATTGTCGGGCCCTTACCCAACGCTCGGAAAAACATTCCTGAGAGAGTTCGCGCAAGAGTGAGATAGGTACGTTCTGTGTTATGAATGTGTCCGCAAGGTAAGGTGCGTTTAAGGTCATATGAGTGCTTTTCTAGTTTCAAGCTAATTGAATCCGCGCTGAATGACCGTTTTGTTCCCGCGCGCGTACGCTCCACAGCCGCGTTCGCCCACAACGCCGCGATCGCAGAATGGTGTTGGCGCTCACAAAAACCATTCGCGCCTGGATTGCGGCCGCGAAGAACCTCGGAATCTCCGTGAAAAATGGGCAGAACGGGGCCCCCTGAAAGGCGTGCGGCCTGCAGCAGCAGCCGCCGATATAAAAGCACGTAGTGCATCATTGCGGCTATAGAAGGCAACTTATGGCCGGGCCGGAAAGCGGCGAACAGCGTTGGATAACCGACGTGGGAGAGTAGCGGCGGCGATGGGGGCTTGAGAAGCACGGAAGCGTTTTCCAGTGGTCTGCTCATGGCGTCCTCGTCGGCTGGTCATGATGGGAAAGAGTTAAATAGCAACGCGGTGCCACGGAACATTCGCGACTGCACTTTTTCCGCGCGATTGCGAGCTTCGATGCCCCCCTCAATTTTGCTTTCGCGGCCCTTTTAACCGAACGGCCCAGTGCCGATTGCTTCGAACGTGTAGATGGTTTTTCTTTTGTTAGTTGAGTATCATAAATGTGACCTTCTTTTTTTTTCAATTGAATTTGCGTAATCTACGTATGCATGCATCTAGGCATGTAAACGCACACACACTATGACTGTTAGCAATCTGTCCCTGCATTTATACAGTTGCAGTAATTCACTTTTGGGGCTATATAGTTATGGTTGTTCGGTATTCGCTGCATAAGTTCACGCAAAAATATTAAGGACTCTTTAACCAGTGCTTTGGAAACATTGATTGATGAACATTTCAGCCACGTGTCCCCTATTATCCGAGATTTTTCTTTGATCTGCGAAAGATCGCTCAGAGAGCTCGTAAGTTCGGATGGCTTCAAATTTGTTATCATCAAGCTTTTCTCTTCCCGAATGGTCTTTGTCTGTGCTAACGATACATAATTAAGGAGTGCAGTAAAACATGCGGGAGGACACGTGTTTTAGTAGCGTTGAACACTTTGTGAAAACTCACAGAGATTGGCTATCGAACCTGAAGGCATTGTCAAGATATGTCAGACACTGCAATTTCACAAGAAACTCGGCAATTATTTTTACCGCAGCAGTTTCACCTGAACGTATGAACTTCCTAAGGTGTGAGTTGTATATTCGTGATGCCTGGTTCAAGCTACAGCTACCATGACAAGTTTCGCGCTTCTATGCACGGCTATTATGCCGCCTTTGGCTAGGTGTTCTTTCACAGAGATGTACTTGTTTCGCATTGGTATGCTGGACAACTTTGCATGCTACTCTTGCGAACCGAAGTGCTAACTGAATAAGTTCTTTGCAGCAGCGCTCACTATGACATCCAGCGATGTAAGCTTCTAATACTTTTGGACTGACTGAGCAGCTGACAATTTTCTGTTCATAGGACTCTAATACCTTGAAATTCAAGGGCGCAGAAGTGGCCCAACTGTGCTTGTGATGTTTCCCATCTCTGATCTTTTCCGCTGTCTCTCTTTTCGCCCTTTATCCCTTTACCCAGCTCAAATAGCAAACCCGGAGAGTGTCTGGTCAACCTCCTTGCCTCTCCTTGCATCTTTCTCTCTCTAAAAGTATACGTTTTCCCCCTTTTCCTGCCTATTAAAGTGAAGCCACCGTGGTTGGAAACCGAACCCACATCTTTGACTTAAGCATCGAAAAAGCTTAGTCTCTAAGCAACCACTCTGGATTAAAAAAAAAAGTTTTTGTGGAAAGTCATGACGAACCGTTTCTACGACACGAAATGCATCGGTTGAAGTGTTCGCAAGTTTGAAGTATAGAAGTGAAGCTTTTTTTTTTAATTCATGGAGTGACTCACGTGCATAAATGTGCTCATTAAGACATGTTACATGGAAAGATAAAAAATAGCGTAGATGATCTGATATTGTTCTATGAATAGTTTACGAAATTGCACAGTATTGGTACAATTGTAAAGAAATATATATATATATACATACATATATATATATATATATTACTTAACTAATCTTCTATTTCACAGTTTCGTTTAACTCACGCATTGCCGATCATTCGGCGTTTGCTACAATGTTCACTCTTTTTTGATGATTCTCGAGTCAGACTAAGTGTTTTCCACCGGCGCGACTGTTTCGCGCGGAATAACAAGAGGCCCGGCCTCATCTGAGAGGCGAATGGACGGGTGCTGGTCCTTTCCCCTCACCAAGCCGACCCGCTACGTAAAATGAGTCACGCTCGACCCATTTAGACGTGCGTGCCCTGGACGTGTGTCCTCAATGATTGACATTGGCAGCGCCCTCGGCCGACACCCGATGCCTACCAGAAAAACGGAGACTGCAGCAATTTGCGCTGCCGACATCGGTGCGGTCGCGACACGCTCTGGCGACGCCGTACGGGGAGCGTCCGGTGTCACGCCGGATGGATATTGATGATTCCCGGTGGCTCTGAAAGCGGGGTTGTTACTCGCCGGCATTGCGATGAGTGATTTGTGCCGTCTTGCTCCAGTCCCACTTTCACCGGGCTGTGGAAGGCGCCTCTACAGCGACACACCACGGAGGTTGCGTTTATGCCGACGCGCCTCGCCGCCATTCGAAGCATCGCATCCTGTCTGGTAGTTTCGTAATTGCTGTTTATGTCGTGAGATACGGTTGTCTTCCGTCTAAGCGCCTAGTTATAGCTTATTGTGGCGCAGCACCGAATCTTCTGTGGTGTTTCCAAGCTGGGCTAGAGACAATTTTTATTTAGATTTATCAGTGCCATCTTCGCACAGTCCTTGACGGCATGAAGCTCATTTGTGTTGAAACAGTTCCTGACACGCGTGAGTTTTAAGGAAAAGAAAAAGAGATAAATAATGACGACAATAACTTGAGACGTTAGAGAAGCAGTTTTTTGTCTTCCAAACAACCACCATTGACACGGTCAAGCACATGTTATTGAAAGAAAACCATATGATCGAACCTACGCCTAACCCTCGTCATCAGTTCAACAGTTTCACAGTCCCAGAGAATAATTGATAGACTGATATGTGAGATTTAACGTCCTAATCCACCTATGATTATGAGAGACGCCGTAGTGGAGGGCTTCGAAAATTTTGACCACCTCGAATTCTTTAACGTGCACCCAAATCTGAGCACACGAGTTTATAGCATTTTCGCCTCCATCGAAAATGCAGCCGCCGCTGCCGGGATTCGATCCCGTGACCCTGCGGGTCAGCAGCCGAGTACCTTAGTCACTAGACCAACGCGGCGGGGCGCCCCAAAGAATGTATTCCAAGGTTTTTCGAGCCGAAACCGCAATTATGAAACCTACATGAGTGGATGTTTCTGGATACATAATCACCTACGATTGTTCGCCACCTTCGAAATTCTCCTGTGGCCAGAAATTGAGGCCGCCTCATGGAGCTTAAGGGTGCATCACCTTGTCACCTTAGCTATCACAATGGCTCGGGCGTTATAATCTAGGGAGTACACTGATTTCTTCAAGTTGCTTTACGAATTACTATTACTGATAAGTTTTGTTTTTGTGTGGTAATAATAATGCGCATCATTAATAAAGTGACCTGTGGTTATTTATAGTCCGATGTGTAGTCGATTTTATTGCCACTAAGAAGGTTACAAATATATCTCCAGTTTCCTTTGCACGAGTATCTCCGATTACTTTTTTTTCTCTTTGTATGATGAGTGTGAAAGTATCCCGACACTCCCAAAAAAGATTAACTTGGAAGTAATATAATAAACGAAAGCTTGTTACACTGCAAAAAAAAAGAGGTACCAGCGCACAATTTATTATCGGATGGTGGCCTAGCATTCTCATAGCATTTGATACGTTACAACAAACCGAAACCAAGGGACTGAAGGAGCGGGAGAAAAGACACAGTGCGTTCATGCTCTCATCATGCTAACGCATACCGAACAATGCCCCCAGCCAGCAGGCTCGAATAGCCTCACTATAGCGAGGTCATTCATTCGCCAAAAAAGACAAACTAGACCATGCTTCACAGATTTCAATGTGATATTAAAATCTTTGTGGTCTCAAAAGTTTCAGGGGGCAGAAACTTTCGCTGTTCGCGGCTGATGTCTAGAAGGTCACCCACAGCAATGGCCGGTGCACGGGACGGCCTCTCGAAAACGCAACTTTGTCGCCCCGAAGTTTGGGAGAAGCACAGCGTGAAATCGCGGCGAAACTCATTACAGCGGACAGAAGCACCGGCGGTGACAGCTCGATGCGACGGACGGCCTTCACGACTCTCTAATTAGGCTCGCCACAGGAGAACTAGGAGCACGTTGGCCGACGCCTGCCAACGCTCGTAGTTGTGCCCTGCAACGACGACATGGGAGCTCTGCGGCTTGGTTTACTGGAGCGAGACACGCGCTGCGGCCTCAAACTCGGGGCATGATGGCCCGAACAGTGGCTCGAGCGTTCCGCAAAACTTCTGACTGCTGTTCGGCAGATGCCTCATTGTAGTGGCATTTGCCAGGACACGAAGCTCGCATTGCCGCTGACATGCAATGTGGTGCATGTGCGAGCATGTTTCTGGAAGGTGGAAGGGATATGTTGACATGGGGTTCCTGTTTTCATGCAGTGATTCCGTGCTACAGGCTGCCGAGCCGAGAGAGGTGGACTAAGTTGAGCAAGAGAAAAAGTAAAGTAGAACTGAGGCAGGGAGGTGAACCAAGGGCTGCACACATAGGCTGTACGCTTCCATATCGTTGTTCAGGTTTGATTTGGCATAACAGTTCTGGTCTCTCAGAAGTACGCTGTTTCGTTCTCGACGAGGAAGTCCAACTGTATTCTGTGAAAAAACACACGAGGTGCATATACCTTCAGTATGTGAGTCGGTGGCGGCCGCGCCCATTAACGACATTGTGTAAAAGAGACACATGGTTCACACTGATGATTTCCGTGACCCAATCACTTGCCTGAAAACAAGCAGCTGACGTGCCGCCTCAGGAAGGGAGGCTCAGCAAGTGTGGTCACCACAGTGCACGTTTAGGCTTGATGGTATGCGTTTAACGTTAACCTTTGTTTCTTAGTGAATTCCCTCTGTTGAACTTGCAGATTCGCTGGTTTTTTGGAACACACAAGTTAGGATCCCAAAAGTATCGTTCATTTATTATCATCTGCGAAGTCCTTTATATAGCTGTCTTCAAGCTAAAGGCTCGCAAGCCTCCTCTGGCGTATCGAGAATAGCTTTCAGTGCTCGTTAAATACTAGGCTCTTGTAGGATTTGGGTGCAACTTCAGTTCATCACAAGAATACTTTTGCCTAATTCATTCGTGCGTCCCCAATTGATGTAAAATCTTAAGGAGGAGTGTAATCAATTGTGATTACACTCCTTCCTAAGATCCATTGTGTGTGTGTGTGTGTGTGTGTGTGTTGTTCCTCCACATTGCTTGATCTTTCTTAATCAGCACCTAAGGGTGCATGATCGCTGTTGAGCTCTTGAGCGTGCTTTTCTATTCGGAAATTTTGCAGGCACCCTGAGGAAGATAGTACATGGAAGCCGCCGCCTGTATCGGTACTACTAATAATAAACACAAATAAATTCGACAAACGTAGTGTTGCCTAGTCGACTGACGACAAAGCAGAGTGAATGGAAAAAAATACGCCGCGCAAATGATCTTGCAGCAACGTGCGTGAACGTGTACGCTGACGGGCTCTTGTGGCATCAAATTGCGCGCGCTGTTTGCTACGTTTCCGAACATCCGGAAGTGTTGGAAGTTTCCTGACAGTATTTGTTCGTTAACCCGAGTTTTTCTTTTCGCTGCCCGTCCAGCATCGCGGTAATGAGGTAATGGCCCGACGGCTGTGAGAAAATGATGCCTCGAGGTGGTTAAACTTTCTTGGAGCGCACTCCAACACGAGATCATTTCCGAGTACCTCGCGGAAGCTTCAAAAACGGGGTAACATGCAGCACAATATTCCGCGTCATGTTTCCTTATTAAAACTAATTAACACGTGAAAGAGGCCTCAACATTAAAGAAGGCCTCGTTAGGAGTTTCTAAAGTGTAGCCGCCTCGTGAGAAAGCCCAGTTCAACAAAAACAAAAGAAGGGAGAGAAAAGGCGGGTGTTTGTTTTGAAGGCGACAACAGGAAGGAAAGACGGACCGATTTCAGCGTTGCTTTGAAAGCTCTCACGACAGCATCAACTCTGCAGAAAGCATTGAACAAAATTGGCACGAGGCGTGAAAACGTTCTATGTGCTGCTTTCTTGATCACGTGTGCGCGTTAAACCAGTAACAGAGAAGCGCACGATGTGCGTCCATTTTGTAACTGCCTCGGGCAATAAAATGCACGTACGGTATTTTGTGCGCGTCATTTTTATCTAGATTTTTCTTTTCTTGTTCATTTTTCTTCAAGGAATGTTTGTTGAAATATCACAAGAAAATGTAAGCCTCACCTTTTCGATGAGCGAAACGTTTTTGCTCTAGACCACACCAGTGTCAGAAAGAAAGTCAGAGACAGCACGATGAAAATATGCGAATTAATTCAGCAATAATTGCTTCTTGTATGCGTACTTTGAGATTGCAATGGAAGGATTGCTTCCAGCTTTATAACTGCAAAAAAGGCGGCCACTGTTGTTGCACATGTTGTGAATCGTGAAAGTGTCCTTGTTAAGCATCTACGTCGACTCATTAGCAAGTAAAGTAAACTCCTGGGAGGGCACGTAACAAGTGAGGCAATCAGCCCAAACGCCCACATTGAAGACATTTGAATGCTGTGCGTGTATGCAGGACTTATATTTTAATGCTGCTTGGAAGCATATGAATTGATTCACCGTGTAGAAAAAAAGAAAGAGGAGTGCTTTAATTGAAGGCTGAACATATTAGCTTGACAATCAGCCTTACGGGCTACTCTAGTAGCTGAGGGGCGTTTCTGATATACACATAAACACTTAACACACATAAAACAACAGTAGCGAATATAAATTAAACTATTTACAGACTTTTGTTGAAGCTCGTGGCCCATAAGAACGCCAACCACAAGCACAGATAAGCCAATAAGGCAATTAACAAACGTAACCGGGGCAACACGAAAAAAAAATCTTTTCTTAAAATTCATTAGTTAATAGAGCACAGTATGGTATGATCAGCAACACAAAAATCAAGATGGGAGCCGACAGATGAAAACACTTAGTGGGATGATCAGGGTGAACAGTGGAAGGGCCTCAGACAGGCTGGCCGACGTTTCAATAAGAGGACCTAACTTTGTCGCAGTCGCCGTGTCATGCTTGGCGCGTTAATTTTAGGGGGTCAGTAGTGACGTCATCTCCTGGTGGTGGCGCACCATCTGAAAAAAAAAAGACAATAAAGGAGAAGAGTGCAGTCTTCCCTTTATTTTAAGTTAGGTGGTAGTGATTCGAAATGTTCTCGGAGGGTGGGGAGAAAAAAAAGGAGAAAGAAAAAAAAGAAGAAGAAAATTATAATAAAAACACCCAAAGTAAGAGCGGTGTGCTGTAAAGCGGTGGCCGCTTCGGAAACGAAGAAGGAAAAGAGCTTGGAACTTCGGAGCCCGCAGATGGTGCCACGTCCGGTCATCAGAAAGGGTTGCCGACGATAGCAGCGTAAGCCTGTTTTCCCGAACACCTATGAATGGGACTCACAAGAAAGCAGTAACAAACCAGCGTAGAAACAGACGGCGTACTTTTAAATGTCAGTATGTCGAAATGTAAGCGATACCGGATGAGTTGTGAAGAGCACGTGTTTAATGGGGATGGTCCATGGAAAAAAAAAATGTTTTCAGTATCCCCGTAAATGGCCCGCTCAGCGGAATTTATTCAAGAATTTGGCCAAGGTCCTGAATAGGTTACTAAGGTCAATGAATATGGTCGCCTGGATTTCTTTTCGAAAATTTTCCTGGCATTTTTCTCTCATCTAAATGCAACCGGCATGTTTGGGACTCGAACACGTGTCCTCGAGTTTAGTAGCGTGAAACCTCTGCTGCAAAAATAAGCGTTTGTAATCTTTATTGCAACATGCCACGAACAGCTGAAATAAACATTGCGTATTTCGCGGAGCGTTACCGATGTAGCAGACTACGCCATCTTGCCTTTGTCAGACAGAGCTGTTAAAAGATAAATATCGCTGTATACAGCGAACGATTGTTGCCCGCGCTTTCCCTTTCGTTATTACGTTGTGTGTTCCTTCTCTAAGGCACCGCGTGTAAGCAGTGACAATATACTCTTCAAGCAGCCACAGCCTGTATACTTCTGAAAAAAATTAATGATCAACTTGACTATTCATTTGCCTTTGTACTTAGTTGCATAGTGCTGCCTTGGATGATTGCGCTATCTATCTCCTTCGTCTCAATTCTGCGGTGTTTTTTCTTCAGCGCCGGTAAGTGGTCCGTTTCGCGCGCTCTCACCGTCTTACAGAAGCCCCACGCAGTGCTGCTTGCTTCATTCGTTCGCTGCAACCCCGGGTTTTTGTTTCGCCACCACCAGTGGAGTGCCAGCGATGCGCAAGACCGACGGGCAGTGAACTAACGTAGCGCGGGACCCAGCATCACATCGAAGGCACAGTCCGGGGCAGTTTCACAATCGGAGGGAACCAAACCGCGGTAATCGCAACGCAGTAAATACACACGGGCGTGCGCTTTCGAAAGAACAAACGTACAGATGCGAGAAATGATTTATTTCGAAAGCCCAGTGTGTGGTTCGGGCGGACCCCTGCCTTCGGCCTTTCTCTTCCATCCACCACGTTGCGCCGAGCCGGATGAACGACCCGGAATCAGCGATGCCCGCTCCCTCAAACGCCGTCGCCTCCAAGCTTCCGCAGGCGTTGTTCCTATCTCTCCGTCACCGTTTCCGAAGTCTTCCCCCTACAATTTCGCTTCCAGGCGGGGCAGCACCCGCGCCAGCACTACGCTAGCGACAGTAATTGTGTGCATGGTTATCTGAGCGGTTCGCGCAATGACAGGTTGAACTGATCGGACACGAACTTGCGTCATCCTTCTCAAACCGCTGTAACATTCACAGCTAGTATTGTTAAAAGAATGGCTATAGCCATTTGATGTGCTTACAATGACGCAATGGTGAATTTTGTATCAGTGTGGATTCCTTCCAAGTATATCGCTGCGTGGGTCCCTAGACAGCTCATATGGTTGCTCACTTAAGAGGCGCTCTACAGGTGCTGTCACAGAGAGTACATCAAAGCAGAAAACTAGTTCATGGAGAGATGAAAGCTACACGTGATAAGTCATTAGACAAGGATTGTCAGGAAAGTGAGATTATGGACTATTTTGTTTTGCATCATTGAAA
The DNA here is from genome assembly GCA_013436015.1 of Rhipicephalus annulatus. NCBI lineage: Eukaryota > Metazoa > Arthropoda > Arachnida > Ixodida > Ixodidae > Rhipicephalus > Rhipicephalus annulatus. The sequence continues at coordinate 650,881 of WOVY01009324.1, read as the reverse complement.
ACAGTGTTGCAGTGACAAAAGAAGTTAGGGAGGACATTGTGACAATGTAGACAGGACGAGCGCCCACTTTCAACTAGCGACATGGAATATCACTTCCTCCAGCGTTTCTACAAGAACACTTGCTCGAGACAAGCCCACTTACCGGGACGTTGGCTTAAGTGGCTCTATTTACTCGATGACTTGTCATTTACACTTCAGTGCCTACAGCAGAAAAATAAGCAAATAAACGTAACAAAAAATGCTCGCATCTCCACGATGTGAACCACGACGAGCGGGTGAAGCTGTGGCTATTGCATTGGTGAGTAACCGAAAGTTACCCGAGCGTTGCCTCATATAATGTAGAGTTCTTAACGTAAAGTGTATAAATCAATGTAAATTGATTTTGTCTTCGTTTCTTCTTGTGCAATTGAAACTATATTTAAAAATTGCTAGAGTGTATTATATGCTTTGAAAGTGAGCCAAAGAATAGGCAATTTCACCGGTGGCAAGATACCTTTTTAATAGGCGTAAATTATTGGGACATATAGCACTCTACATGTGTCTTTATGTTACAAGTTTCGAGAAGCCTGAACATGTACGTACAATTTAGTTCAAATCAACTAACCTGAAGTATTATCTATATTTTATTTCACCAGGAAGAGCGATATTTTACCTTATATTTAGCCTATGTCGACGTGGAAGTCTATAGTAAAACATTTTTTTTGTGTCTCACGTATGCTAAGACTATAGCGACGTCTCAATACTATGACAATAGAAGACAAGGCTAAGTCCTAAAGATGTTCGCTCCTAAAAAATAAAAGTGAAAAAAAGAACACAGAATCTATCATGTATTCATCTAATACGACGCGAAGTATCTTTTTCTTCTCAGTCTTTGTATCGATGTTGCCCCCGAATATTACCGGAAGCCGTTTGCATCTAACGCATTTTCGCACTGCCTCAAAAATTGAACGCACTCCTCGTGTTTTTGTTTTTTTTTTGCCACCATGATCGTCGTGCATCGCACAAAGCGGAGATGTAACGTGACGACTTTGCCACTACTTAAGTGACAATTTTTTCCAAGGCAGAATTGATGGTTCACTTATATTACAATTTTTTTTGCTGCCAAATTCATAGAAATGGAGTAGCCGAGGTAATAAAGAAAAACTCAGCCTCTCCAAGCAAGCTAGTTAAAACAGATCATATCAGGAACGAAGTTATTGATCATCTGTTAAAATGCAAATATGCATATGCTCTCTCAAATGAGGTTCATGGAGACAAATAATGATTCACTGGTAAAAAACAAAAAAATGAAACGTTGTTATCACAATACCTTTATGAAGTGGTTCCGTTCTCTAGCTCATTATGCTCAAGCTCTTAGATACTCTGCGCGTGTTCCTCAAGTTTCGCAATCGGATCGTAGTTCGTACAATTGCAATACGTCGGATTCTTCATCTTTCTTTCACTAGCCTAATCAATGCGTTCAGTGAGTCGCCTTAAGCCACTGATAAGAATATCTTCGCGTCTACTAGCCTCTTTAGTAGAGCGAGTAGAAAGGGGCCGATATTGTTTATGGCAACTGTGCATTGCGAACGCTCAGGTTCTCTCTTTTTATTTTTTGTCTCTCCGAAGTCATCTCATGAATGAGTGCCTGTGCGAATGCGATACACTGCGCCGCTGGTGAATGGGTGTCGTTAACCCCAGACCGGCACCTCTGTTTGAGCTGCATGCAACTCCTAGCCTCCCGGAGCAAAGAGCACACAGCTGCCGGCAGCGACCGCCGGTGGATGCCGCTGTTCATCTCCCGCCGCTTTGAATGGCACGCGGTGCACGAGGAAGGGGAGAAAAGCCCCGCATAGATTATCATCGGCGAGTAACAATGCTAGGGTGGGCCCGAGTATCGGGAGCTTACTTTTTCATCTTTTTTCTCTCCCTCCTGGTCCTGCTCTCATCCCTTGTTACACGGCGCTTAGGGTCGGCCTCGCTTCATCAATCTTGCAGATTCGGTCGGGGGCTACACGTAGAATTCCCAGCGCTCAGTCGCGCGCGCGTCGCACAGGGTGGCGCTGCTGTTACGGCTTGCTGTGCCGCTTTGAGAAGTGTGCTTGTTGAAAAATTCGCACTGGTGCACAACTCTTCGTTTTCTAGCTGTCAGCTTTTTTACAGCTCATTGCTTTATTTACCCCTGCACCACCTTTGCTTTCTGCGTGCCCAAGACTGCGTGCAGTGTACTGCATTCCACCGCCTGCATGGCCAGAGTTCGTTTGAAAAATATTCTCGGCACGTAGTGTTCCGTATTTTGTTTCTGTGCTGCTGAAATTCTCGCTCCGCCTCTTATACTATTAATTTCTTGTTGTACTTTTTTGAAGGTGTTGTGCTATTTATCTGTTTAGGTATACAACACAGGCAGAATGTTGTTACAGTGTCTTGCTTGCTGCAGGTGAGCCGTAAAAGCGTGGGCGCATATGGTTATGATGCTCGCAATGCGTCAAGAAACAGCGCTTTAATTCACAATCTGTTTATGGAGAGTCGTTTTTTTTCGTGCAAAAAAAGAGCAACATGCACGTCCTTTATCACATCATTTTTCCGCGAAAAGACTCGCTGACACATTTTCTGAGTAGAACTATCTTTCGAATTTTATCCTGTGTATCTGTCAAAATTTCTTGCTTACGGTAAACGCGCGCGACACACATCACATGGATTGTTCTGCGACATGAGTGTCTTAGCATGATCGCGCTCATATCTGGCAACTGGCGTGCATCAAGCCTGTCCCTGCTTTCTTTCTGGCGCAAGCATCTGTGACGCTGCTGTGATGTGTTACTGGCGTGAGCATGGTGTTGCCTAATTTCGAGAAATCTGAGGTCCATGATTGGAGTAGTTACGCGACTGCCGCGCAAGCAAGGTAGTCGAATAGCCACTGTACATTTGGCTGCATTAGTGATGCCTGGAGCGGAGCATCGCTGCTACTCAAAGATGCGCTGTGCAATGCGACACATCGTGTGCGGGGTTGTAAACTATGCCCTGTTCCACAGAATCACGCGAGACTGGTTACAAAAAAGAAATACTGCAGTTTCATGTGCCGAAACCTCTATCGGATTATGAGGCACCCCGTTGTAAGGTCTTCAAGAAAGTTTTAAATACTGCGGGGTAAACAAGCAAGATCACGATTGTCGCGCGCATTTTCACGCCCAAACATCAGCCTCATTCTGTCAAAAACCGATATAGACATATACGCAGAACTAGCGCAAGCCAAACAATCATATATGTATGTGTAGTAGTTACCGCAAATGTAGACGTCCACCGGCTTGGCCCAAGTGCTTTGTGCGCGCACGCTTTCTTGCGACGCAGTAGCGTTTCCATTGTGGCACGAGAAGGTCCGCGGGCTCGTGCTGTTGACGCCACCATTGTGCTAGCGCATCATCTTCGCCGCCTCATGACGTCAAAAGGCACCGCACGCCCGTTGCACATATTTCCCGCTCGTGCACTGCCCCGAGCGGGCACTCGCACGCGTGGCTGCTCGCCATCTTTCAGGCGAGACCCACTTCTGTCGGCGGTTCTAGCCCTTCCCCGCGTCATTGCCACGCTATCCAGCGTCTGCATAAGGCAAATGGCAGGCGTCAGAAAAGGAAGAAAACACGGGGCCGTTAATAAACCCCGCAGCAGAGGCGGCAGTGCGCGCCGCGCGTGCTGTTGCGCCGACGTATTCGAAACGACGCGACAGTGACACGCATGCGACACTTTGTGCAAAGACTCGCTCGTTGACGCTTTTCACCGCGCGATGCTCGATAACTTCCGGGCATTGAAAAGCGCTTGTCACTGGAGTTTCCTAAGTAAAAACAGGGGTGCTAACTTTGTTTCGCCGGCGGGGCTGCTGAGGCTCATCAATAATAACATAAAGTGTGGCGCCCTTCTTCTATTTTGCACGCCACTCCTTCCGCAGACGTCTGTGTAACTTTCGTTGTTGTAAAAGATTCAGTGCCACTTCTATTGTGAATGGTTAGCTCGCCTGCTGTTGAAAAATATTTACGGTGGACGTAATTAAATGTGAACTAGGATCTCGCTGTTATCTGTGGAGCGTTGCTTTTTTCGTGGCGGTAGGTGAGGAATCTTTAATGCACTCCTTCTTCAGTGCACTTAGCGAAACCACGTGAGCTTTGCGCCATGAAATGACCAGAGTCAATGACCTAAGCTCGCGCGGACTCGCGAAAGCTGCATTAGGTACAAAGTTAATGAGTCCTCGCTCTGGCGTGCTGTGGATTCTGCTTTAAAAATGTATCCTTGTTTACCTATATATCGTCAAATGTTATGTAGTGAATGTGAAGAACCAAAGTGCGCCTGAGCTGTCAATTGAAACTTACACTTCTTGTTGTCAATGATTATTCCTAGCATTGTGCATGCGGTGCCTAAATGAGCGCAATACCTGTCGGGTCATTTGTTGGGTCCTTGTTTTGAGGCTGATATTGATTGATATGTGGGGATTAACGTCCCAAAACCATCATATGATTATGAGAAGCGCCTTAGTGGAGGACTCCAGAAATTACGACAACCTGGGGTTATTTAACGTGCACCGAAGTAAGAGCACACAGGCCTACAGAATTTTCACCTCCGCTGAAAATGTAGCCGCCGCAGCCGGCATTTGATCCCGTCACCTGCAGGTAAGCAGCGGAGTACCGTGTTATATAAGCCACCGCGGTGGGGTGTTGATCCCAGGCTGCCAATTGAGTCCGTTCGCTAGGCTTGAGTGCATTAGTCCATATATCGAGAGTAATCTCAGGTGTCTAGGCACATTCGCCAAACGGTCAATAGCAATCACGCTTTTTCATCATGTTATTATACCCAACACTCTTCCGCTGCAAAATACCTGGCGTTCATTTAACCCTGTAATGCTCACTGTATCATATTCGATACATTGAATATATGGTACCTCAATACCGCTATACTAAAAGCTGCTATTGCAGATTTGACATGTTATGAAGAAGGTACAGTGGCTTAATATTTTATCGCGAGAATATTATATGATAGTAGTTAATTATTTCAAATTAGTACTCATTTAGTTATGCCTCAAATGATATTCCATTGATATTTTTCTTAAAATGAACTGTACGAGAAGAGTAAGAACAGTCAGCGTTTTCTCACAGTTTAGCTGAAGGAACAACTGTTCCTGGGCATTACAAGATTAACATAAAAGAAATATGGCGTTACGTCCACCTAGCTCATAGGAATCTGTCACAGTATAAAGCAAGGTATGAAAATACGGTCACATATGAATAACGGAAGACAACGCAAACTTAATTCGGGTTGTATTGCTGTATTATGAGACCCAACCGATGAAGCCAGCAAACATTTAGAACAAAAAAAAACACAAAGGATAACTTTTTTCGGGATCTACAGGGCACAATTTTGGAATTAAAAGGTTGTACGTTCGCCGACAGGCAAAACCCTGTTTTGTCCAAATCATTTTCTTTAGTTTCGGTTCATAATCTCTATGCTATTCTTCAAGACAAGAAAATAATGTCAGCTAAGCTCTCATTGGCATGGTTGTCTACCGGTTTCATTGATTGCATTTAACAAAGAAACATGTTCCCCAAACAGTTCTTCTCTCGCGAGCTTCTATTATAGTATATATGAGCCTTTACACGACTTAATTTCTTCCACTATTATCTTGAGACAAAAAAACAACAACTAAGTTTTGCAGCAGGGGTGAGCGATGAGTGAGACAGGAACATATTGGAATGCCACGCGACAAACAAGAACCACATCGAAACGGGCAGCGTACTGTTTAAGGCAAAAGAAGCACAAAAAGAACACACACAAAATTTGCGCGAACTAACAATGTTCACAGCTCAACACTCATTGGACTGCTCAAATACAAAGGACGTACGAAACATAAACACACAGGTATACCCACCATGAGCGCAAACTCACTAGTGTTACAGTCGTTACTTCGCTGTGTGTGAAAAGCGTGCTCTTTTCGCGAATGAAAAGACTGCAGCGAGCGAAGTTATCTTTGTGCGCTCTGTAACTACAACGCAATCGCTCTAGTGAAAGCCCAAGACGCACAGTTTTCCCCCATCACGAGAAAAGCGCGCGCGCGAGCACAAGCGACCGTGCACCGAAGGGTCAAGTATACGTTTGTATGAGCGGGGCGTAGTAGAGCGTGCCCTTCGCTCCATCTCACCATTTCGCCGATAATGCTGAGAACACCCTGTCATTCGCGTCTAGATTGTCGCACATCCAGCGGTAAATGGTGTATAAACATAGGTCGGTGTAAGTATGTCGAAGGACATGCAATGTCGTGACAGAACGGTTAAGGCTGCACGCCACGGAGCGAGTTTTATTTGTTTAGATTCATCGGGCTGGAAAAATTATATATATATATATATATATATATATATATATATATATATATATATATATATTTACATAATGTCGCACGGGAAACTAGGCATTTAATCCATATGGGTTATCACCAAATGGCAACGTGGTTGTGGCGATCGCCCCCTCAAATTGGTCACCAGGTCACCAGCATAACGATTAAAAAAAAGGCACAGTGCACGTGGAGGGTTTTCCAAGAGCCCGTTAGTGACAGCGCATCAAGCACACATTGCTTCGAAGATTGTCTTAAGAGCACGAACAGGCGCAACCCACTTCTATGTAGTGTCGTTTCTTCAACACTCCTAAGCCGCTGGTCTTCAACAGCACCTTTCTCGAGTGTGTGTGCACGTACACTGCACTTGAGTAGGCGGCACCAAATAACACGCCGAGTTCAGGTGCTCTCGACTCAACTGAGCTGCCGAAATGTGCAACTCTGTCTCATTGCCTAGAGCGTACTCGGTGATAGAGCGCTTATAATCCACTCTGCCGATTCACACCTGGCTTCAAAACGGCCTCCCTTTTCTCGAGCGCCAATTTAATTTCGTCCTGCTGAGCACGGCAGGCCTGCCTGTGAAAACCGCCGGAGCGATTCCTCTCACCTTCTTCCGCAGCGTCGCGTGTAATCCCAGCGGATCCGTGGCTCTAATCCCTACTCAATCCGGTAGCGATTCGTAATAAGCCCAGGGGCAATTCACGCTGTATTTCCACTGTGGGCTCAGTGACCCCACCTTGCACTGCGGCTTGTAATATGGTTTTATACTTCTGTTTTTTTTTTAACAGCCGACGAACTTTACCAGAGATGTGACGGTAATAAGTTCGTTTCACGCAAGTAGACGCCGGGATTGTTGGCATTGGTAGGGCATCAAGACCTCCAGATCGCGCTGATCCTACACTTCAGAAGCGCATGCTGGTCATGTGACGTCATAGTTGTACTTCCTTACGCAGATATATATTCGTATGTGTGTGCGAAAATGCACTTTTTAGAACACTTGGTGCATGCTGACCTGCCTTGATAGCTTAGCACGCGTTGCTAAGCTCGAGTGCGCTGGTGGAATAGCGGCCGCATTTCGATCTGGGCGATATGCGCAGAACACCCGCGGGTTTAGATTTGAATGCACGTTATAGAACGATATATGTTGAAACTGATTCGAAATCCTTAACTACGACAAACCTCATAAAGTTATAGTGGTTCCTGCAGGTAAAACGCCTGCAATTACTAATATTGTTATCATTTACTTGTGTAAACTGTATAGTTCATGTAGCTTATCGCTTCTCTGAAAGCAAGGAATAATGATGACATCAATAGGACGCTTATATATACGTCAGCTGTACCCCCAAAGTCTGGGGCACAGTGTTGATGGTCGGCCCACAGCTGATTCGGGCTTGATGAGGTCCTAGTGCCTTCACAGCCCTATACACGAAGTGTTCAAACGATCAAATTTTAAATCACGAGTATCGATCACATTCAATTGTGCGTCCCCGTTTCTTTATATTCTTTCATGTCTATCTCTATTTTTATCATTCTCCCTTTCTTGATGTTGCTTTTTTTATTTCTTTCACTTTATAACCGTTTCTACCTTCCCCTTTATTTTAATATATTTCTCTTCCTTTCTACTTATTTAATTTCCCCTCCCCATCTCGTTCTGTGTCCGTGTTATCGTCTGTCCAAGTTGCTGCATGCCACACCAGCGCAATGGCAGAGCACTGCCGGGCGCGCGTGTTCTACTAGCGAAGCAGAAGATGCTTAAGCCTGCGCCCGGTAGACTTATGGTGACAACCTCTTGTCGTCATCGAGGAAAACGACGAACATAGCAATTCCTCTGTGAAAGAGCGTAAGAACGTGCGCAGCATCGGTAATCGCAGATAAAAGGTACGTAGCGTAACAATTAAAAATCGACAAGTATCAAAAAAAGGTGCGGTTAGCTATCAGTTACCCCTAACCAGCGGGATATGATGTAAGCTTGGAAACACGGTAGATGCAATAATCATGAATTAAGGACAAAAGCTCTCGTTTCGGCACCTCACGACTGCATTTGCCGGTGTGCTGCTAAGATTCTGACTGCGAGCCAGACATCGAGAATGTGATAGCCTCGTCAAAGAAGAAAGTTTTTGCGATCATGGAGGGTTTTTTTTTTCTTTTTTATGTCAGAAGGGCGGGCAGTCGCAGCGGCGGCGTTCCTTCGCTAACACTTCACATAAATAATGCACATAATCTACTTTCGAATTTGTTACCGAAGCCTTAAGGAAGTGCTTCTGTGTCGCAGTTAGTTTTATTTTGCCTTTTTTGTCTTGCATAAGCACCATCATTGCAGGTCATTTTCACATAAGCCTTCATTGTCCTTGCAGCAAATGTAGTTCGTTCTGCTTGCTTATGTGTACAATATGCATCGCACACCTCGTCGTGGAAAGTATTGCACATTGGCCGTGGTGCATTTGTGGGTTCGAGTTTTCTTTTCCTTTGCGTCATCTTGTATTTTGACCTTCAGTACCATTGCTCTGGTCGTTCAGAGTGCTGTATTATAGGCTCATTTTGACCCTCACTTTCGCGAGTGTTATTCACTTTTATAGATTGGGGGTTAACTCATAGTGCATATAATATGGGCTATGACGTCGTGATGACTATATTAAAACTGAATATGACGTTGGTATATTTGCCTTCAGGGTGCTGCTGGCTTCTGGCGCCCCACATTTTTGGAAGTCCTTACTTTGAAAACCTTCCGAGGGTCTCTGGAAGAAGAGAACACAAAAGGGGAAAGCAGGGAAGTTAACCAGACAGCAGTCTGGTTGGCTACAGACTTGCATTTCCGAGTGGCTCTGCGTACAGTGATAGACGTCTGGGAGGTGGCAATTCTCAATGAAAGATCATTATATCCTGCTCGCATCATTCGCAGAAAAATCCAGGGTGTAAAGGCTGAGATTTGAAGGGAATTATTGCACATACTATTATTCCCAACTTGTACGGTTTGTGTCATGTCACCGTAATTTTGAATCTTAAACTTGCATAAAAAGGGAGTTACCTTTAGCGGCCAGAATTTCAGATTCACAGGAGCATGAGGCTGTTATCATAAGCAATACCTCTCAGCAATTCTTACACTACAAAAACATTTCACGCCTCAATCAGTCTGTACTGTACAAATTAGCAATGTTCCGGTAAACTTCATCAAGAAAAATTAGTGAGCCTGTTTACATGTAAATATAGTTTGGTTATCAAAATGATCACTAGTGCAGAAGACGTTATTCAGAGTTTCTTGGTGAGTCTTAGTTTAAATAATGATTTGGAAGACACGTGGAGCTTAACGTAGCTTCAGAAATTGAAGTAATCGAGCACGTTAATCTCCGATAGAAAAAAAAAACGAAACGCCAATACTTGCTTCCCTCGTCATTTATTCCACCCGAAGGCCAAGTAGCCTTTTTGGTGGTCGTGTATAAGAACGCCTCCTCCCACGCAGGTCCACTAAACGCCCACATCGATCATATAGAAGATGGCTTCTCTGCGCACACCGAGAGAGAATCTGCAGGAGGCACAATCCCATATAAGGCACATAATAGATATCCGCAGCAATTTTCTATTACCTCGTAAGAGACGTTACTCTATCACGTTTTTTTCTTTTTCTTTTTTTTTTCGTTCATCCGCGTTTCTAACCCCGCCCTAGGAACCATCTTTGGTCACCCCACTATTTCTTTGTTTTCTGTTCTTTTTATTTCGTTCCTGCCTCATCGGCCGTTGCCGTCAATCCGACCACTTCATCTTTCAGCCTGAGCTCATGTTCTTAGAACGGAAGGTTCGAGATGAAGCCCTGGCGCTGACCCCTCCTGGGTAGTCAACTATACACTCAAGCGACCAGTCCGCAGCACCACGATTCGTTTCGTTGCGTAACTCGCCCTTGATGGAGAAGTCCACCGAAGCTAGTATGGTGCTCCTGTCATAGCTAAGCGATGCCCTATAGTGTCACGAACCGAAGTGTGAGGAGAAAAACAAACATCCGCCAAAGAAGACTGCTTTTACCACCGAAAGATGAAAAAATGGCAACTTTTCACTACTTTGCGTTTTTTTTTATTACTGTCTCATAGACAGATAACCTCTTGCGTCCCAGTTTGTTTGAAGTTGCGGGGGAGCGCTTCAAATAGACGTCACATATATTGCGTTTCTTGCGTTTGTCTCTGCCTCGAAGAGGAGCCATCTAAGACATCGAAATGGTTGATGACTCGGTTTTTTTTATTTAATAGTAAGGAATATTAAAATGACTTATGTCTGTACCGCATTTTGAACTAATTCAGGTCATCGCATACTTCGGTCTTTTAACGTAATGGGTTCTTACTATCCGAAATAAAATGTTTTCCCACATCTGTCATTTTATTTTATCTCATATCTTTCGGCGACATAACCTACACACATGCATACGGGTTTCGAAATGGCTGCTCAAAACTGAAAAGAAACCCAATCACTGGTCATATTTCCATATGCCATGTGCGCTGCTAGTCTATTTTTTTAAGTAGATATGTAATAGACTACATATTTAGGTGGTGCTGATATAGTTTACGAAAGCAAATAAAAAAATACAAGTGTCAACGAGAACAGTAATGTGGATGCACACAAACGAGGCACTCGAATGTTCACCGAAAGAAGAAAGGTAAGAAAAGAGAAGGAAAAAAAAGCTTTAGAGAAGGGAACAGGCAAGGAAAACGAAGAAAGAGAATATTTCAAAGAGAAGAAGAAAGAAAAAAAACTGAGGCGTTCAAACAACAGCACGCATTTCTTACGCGTATTTTCTCGGTGAAGGAAAAGTGCCTTTTCTTTTCTATTTTTTATATAAGCATAAAATACTATTCTTGCTCTGTGGAGCAGTTATTACCTCGTAATTGTTACTGCTTTTCAAAAGTCTTTTTCTATGTAAGAAACTTTTTGATGTGCAAGTGCTTGTTTCTTTTTTGCCGAAAAATACACTTTTCTGCCGCGATGCATTCTGTAAAAGCTGCTGTTACTTACCTTTACGTGTTATTACTAAATCAAGTTTTCAAAAGGAATCGGCACTGCTTTCCTAGTTCTTTTTGTCCCTTGCTTGACAGTAAAGTAGGCGTATGTCTAAAACGAAGTCACTTATTCCTGAATGGATGTGCGTTAAATCCGTGCTCAAAGGCAACGTTTCTAATAAGCTCTAAATCGGCAGTTTGAAGAAGCGCTTCGCTTGCAATTTCATTTTTCTATCAAGTATTTTTCTCGCAATCCTGAAAAAAACTATGCTCAACCTATATTCTGACTTTATTTATATAGCCTACTTAGCCTAATTTTCCGCCCCATTGCCAAATTTTCTTAGAGATTTATTCTAGTCACGACTTGAATATATCAATCTCAGGCTTTTCCTAACCTTTTTTCTTCTTTATGCTACTCAAGTATTGATTTTGCTCTTCCGCTTCCAAGTCCGTGTACAGTCAGTGATATTCGTTTCATCGTGGCGTCCTTTTCTTAAACGCTTACCCGGTATCCAGCAGCGGCCTAATAAAGAAACTTGTGTGATTAGAATAAGCAGATTATAAAAGATAGCCTTCCGGCATGTTCTCAGAACATCGAAGTGGTACGTCATGACTGAACGGCCCCTCTTCTTTTTTTTCTTTCCTACTCCCCCTCCTAAGTGTTTTTTTTTTTCTGGGCGGACGTTCATCGTGCTAAGTCTTTTTACCCCTCTCCTACTGTCTACCATAGGAATCGCTTATCCTTCTGCAGTCGAGTTCATTTCCAGACAGTGTGACTTGGAGACTAACTTTTCGGAGGTGAAAACAAACGGACATTTTCATTCTGACAGTTCTATTTAAAGGCGAACGCTTCATTTGGCTCACCTGGCAAGGCGTTGCAGCAGCATTGATTTATCGACCTTAGTAAACAGATATCGCGATATATGACTGTAACATAGGTATCCTTCCGCGTGTGTTAATGGCATGTAAAAAAATGAACCGAAAGAGAAAGCTTTGCGAGACTGCAAAGATATATCGGGTGCACGTGTTATGAGCTAGAAAAGACAGCACAAAAAAGGAGGAAAGCACGTCCTCGTCATTGTGTCCTCGTCTTTTTTTTTGCGCTGTTTCTCTCAGATATCATTGTGCTAACTCGCCTAATCAAAGTCCGGCACGTGTAACTTTCTTTCTTTTGTCTTGTAAATCGTAAATCACTGGGAAACGTAGGTATGCTCAGCAAAATATATGTTTTCAAGTACCCTCGTTATCACTAAAAAACTCTCTGCTTCAATAGTGAGCACATGCGTGAAATATGCTGCAACAGATAAATGCAAGGTGCAGAACGGTCACTGAGTATCCTCCAACCTCATTTCGAATCACAGTGCGAGAAAAAAAGCAGACGCATTCAAGAGCACAGATGACAGGCACTACCCTTCGCACTACGCATCGACACAAATCTATCCCAACCCACCCAGTACTCTACGTCACCTGAATTCCCTCCATGTTCTCCACGCTGCCCCTCAGGTCAACTGCGAATGCGCACGCAAGCACACAGAAGAAACATCAAGGTGTGACAGACATGACAGCAAAAGAAATTTGCGATAAGCCCGAGTGACAAGCAGTCACACTAAAAAGAAAAAAAAAACGAAATAATGCGACAGCTGTGGATTCCTGGAGTGCGCGAGCGACTCAGAGAATACTTCAGGGATAAGGGGTTTTCTCGACAAGGCAGGCGCCTTCGAGGTGATGCTTATTATTAGCGAGTAAGATAGGGCGGTTGCCAAGCGAAGAAAAGAAGAAAGTCACTGGAGAACCGAAACGACAATTGCTACCTAAGCAAGGACTGCGCATGTCTAGTGCGACGGAGAATCAACAATGTAGAGTTTTGACGCTTCCGACTTGTCCCGCCACGGCATCGGTTGTCGTCTCGCTGGCATCTAGAGCGCGTTGGTGTCGTAGGACGCTATCATTTTGATTGTTTTCTCTCCCGAGTGCCGCACTGGGCGTGCTTTGACTGAGCTGTGCGAAAACCGGTTGTTGTTGCGAAGGACAGAGACGGAGTTCAGGGCAACAACGGGTGATCAACCTGTCGCCTTCGCTGTCGTAAGATCGGTCCTTCTTCTCTCTTGTGAAAGGCCCAAATCATTGCGATAGCAAAAAGAGACGAAGTAGTGTAACCGCACACCCCTCTGGCTGCTTTATCTGCCATCCGAACAAGCAAGCGTTTCGTAAGCGAGCCCAGCGACAAGACGCTGCTCTTCTTTGCGGTCATGCTGTCCGCTGCCAACGACGAGAACGCTTCTCTTACGATACTTGATCATTAGCGCTGTTCCTTCATGTTCGCCACTCTATAGGTTTGCGGCCTCTGTTGTATCTAAATGCAATGCGATAAGCTCAGGTAGTTTGAGCTCACTCTTAATGACTTTGTTCATATCAGTGATCAGCATAACCCCCGTATTCAGAAACGCTGCTTGACTTGATCTTAAGTTGCCACCGACTTCAATGCAGCAAAAAGGTGTTTAGAACGCTCTGTCTTTAGGCGGCGCCAAGGCAGCACAAACGCACAGACGTGTTGCGAACGGGCTGCATTGGAGGCGGTTTCAAGTCAAGTTCAAGTCAAGTATCATTTCTGAATACGGAGGTTACTGTACTAATACGTCAGACATACGTTCACACATCTTTGGTAGCCTGAAGTGCTATGTCATGCTTGCGTGAACGCCATGCACACATATACGTTCAATGCAACCAAATTACAGTAACGTTTTTTTTTCTCGTCACAACTGGGAGCTGGTCAGCGATGTAATATATGGATACTAACAGTATATGTTGTAGGGTGCTCTGCGTAAATGCATTTTTCAACGACACGTGGAAGAACTGATATTTCACATTTCTATGATAATATCTAAAAAAATATCTTGCTTTATATTGTCACAAAATCGTGACCTCGACAATAGGAGCAGACTGTAATTCGAATATCTAGCTGTTTAGCCGGTGGTATTTGTGGCTAATCAATGAAAAGTCAGATTACAGCGATAAACACGGGCCCTGAGAGCGGCGAACTGAGTGTCCCCCGTCGATAAACTGACAAACGGAGAAGCGCATCGGCATTTATACATGTGCCATCAAATATTCCACCGTTATCGCTGGTGGTGACGTAAGTTCCAGAATAATCTGTAATTTTCGCGTTGCACGCGTTATCTTAACAAAAAGATCTACCACAGCCCCGAAGCTTCTGGAGCACTGCAGGTGCGGTTTGCGCTGAACATTACTCAGTGTGTAACGGGGCAATACCAAAACTTTAGGAAGGAATGTCGCAATGTTAAATAAAGTACTTTATCTAATTGATTGATTTGTAGGGTTTGACGTCCCAAAACCACCATATGATTATGAGAGACGCCGTAGTGGAGGGCTCCGGAAATTTTGACCACCTGGGGTTCCTTAACGTGCACCCAAGTCTGAGTACATGGGCCTACAACATTTCCGCCTCCATCGGAAATGCAGCCGCCACAGCCGGGATTTGATCCCGCGACCTGCGGGTCAGCAGCCGAGTACCTTAGCCACTAGACCACCGTGGCGGGGCAAAGTACTTTATCTAAACTTGTACACAAGGTAATGTGAGTATTCTAAAAAATGGCTGATCTCACGTGCAGTGGGAATTGATGATAGGCGAAGCACGAAAGAGGAAGGTTGATAGGTCACTCTAACATCAGAGCATAGTTACAAGGCGGACGCAAAATATGCCGTACATGATTTGCTTGTCATGGTTATCATATTTGAATGTGTCGTTTAGATTCTTCATCTATTCACGTCACGTGATACTGAATTTGGTATATGTGGAGCTAGCGAAATGGCCTCAAGCGCGCTATGAGCGCAGCAAGTAGTCATGTTTTACAAGACATGCATGTCCTGATTGTCATGTTTGGACATGTCATTTACCTTTGTCATTCTTTCACGTCACTCGATACCCAGTTTAATATTTGTGAGGCTAGCAAACGGCCGCGAGCGCATCGTGAGCGTGTTATGCTATCATGTTCTTACATCACATGCATTCGATTGATATGTGGGGTTTAACGTCCCAAAGCCACTATTTGATCATGAGAGACGCTGTAGTGGAGGGCTCCGGAAATTTCCACCACCTGGGGTTCTTTAACGAGTACCCAAATCTGAGCACACGGGCCTACAACATTTCCGCCTCCATCGGAAATGCAGCCGCCGCAGCCGGGATTCGAACCCGCGACCTGCGGGTCAGCAGCCGAGTACCTCAGCCACTGGACCACCGCGGCGGGGCTACATCACATGCATTCCATGATTATCATGTTTGCACCAGTCATATGCCTTCGTCATCGATTGACGTCACGGAACAAAAAATTGATATATGTGAAGCTAGCGAAACGACCACGAGCGCACTATGATCGTAGCATGTAGTCATGTTGTTACATGACATGCATGGCATGACTATCACGTTTGGACGTGTCTATCTAAACTTGTACATTTACGTTTGTCGTCCGTTCGCGCCACGTAATACCTAATTTCGTATATAAGAAGCTAGAAAAACGGCTGCGAGCGCATCATGAGCGTGACCTGTAGTCATGTTGTACCATGATGTGCATCTCATGATTATCATCTTTGCACCAGCCAAATACTTTCACCATTCAGTCACGTAACGTAATACCAAAATTGGTATATGTGAAGCTAGTGAAACCACCGCGAGTGCATCATGGGCGTGGCATGTAGCCATGTTCTAATATGACACGCATATTTACGATTATGTTTGCACCAGTCGTACACCTTCGTCGTGCATTCACGTCCCGTAATACCGAATTCGATATACGTGAAGCTAATGAAACGACCGCGAGCGCACCATGAGCGTGGCGTGTAGTCATGATTCATGACTACACATGACATGCATATCATGATTTCCACGTTAGGATTTGTCACTTGTACTTGCCATGCAGTCATGTCATACCATACCAGTTTTTCAACATGCCATGTGAACGAAACCACCGCATGAGCAGCAAGAATGAAATGTAAATGATAACATACTTCTCATACTAATCATTCATCACTAGTTGATTATGCTTGTCATGCAGTCATGTTATTCCATAGCAAATTTGGTATGGATACCATTATAGAACGTATGACCGCAGCTGTTGCTGCGGGAGAGGGAATGAGAGCGGAGAGATAACACCTGCTGGCGCGGGGACTCCGCCGCGGACAACGCCGGATGCCTGACATAGCCTGACTAAGAAATGCATTCACATTTAAAAATGGCAACATCTTCAACTACAGAGCACATTGAGTAGCGTACGAAGCAGCGCATGTGTCGACCTAAAGTTTTGTTTATCACCCACATTGTACGATGTTAACACGTACTGGCAAGTGGAGCACATTATGAATTTGCGAATTCACTGTAGTTTCTGTTGCTGTTACTCGTCCCGAAATCTTGCTTGAGCACGCCACGCGGGAAAACATGGGTTTATCAAACGCCTACTAAATCTCGTTCCCTGATGCCATCAAATGACTGCTGAGAGAGTGTAAGGGAGAGATGCCACAGCGTCTTGCCTAGCTCCTTCCACAGGCCGGAACACGCTAGCACGTGAGCGTGTTCTGGCATTGCTTGGGCCAGCTGTTGCTTATGTGCCGTAAGAGTGCTTACGCACACCTGGTTGAACTCCGCCATAAGCTGCTTCGCATCTAATATGCTATAAAATTGTGTCCTATCTTGAGATTGAACTCTGCCATAAGCTGGTTCGCATCTAGTATGCTATAAAATTTGTCCTATTTTGAGATTTAACTCTGCCATAAGCTGCTTCGCATCTAATATGCTATAAAATTGTGTCCTCTTTTGGTGCTTGAGGCTCCTCGCACATCTGGGAGTCAGTTTTTGTAGATATGAAAAAAATACCACCAAATAGACTGGCAAGTGAAAAGAGAGCCATGTTGATGATGTTTCTTAGATCACTAGCCCATCTTGTTAACGAATGTTTCAGCTACCTTAACATTAGCCCGTTGGCGTGCAAGCGAGTATTCTGGTGTGTATTAAGCAGCACTTCGCTATGGTTTCCGGCAATAATCATCCATCCGTACAAAAACATTCAGGATTTTCGCATTCTTAGGTGTTTGAAAAAAAACGTGTTTTTAAACTGACACTAAGGGGAACAGCGCAAAAAACGGGACGGAGAAAAATTGAACACACAACACGAGCGCTGTGTTTTACTTTGGGCTGTCCAGAGGGTCCACAGTGTGGCAATCAGGCTTAGTTTAAATGTCCCAACGTGGGAGCGGCCCGCTGTGCGTTGAGTCATGCACCTCAGGACTTCAAATAAAGTTTAGCATTCATAAATATTTTTAAACACTTCGTATTTATGAAATAAACTAACCGAATTGCAATTCAACATTTACTAAAACAGTCAATATTGTTCGTTTTAGTTAGTTGAAAATGTGGACGTTTAAAGAGCCACTGATACGCTATACACTTCCTTTTTGAGATGTGCTAAAAGTAATGGCAAATAAAAAATATGAGCATGGCTTGTCTTTTTCAATATTTTAGCTGATATTAGACATCCTGCAGTGAACCTTTTATTTGTTTCATTTTTGTTAATAACAAATGTAGTATTTAAAAAAAACATTTAATAAACCAATAAAGTGATTCCATTGTGGTTAGAAAGTGCAAACACAAACTTGACACCGTTGGTACGATGCGTGGCTGCAGAAGAGGGCCTACTAACAGTGACAGCAGCGTTCAGTTTGTATCATTGCTTTAAAGCTAACCATCACGAGCCATTGCGCAACTTGACAACCGCCACAACATTTCAGTGGTAGCAGAATTCAGAATTACTCACCCATAGAAATTTAAGTTCTTGTTATTAAGCTGCAACCTTACAAAACCGGGTTTGTGTTGACCCGATGCGCTGCTTCAGTACGTTAAAACTAATAAGAGTAAAACAATATCACGCGAGCATTTTACTGGTGTCTTTTCACTAATAGCAAATAATGAAACTTTATAACAGATCAGTATGTTGGTCAGTATGTTGGTCAGTATAACATATCAGTATGTTGATCAGTATGTTTCATGTGCTATATATATATTGCACGACGGCCAGAAGTCCTGCAGCCACACTGGCTAGAAACAGTTTATGGTAGAATTGAATGCTAAATCATCAGGTGATCGTTGACAGAAGGTTTCGGTAAATAATATAATATTATTTATGTACTTTCAAAGAAGGACAATCACTGTTAGCAATAATATAGCTGGAATAAACGTCTGAAAGCATATCGCTTACTTTTTGAACTGTTCGTCACGTGCTTTTCCGTCAGTGTATTGAGAGAGACATAAGGAATTACATGAACTTACGTAGTGGGATAATCAGCGTGAACAGTAAAAGTGCCTCAGACAGGCTGGCCAGCGTTTCGGTAGGAGGACCTATCTTTGTCGAAGGCGCCTTGTCATCTTTGGCGTGTTAGATTCAAGGGGGTTAGTAGTAGTGATGTCATCTCGTGGTGGTGGCGTGTGTCCCTGTTTTTAATGCTCATATGAATTAAAATATATAAAGCAGGACTTATCAATATACATTACCTAGCAAAGCAGAACTTACCTAGTATTTCAGAAAAAAATTCAGGTCTTTGTATATTGGTACGCCTTGGCGAAGAACGACAGAATCTATACGAGGTTATATTTTGGAAAACATTTGCAAACGCATCCATAAAAAAATGGCCACGAGTTATTAAATGCGAGCAGAATATACGTATTGTATTAGCCATCGTTGCGGCACCTCATTAGGACAAAACGATGCGTCTTGATCTCGATGCCACCTGACATTTTCTAGTAAGAAGAATATTAGTGGACTTAGCATCTCGCGGCGCGCACTTCAAAAGCCCCGCCTAAAGAACAAGGCATGCAGAAAGCGTAACTGCTCTCTAAATCATTTCTCGGCACAGTGCACAAAGGTCTGGGGACGTGAGACTACGTGAAGACCGGCTCTCATGCTACACAGGTTGTGCCTTTGATGTCCCCTAACGTAGACCTAAATTCTGAAAAATAGGCTGCATTTTTCTTGTAGAAAAAAAATCGACTATAGCCTTCAAAATCCCACAATTATGGGCCGTTCCTCTCTCTATAAGCCAGCCGAAGACGACGTCTTTTGAAATAACCCTCGCTGGTCGCTTTGATGCTCGAGTCTGGCTTCACCGAGCTTGCGCTCTATATGTAAAAAAGCACGCTTTACAGGTTAGGCTGTCGGAAGAGACCGGCACTTCAAGGCGTAGGATGAAGGCTGGTGAAATAATGCCGGCGGTGTTTTTAAATATCTTGTGCTCTATTCAGTTCAGTCGGTAGAAGTTATACAAAGCATAGTACAAGAATATGTGAAAGGCCAGTCTGTTGTGCTTAGCTCCTTTGGCAATTCCTGTTTTTTGTTTTTTTTTGTTTTCTAGAGCGAAGCCTTTTCTGGGGGTATCGTAGCAGTAGCTTACCGGCTAAGCTATGACAATGCTGAGCACGAGGACCCAGATTAAAACCATGGCCATGGCAATGGTCTTAACTAGGAGACATGATAAGCAAAAATATTCTTTACTTACACCCAAGGGCACGTTAGGCTTAAACTATACGTTTTTAAGGTTATCGGCGTACGTCATACGTGATCTAGTCCAGGCGATTATTTTGTGGGAACATGACGCACTGAAAGCCCGCAACCATAAATTCTTTTTTAGATGCGGAGCATCTAATACTCGAGGCTTGTAGTGCGGCGCCGTCCGCAAGCTTCCTCCTCCTTCTTCCACCATCTGTGCATCCCTTCCTCCTCTACACACCGCGCGCGCTTCACTCCTCCACCATCTGTGCACCCTTCCTCCTCTACACACCGCGTGCGCTTCTCCTCTTCACGAACAATCGCTAGCTGTATAAAGTAGCGCGCATGCGCCGTCACGCTTCGAGAACATCGGCAGCTGACGCGCGCGCATGCGCCGTCGCGCTTCGAGAACATCGGCAGCTGACGCGCGCGCATGCGCCGTTGCGCTTCTCCCCCTTCTCGAACATTCGACAGCTGACGCGCGCATGCACCGTCACCCACCATCTGTGCCGCGCGCGCTTCTCCCCTTCGAGAACATTCTACAATTCTCCTGATTCTCCAGTGGACGTGCATGCGCCGTCGCGCTTCGAGAACATTCAACAGGTGACAGTGCATGCGCCGTCGCGCTGTATATATACTCAAGGTCGGCGCTCACTCGCTCAGTTGCCGCTCGTCGGTTTGTACGGCGCGTCGACGTCCAAGGTCGCGGTGAAATGAATTCCAACGAATCCACAAACACAATGATCGACGTCCCTTCGACCAGCGCCGCCCTTTCGCATACGTGTGTACGTGTTCACTCATTTAACACCCCCTCCTACAACCACGTTAACCAATTTAGCCATCGACCCAAGTAAGTCGCACTTTAACACCCCGTTAACCAATTAAATGCTCCGCATCCTCCTCAGTGTTCCCCCGAGGGAAGCTGCGGGCAATTTTTTTTTTCTTTAAGAATGTGTTACATGAGGAAGCCACCTAAGTTTTGTGCATTATATGCAGGTAAGCTTACATTGAACTAATGATTTTTTACGTTTGCTTGGACGCTGCAGTTTCCCAGCACAAAGGTTTAGAAGCAAGTTGTGCGATTCGGCTAGTTTGTGTTTCATGCCAATGTGAACAACACGTGAGACACACAAGGACTAGTAATTGATGAGGACTAGCGTTAGTCACCGTCAGTGTCTTGTCCTTGTGTGTGTCACGCGTTGTTCACGTCGACACAGTTACTCTGTGTGTGCTAGCCAAGCGTGCTGTGATTTCTTTTTGTCTTCTCTTGCGTCTTTAGGTACCTTGTTTCTTTTTGTATGTACAACTGAGCATAAGTTCAAGGTATAAAAATAAAATTTTGCTTGAACCAAGCTTTGATTTTTGTTGAATGTTATATGTTCTGCAAGTTTTCATTTGTTTTAGTATCGTAAATTAACAACACGTAACCACAGACAAGACAAGTAGACAGGACGAGAGCTACTTGACGAGCGCTTGTCCTCTTCCCGTGTATTCTCTTGCGCATGAGTTCCTTGTCGGCAATGCTGAATATATATGAGCAATCCAAACCAAGTAGTCTGCCTTACCACTTAGACTCTTTTTGTAGTATATTCCCGGACGCAGTCCAAAACGAGTCCGTCATTGTTTTTCTAAACTTATCTTCTAACGCAAAGCGCAACTGCGCAATAATTTAGCTTTCTCAAGTTACAGCGTTCACACGCATGCCTATCGATTCCGTAGACGCTGCTAGTGATACCGATCAGTTTCTGCTTCGTTTGACACAGATTACTAATCAAGCAAGAAAACTGAAAGACATGTCACATGCTCCCACTATTTCGCGGTTTACAACAGAGACTGAAACGTCAAACGACTTTGTTTCATCGGTCTGAATGCAATGCCTCGTACTCCCCGAGGTTCAGCTTCGACGCCACAACTTGGTGCGACTTACGAGAATCAATGTGGCGAGAGAGAAACTTGGTAGAAAGAGAGAGAGAGAGTACTGCAGTTTGAGCGGAAGGGCGATAGGGTGGGGTCGAGGATTTCCCGCGCCGGCGAATGCACGGGCATAAATACTGGAACTCAAACGAAGCTGCTTAGCCAAGCGGTGCGTGTGCGCGCCACGCGCACGTCATTCTAAAGTCTCGCTTTCTCGAATGCCTCTCCGTTCTCTCCCTAGTTTTCCTGCGCACGTTGATACTCCTTGCAGAAGGGGAGCGTTGTTGCGGCCGAAAGGGGAAGCGAGAAATGCGTTTTTTTTTCAGTATTTGATCGGAGAGGGTAAAGGCAGTGACTCGATGCGGCACGGAGTTAAGGTTCCCCTCGCGCGAAGGAGACGGAGAAAGGCGCGCGTGCGTGCGTACTCCAGTTTCATTCTCGCTGTTGTACGCCACGTGTGTGCGCGCGCTTTTTGTTTCAACGTTGAAGAAGGGAGGGCTGCGCAGAGGAAAATCCCGCAGTGCGGTGAAATTGTGAACGCCGGCGGCGCACGCCGCACTGCCGGGCCCCGTCGTGCATCTCTTATTGAAGAGAGGCGGCGCGCTGTGGCGTAACGCCTGGCCTTACTACGCAAGCGTTACTTTCCTCTGGCAGCAGAAGTCAGCAGCAGCAGCAGCGAGGGAGGCCCATGATGATAAGACTGGCGAGCCAAGCATCAACCGCCCCCTGCCACCATCATCATCCCCAGTTTTTCCACAACCTCCATGATCTCTCTTCCACCATCTTCCCTCTCCCAAGTCTGTCCGGCACGTCTTTCCCGCTCGCTCGCAGTCAGCTGCCTTTCTAATTCCCTCCTCGTCTGTATGTGCTTGGCAGCTCGGAACGCGCTCGCTTGCCGCCGCGAAGCGGCCGTTCAATTATTTATTTAAATAATTATATCTGCCGGCATGCCGTGTTCCTCGCCTATGCCGTTTTCTTTTTAATTTATATCTTCCACTGCACTCGCATTACTTTGTATTTGGGTTCCCACCCAAGTCGGTCGTTTTCTTTCCCGACGGCAGAGCACCGCTCTTATGCGTGACCTTTCTTGTATTTTTTGTGTGTGTCTTTCTCACTTTTGCCTGTTTGTCTTCGCGCAATGCGATTGCGATTCGCGAAACACGTTTCACTTTGCGTTTTCTCTACTTTCGCGAGAAATTCAACCGACGTAAAAAAGAAGTAAAATTTGGGTGATAAAAAAAAGGTTACGCCCTTGTAGATGACGAGAGCCTTTACGTCATATTAGCTTCTTTTTCTTGATCATTGACGAGACCGTTAGGCGCGCCTCTTGGATCCCCCCCTGGTGTTTTATTCCCGGGAAGTTCCTATGTTTTTTATTTCATTATCGGCTCTTTTTGTCTGCTTTTTACTTGCCACTTTTGGTACGGCTTGATAATAATATCACTCCCCACTTTGTTTAGGAACGGCTTTATGCCCTCTCATAGTAGAGTACCACGAACTCTAAATCATTAAATACTTTTTCTAAACACACATATCCAACGTTTTGGCCATTCTGTAATAACACTAGACTGCCTAAGCTGCAGGATGAGAGATGGAAATCAAATAGGAAACGAACGCGCTGAGATGGATAGTTAATGATCATCTTCCTTGTGATATTTTTCATTAGTTTTTTATCTTTCAGTGTGGTCAAAAGGGTGCATTCATTACACTTTATCCCGAAGAAGTGTGGTCCTGAGCTTGATCTTCTTCATCTTATAATGATCTAGTGCTTCCGCCGATGAATCACTAAGACCGCTCAAATGCTCGAGCAGTATTTTTTTTCTTTCTTTCTACGTGATCGTGTTTTGATACGCTTGCACATTTCAACTTCGCCACATGTGATTACTGTTTGGAGATTTCGTTGTACAATTTCTGTGCAAAACTAAGCATGCGCTTCCTTCCTTCAATTTTTTTGTTTGTTTAAGGCAGTTAAAACCAATTGAAGCTGTTTATGAACGCTGATGTAAAGCCAGTTCGCAAAATCTGAGGTATTATGGTACACATTTTAGTAATGTTTGTGGGAAGTCACTACATGATTATGGACAATGGCTACGGCCACTTGGCAAATGAATATTTTTAAGATTTCACGTGGGCCCGCAAATGGCAGAATGTGACGCTTTATGAAACAAAATTCATAGGTAAAAAATTGGCCAAGTGATATCAGGAAACCCAAACAACTAAAGCGTGTAATTAAACACATCGACCATTAAAATGTAACGTCGTGCAAGATAATGTTTAATCTTATCTGACTTTGTTGCATTCAGAAAGAAAGAACACTGTATTTATACTATACGTTAGGGCAGCGGTATACGCTGTCGCTACGTGTTACTAGTAAAGCTTTTAAAAAAAGTAATGCAATGTCAGAGGAGACGGTTGTTAACAGTCTAATAAATAGATTCCTGCGATAATGCAAACTTTATTGGTCGGTCTTGCTTTATCTGCAGAAAATTCGCGCAATGCAATATGTGTGCCCTACCTTTATAGAGAGTTAAACCTTGACTAACGACTGCAAGAGTGCCTTGAATCAATACTTTTCAGAAGAAACATCTTCGCAGGCTTGGTTAACCTAATTAAGCTATCCTCTTTCTCTCCACTCTCCTCTACGAACATTTTACTTTACATTGCGTGAACCATTTGGCTAATTTTGTTAGCCTATTTTTTCACGTAGCACCTGTAGTACCTTAGCAGCTAAGGTATGCATAGTGCCTGGGAGCTGAATGAGGGGGGTTTAATTTCCAACTACTGCTGTTGAATTGCAAAGAAGGCCAATTAATAATAAAAAAATGCCGGCGTTCCATCATATACTGTAGGAGCAGAGACCGTAGACGCAATGACCGGGAGATCAGGTGGTTCTTAGATCAATCGGCAACCCGTGAATAAGAACTGCGAAGAAAGTGAATGAAAGGTAATATGAGGAAACACTACCAAAGAAGAAAACAAGAAATTACCGGATCCTTGTTGCATTCGTCTGAGGTGGCTCGAAGGTAAAAGACTTCAGGTATGGCTAAGCTGGAGGAGCTGCCTTAGAGCCCATTGTAAACTCTGTTAGGCCGTCTTTTGTGAGCATAATCGTGAGGTAGCCGCTGCAGTATCATTCATTTGCGAAGTACTGAAGCACAGACTACGTGTCTGTAAAGCAATGTGCCCACAAACTTAGCAGCAAGCTCGGTTGATCCTGTGCCTGACTATGATAATGATGATGATCTCTCATTTTAGCTGTAGCCTGGTGCTGTTTTGTACGTTTTCACAACGCACGATTACACGCTCTAAGTTTACTGCTCGACCGATATGAGACCTGCATATTGTTCCGAAGAATATTTAGGTGCTATTGTGGATGTGCTTGAGTCCTTGGCAGCCACTCAAAATGTCTGCTTAGATTTGCTCGTCCTTTGTCCTTTTTTTTTTCAATTTCTCATTGAGTGCTAATTCATGTGAGTCGTAGTACCGCACGCCGTCTGGTAAAACGCTTAAAGCTTTAGCCTTAAAAAGCTACCCAATTAGGTGCACGTTAAAGAACCCGAGGTGCATAGCATTATTTCTTAGCTCTCTGATGGGGTGTTCCTCATAACCACACCTTAATTCAGACGCGCATAACTGCACAAATGATTCTGCTCTTTTTTTTGTACTAGTCACGAGTAGTAATTTGAGAAAATTTATTATTGAAAGACAGTGAGCTAGTCCCATCGTCATTTTTGCTGCTTAGTTCTATCCTTCCGATAAAGGCGCTTTATATACGTGTACGCCCACCTACGTGCTTGATTAGGTTTGATGGTGGCTGTATTTTTATACTTGCAGATAGTCCGCTTTCTGTACCTCAGTATTCTCTGCTAAGGACGCAAAAGAAAATAAGTCGAAACTCCGAGAATAAGCGTGGAAGCGTAGCGTATTACCATTCTGCCTGAGAGAGCTGAGTCTCGCAGCAGCTCATGCATTCGACGCTTTTCGACTTACGGTCTTCGTCTCGCTGCCAGTAAAGGGGGCTCTTCATTGTTCGAGTGGGAAAGGTGAAACATTGAAAGGTTGGCGGGGCGAGGCCGCACTTAAGCTCCTGAGGTGCCTTATTAAATGCATAATTCATGGAAAAGGCAAAAACCTCGACGTTCCGCTTTTTCTGGACTTCCTGATCAAAATAAGTCTTCCGAAGAAGGACCTTCTCGTCGGGAGAGAATGGGGAAGGAAGAGGGGTAACCCTCGAATGCAGAGTGGCCTGCCCATCGCTGTGCGAGAGTTATGCTTGGTCTGCGAGGAGAGTGGTGAGGGGAACGAGATTCGGGTGGCCCCAGTTACAGGGAGCTTTACATTTTTTTTTTGCCCTTGTGCGCTGATGGCACGCAGCTTATATACTGCTCCTTGTCTTTTTTAAGGTATGTATCAACCGTCGCCTTACTTGTGGTTCAAGGTACTTTTGCAAGAGTAAAGGCAAGAATATAATCCTTCACTTCGCTTCTTAACATATCTTCTTTTTTTCTGATCGGAGCTGTCGTTCTCGAGCCAATGGAAAACACCGTTAATGACAAATTCAATTCTGATGATGTGGCAGAATTCACGTAGCTGTGCACGTTTTTTTTTACTTGGGCGCATTTATTTTGTTTTTGTGCGCATTTACTCGAGGTAAGGGCAGTGAATTTAACGAAGTGCTAGGAAGGAGAAATTGCAAGATCAGCATAAGAATTTCTTCACCAGGAGATACCAAAAATTAGAAGAACTAACACTCATTTCGCAGTATTTATGTGAAAATTGAGGAAAAAGGACTGTACCTCAGTAGTCATTAGGAACGCATGAAACGCTCAGAATAATAATCTCATTAGCGCTATGCATGCTTTTATCGATTCTCGCACATGAATGTTACCAATATTCAGCACATTGTACGTACCTTCAACGTAAGCCCTGTCTAATTCCTACAAAAGTTTATCCGTGTGATTATGGCCATTTCACTATAAAATGACTCGTGATAGCAGACAGACAGACCGATAACTTCATTTAGGTCATGAGGAACACTACCTCAAGAAGATGAAGCAGCGGGCCTCTGCCACGTCAGAACGGGTAGACCGAGTCTCATCCCCGCGTCTTGAGCCCTCTGGACAGCCCTGAGTACATGTAAAAGCTCTGAGCTCCTTAGCGCAGACCACCATTCCTCCTCGGTCATGCGCTGAGAACTCTGTAATCACTCGAGAGATTGATAATTTTACCTGTCTCTGCGTGTGCCTGTGTCTATGTATCTGAGTTTATGTGTGTTTGGTAGCAACGGGGCTATGGCCAAATAGCGGTTGCCCTTGCATGAGTGCACTGCTCGTGGTTTATTATAATCCTGGTTTATTATAATTTAAGTGGGGCGTATGGCAGATATTGCCACCTCTTTCTAGTAGTGGGTCGTATGCCAAGGTGAAGGCCCACACCACAAAGAAAAAAAGAAGTGCACGTGGGCCCTCGCTCTGGCAAACAAGCCCAACCGACGCGCTTGGTTAGAGCCCTGTTGCTCAGACGTCAGTAAATCTTGTCGACACCCCCTGGAGTGACGTGACAACTGGTGGAGGTGCTGGGTAGGCCCCTCACGGATGTTGCAGACCCCTCCTGGAAGCGGCACCACAAGCCCAGTTCGAGTCAACACTCCCGTTCATCGGACAAGCCGCAGGATCAGGGGATTGCCTCCCGAAGCTGACCCTATAGTTCACACCAGTATGATGAGCACGTCCGTTCAAACCACTCTAACAGGTACGGAAAACCCCCCGGTGACTCGGTACACCCTCGAAAGTCCGCAGGTTCCGACACCGTTTCATGGCACCGAGCTCGAAGACGTCGAGGACTGGTTGGTCGACTTCGAGCGCGTGGCTGCTTTGAACGACTAGAACGACGCGTCCAAACTACGACGTGTGTACTTCTATTTAGAGGATGGAGCACGTACCTGGTACATGAATCACGAGGAACAGATGACATCGTGGCCCGAATTCCGCCGCCGGCTCTTGGATACTTACAGAAGTGCTGATCGCCACGAACGAGCGGAACGAGCGATCCAGGCCCGCATCCAGATGCCCAATGAAACTGTCATGACCTATGTGGAAGATATGACGCGCCTGTTCCGACGAGCCGATCAGAGTATGACAGAAGAAAAGAAGGTGCGTCACCTAATGCGGGGAGTTAAAGAGCAGCTTTTCGCTGGTCTTGTACGGAGCCCTCCGAACACGGTCGCCGAGTTTTTGTCTGAAGCTGTCACGATGGAAAAGATGCTTCAGCATCGATCCACCCTGTATGAGCGGCAAGTGAACACGTCCACTGCTCAAGTTCTAACGAATATTGGGAGCAACACCGAGTGTCTGCGCGACCTTATCCGCTCCATAGTACGCGAGGAGCTGCAAAAGGCTGCCACACCACCACTACCTACGGTGAGTTCCATTGCAAGCATCGTCAAGGACGAGCTGCATCATGCCCTTCGTGACCCTGTGAGTCTGAATAACGCCACACCCGCCCCGGCTGACTACCACCGTCCGACCTATGCAGAAGCCTTGAAACGCCCAGCTTCCTCTTCCCCGCTGTTTGTTCAGGCACCTCCTACGGTTTCACTTCAGTCGGCGCAGCCTCTACGGTACTACGAGAACACACGCACACCGCCACCCCTCGTTTACGCCAGCCCTGTGCATCTTGCGGAACAACCAGCACACTACCTTGACGACAGACGTGCTTCGCCTCGGAAATCTGATGTTTGGCGCACTCCTGATCGCCGACCTTTGTGCTTCCACTGCGGTGAAGCGGACCATTTGTACCGCCAGTGTCCATACCGGCGCCTCGGGCTGCGCGGATTTTCAGTATATTCAGCGCCTCCTCGGTATGGCCAGCGACCCCGGGACATTGAGGACTACCTGGCTCAACAGCGCATGCCGCCGCCTTCTGGACGGCAGTCGCGCTCACCGTCGCCGAGGCGCTTTTCATCTTCGCCACAGCGCCATGCTGGCGCACGGTTCTCCAGTCCCCGCCGGGAAAACTAACGCAAGCGACCCTTGGAGGCGAGGTCGCTGGCAGTCGACGTGCTGAAGACCTCCGATCGACGCTAACAGTAAAGGATGTAGATTCGACTGAGCGATATGTGCGGCTTTCTCTGGATATACCGGTGCTGATAGATGGCTATGCAGTAGGTGCTTTAGTTGATACCGGGGCTGACTATTCGATACTAAGCGGGAAAATGACCAGACAACTAAAGAAGGTAATCACGCCTTGGCATGGCTCCGTGATTCGAACGGCTGGTGGCCACACCGTCTCTCCGCTTGGAACCTGCACGAGTAGAGTTCGGGTCTGCGGTCATACTTTTGTAGGAAGTTTCCTTGTGCTCCGTGAATGTTCACGCGACGTTATTCTTGGTGTTGACTTCCTGCACGAATATGGAGCTGTCATTGATCTTCAAGAGAATCGCATCACCTTCTCAGCCGACCGAGCAATCGACAAGCAGGACGACCAACAACGTACCGACGTTCTTCGTGTTTCTGCTGAAAGTATAACGCTTCCTCCAAGAGCCAGTGTTATTGTCGACGTCACATGCTGTGGATTGCGAAATGGTGAAGCGATTGCAGAAAGTAATTTTGAACACCTGCTGACTCAAGGTGTTTGTGTGGCTAGGAGTATCATACAGCTACGTGATGGCCGATCTCAACTGCTCGTTACAAATTTCAGCAACGAACACCGACACCTTTTCCGTGGCACTTCTTTAGCGTTTGCAGATGAATTAGGAACCATTCCCATCTGCTTCTCGTCGGAAGCAGTGGAGGCCGCCGATACGTCTCTAAACAATATCGATATTAATTCTAACCTCACACCAGAAAACCAGACAGCACTGCGGAAACTCTTGCTTGAATTCAAGTCATGCTTCGCTGCTTCCTCTAAGGTGCGCCAGACTTCGATCACTAGGCACAGAATCATCACTTACCACGACGCCCGCCCAGTACACCAACAGCCTTACCGTGTGTCAGCGAAGGAACGAGAAGCCATTCGTACGCAAGTTCGAGAAATGCTTGACGACGGCATCATCGAGCCTTCCAACAGTGCGTGGTCCTCTCCGGTCGTCCTAGTCAAGAAGAAAGACGGAACGCTACGTTTTTGCGTCGATTACCGGAAGCTGAACAGCGTGACTAAAAAGGACGTGTACCCGCTGCCACGCATCGACGACTCGTTAGACAGATTACGCCACGCCCACTATTTTTCCTCTTTGGATTTAAAAAGCGGGTACTGGCAGATTGAGGTTGACGAGCGAGACCGCGAGAAAACGGCATTTGTGACCCCTGATGGCCTGTATGAATTTCGAGTCCTTCCTTTTGGTTTGTGCTCAGCGCCCGCAACCTTCCAGCGAATGATGGACACTGTGCTTACTGGTCTGAAGTGGCAAACTTGTCTCGTATACCTTGATGATGTTGTCGTTTTTTCTGAAACCTTCCAGCAACACCTTCACCGCCTCAGGAGTGTGCTACAGGCTATTCAATCAGCAGATCTTACACTCAAACCGCAGAAGTGTCACTTTGGTTATGAAGAGCTCAAATTCCTTGGCCATGTAGTCAATGCGAATGGAGTACGACCCGACCCCGACAAACTTGCCGCTGTAGCCGCGTTTCCGCATCCTACAGACAAAAAGACTGTTCGGCGCTTTCTGGGTTTGTGCGCCTACTATCGACGATTTATTAGAGGGTTTTCGAAGATAGCGGAACCCTTGACTCGCCTTACACGCGACGACACACCGTTTGTATGGGCTACCGAACAACAGGCTGCTTTTGCCGAGCTACGACAGCGGATGCAATCAGCCCCTGTTCTTGCGCATTTTGACGAAGATGCTGACACAGAGGTGCACACTGACGCCAGTAACATCGGCCTCGGCGCAGTGCTCGTCCAGCATCAACACGGCAAAGAACGAGTCATAGCCTATGCCAGCCGCTCACTGTCCCGTACCGAGGAGAATTACACGACCACAGAGAAAGAGTGTCTCGCAGTAGTGTGGGCGATCACCAAGTTTCGTCCGTACCTCTATGGTCGTCCATTTAAAGTGGTGACGGACCACCATGCCCTCTGCTGGTTGGTAAACATTCGTGATCCCTCTGGACGACTGGCCCGATGGAGCTTGCGTCTACAGGAATTTGATGTTACCATCGTATATAAGTCTGGACGGAAGCATGAAGACGCTGATACGCTGTCACGTGCACCCATACCTTTAGTCAATCAAGAAGAAGAGGACGATGACGGTTTCCTGGGCGCCCTTAGCTCATCTGACTTGAGCAGACGCCAGCGAGAGGATGAAGAGATTCGACCGCTCATCGACCATCTGGAGGGTCATAGCGCCGTTATACCTCGCCATCTATCTCGCGTCGTGACATCTTTCTGCCTCCGAGATAATGTCCTGTACAAAAAAAAACGCCCGTCCTACGAGCCGCGCTTACCTCCTCGTCGTTCCGAAGGACATGCGGGATGAAGTCCTCTCTGCGTGTCATGACGAGCCCACATCTGGTCATCTAGGTTACTCGCGAACGCTCGCCAGAGTAAGTGAGGCGTACTACTGGCCCGGACTTTCTGCAAGCGTGAAGCAGTACGTTAAAAGCTGTCGCGAATGCCAGCGTCGAAAGTCGCCACCAAGCAAGCCGGCTGGATTACTTCAGCCAATTGATCCACCCCACAAGCCATTTGACCAAGTTGGCATGGACATTCTCGGCCCATTTCCTTTATCGTCTGACGGCAACAAATGGGTCATTGTTGCAACTGACTATTTGACCCGCTATGCTGAGACACAGGCGATACCACGAGCCACGGCTTCTGAGGTAGCACAGTTCTTCATGTGCCACATTGTTCTGCGCCACGGTGCTCCATCTACAGTGATAACCGACAGAGGAACAGCGTTCACTGCACAACTTATTGATGAAGTTTTTCGACTAAGTAACACTAGGCATCGAACGACGACTGCTTACCATCCGCAGAGCAATGGCTTAACCGAGCGACTAAATAAGACAGTCACAAACATGATCTCCATGTACATCGACGTCCAACACAAAACATGGGATCGCATTTTGCCTTATGTGACGTTCGCTTATAACACCGCCGTTCAAGAAACAACCCGAATTTACACCGTTTCGCCTTCTCTACGGCCGCGAAGTTCAGACGATGCTGGATGCGATGCTTCCTTGTGAAGGCGCCGATCAATTAACAACTGACGCAGAAGAATTTGCAGAGCGTGCCGAGGAAACTCGCCAGCTCGCCCGGCTACACATTGGTCAGCAGCAACAGGTTGATGCACGACGTTACAATATGCGTCACAATGACGTATCTTACAGACCGGGAGACCAAGTTTGGATTTGGACCCCTGTTCGACGCCGTGGCCTCTCCGAAAAGTTGCTCAGCAGATACTTCGGTCCGTATAAAGTATTGCGCCGCGTGAGCGACGTAAACTACGAAGTGGTTCCGGACGCTACGTCGTCACGATGGGTACAACGAAATCAACCGACCTCTGACATAGTTCACGTGGTGCGCATGAAGCCCTATTTTGCGCGTTCCTAAAAGACCACTTTTCCTGTGTTTTTTTATTTGTGCTCAGACAATTGCCTCATCATTGGTTAACTTATCGCGTCTAACATTTCATTATTGGTGCCCTTTTTCATTGTTTAAACTACTTTGTTTTTTTTTCAATAACTTTGCAGCATCGGGACGATGCTCTTTTTTTGTTGTTGAGGGGGAATATTGCCACCTCTTTCTAGTAGTGGGTCGTATGCCAAGGTGAAGGCCCACACCACAAAGAAAAAAAGAAGTGCACGTGGGCCCTCGCTCTGGCAAACAAGCCCAACCGACGCGCTTGGTTAGAGCCCTGTTGCTCAGACGTCAGTAAATCTTGTCGACACCCCCTGGAGTGACGTGACAATATTATAATTGAAATCAAGAAGAAGAAATGGTATAGGCCGGGCATGTTGCCCGCAGGCAGGATAACCACTGGTCGTTTAAGGGTACCTGACTGAATTCCCAGAGAAGGCAAGTGGGTTAGGGGGAGAAAGAAAATTAGAGATATTAAGAAGTCTGCTGGTATAAAGTGGAAGCAGAAAGCACAGACCGAGTTGACTGGCTGACATGGGAGAGGCCTTTGTCCTGCATTGGACGTAGTCAGCATGATGATGATGATGATGATGATGATGATGATGTGAGATGATGATGATAGATGAACCTATTGCCTAGAAGTTCAAATGGTTACGCCTTCTAAGCTCTGTCTTGTAACTACATAGATCCACAATGACAAGTTACACGTGTGGACCTTCTTTTTTTTTCTTCTTTTTTCGTGTTCAGTGTTTATATTTCAGTTGATTCTTGTAGATGATACAAGATGTAGAACTTGTAATAAAAGACGTTGACGAGTAAATTTATTACAAAACTAACTTCTTTTTCTCAAGTTTTATGAATAGGTTTACCCTTAAGCGCAGGCGTTAAAATTTAGCACATGTGTTCTGCTTCTGACTTCTTGTAGACTATTTTCATTCGAAAAAAATCATATGCACCAAATGTCTCTATTATTTTGACGCGGGTAACATCTACACCTTCGGACGTTTTTTTTGCTATAGTTTCCAGTGTTCCAAAGTCAAAGTAAGGAAAAAAAAGAAAGTGCTAAAGAATCTGACGAAGTTTCCACATCACCTGCGGGCATTTTCATTTGCCTCAAAACAGTGCTTGTACCGTGGTATCAGGGTTACCCGAAAACGTCGTTATTTCGAGCAAAGTGCGGTCGGGGGTAGAGGAAATAGAGCTTGGTGGAACGGATGCCTTAAAACCTTCCAGTCTTAACAGTGACCCAGAACACCTGACCGCGAAAACACGACGAAAACCTACACGTCGTGTAAACGACGTAAAACGAGCACAAGTGAAAGAAAAGAAAAAGAGTAATGACAGGGCCATGAGCATAATCGTCTTGGATGGGAGTACCTAGCCGGAGGCTGCTTTTATCCCTTTAAACCCGTCCATGCAGCAGCGCTTTCGTGGACGTAGCTATATTTCAAGCTCTTTGATCGCTTCCTGCCTTCGGAGCAGATCTCGCGTGCTCTCTGCGTTAGCTTAGCTGCGCTCTATTTCTCTAAATCTGTGCAGTGTTGTGGAGGCTAACATGGGCGTTAGTGAGTTCTTGATCACGAGTTCACGAAGTTATCTGCATGCAAAAACGACTGCTTTTTGTGCCCTATTACGTCGATACTAAGCTTAAATATATATGAATAGGTGTAACCATGGCAGGGTAAAAATTAGGCACAATATATACGCCTTCCATATTGCCCTGCTGAACAGCCGTAGACGTGACAAAACTAGTAGCTAATTTGTATCCTCCGGTCAGTGTTTGAAATTTACCGGTTGGTGATTCTTCGTCGCAAAGGTCTACTATGTGCATCATGTGGTACGTGCATGGAGGCCATTGTAACTATACTTTCATCGCGCTAACTGGGAACGCACGCGCATAAATCAATCCCGTTTATTGAAATACATCATGTAGCTTTTCAGATTCAAAGACTGATGCGATACGCTGCCTGCGCAGTGTAGCACGCATTTAGTGAGGCTTGCAGAAGGAAGCTGCCGCGGCAAAAGGGCGAAGGGATATTGCAGTGCATGCTCATGGAGCCACCTCTACCCCCCTCCCCTCCCACCAACATCTCTCCGAAAAAAAGGGGGGGGGGAGCAGGGCGTGATAGAGAGTGATCTTCGATGTCGGAGATGACTGCAAGCAACGGCGAGGCGCCTTTGGGCGACGCTGTCTTCCAACAAAGCCCCGGCGACGAAAACCAAAAGCTCTCCTCGGAGCGCTGCCGGGGGAAAGAGATGGCGCCGATGAATTATGGGTCTAAAGAGATAGGCAGCCCTAATGGGTGCTGACCCGGGTGCCGCTGCTAAATGACTCGCCGCTCGCGATAACCGTATCGTCCTGTCGTACCGTGTCCTTTTCCTTGCGACGGCGCAGAATAACTCTACGCCCTCGGAATATTTAGTTGGCGCGAAAGGAGGTAAGAGGAAGCGCAAGGGCGAAAATGGTGTGACCTACATTGTTCGGAAAATAAAGCGAAGAATAGAATTCGTGAAGATAAGTTGTTTTCACTGAATTGATCGACAGACTAGTCTCAGGCTAAGTTTATGATAAAGCACGGTCACATTATGCATGCTATTGTGCTTGCGAATAAAATCCCTCTATCACAGCTAGTTTTTGTAACTGTACACATAACAATGGCTGTAGAGGGAGCCATGACACAGAACGTTCAGTCAATACTTGTACTTGATCTTGCCAGAAGGAATTTTAACGTAGTGAGCCAGTTTTTCTGGATTGTTTTTCTGCCAGTACATCGAGTGCATTATGCCATACAATATATGGATAGTTCATGTAAGGTGTACATGAACTATCTAGGAAAAGCGAAAGCATTCTTTGAGACAGCGTGAGTGATGATGATATGCAGAAATAATAATAATAATAATAATAATAATAATAATTAGTTGTTGTTGTAGTAGTGGTAGTATATATTTTCTTGCAATTGCACGCACATAATATAATAGAGAAGCAGTCAACCCGGTGGTAATAGTGAATGTATATTAATGTTCCTTATAAACTTCCAAAAATTACATGATCGCCCGCTAAAGGTGACCAAGCGTATACATGCGAAGCAGCGGGCGCTAACGCTTACACTGCAGACTGCGTTGACGTCGGCGCTCCTCTCAGCGTTGCGCAGGAGAGAAACGGGAAGAGGCGCACAGTATGCAGTGATGGACTGCTGTTTCCGGGTGGAACATGCCAATCGCTGCTAATGGGCACTGAGAGACAGGAGACGCTGATTGGACATGGAGACCAGCAGTCCGCTTTTAGTTAACACGCACTGCTGACCCGCAGTTCATGGGATCGAATCGCGGCTGCGGTGGCTGCATTTTCGATGGAGGCGAAAATGCTGTAGGCCCGTGTGCTCAAATTTGGGCGCACGCATGGTAAAAAAACCCCAGGTGGTCGAAAATTCCGAAGCCCTCCACTATGGCGTATCTCATAATCATATGGTGGTTTTGGGACGTTACACCCCACATATCAACCTATGAAACGCAGACACGGGAGGGGGGTTGGGTTTCTTGTAAGCTTTATTGCAGATAAACGAGCCGAAAAAGTGTTTCTACTCAACGTGCGGTTAAGCGTTGCGGGCGGTGGAAAGGGTGAAGCGAGAGAGAAGTGTGTTGTGAGCGGTTGGAGGAGCCGGAAGCTGTGAGCACTGCAGAGAGCATGCTGCGGGTGAGAGAGAAAGTACCTGCAAGGAAAGCGTTCGAGGGGACCATGACCTCAACGCACAGCTGCGGCGTGACCTAATTGGCACCGCTCCAACACCTTCAGCGAAAGTAACGCGTTGTGGCGCTTTCGTAAGGACGCTCGCATGTACGGCGTTACACACGCGAGTCAAAGACCTGCTTCGCTTCTAAAAAGGGCTCGAGTGCAATGGTAACACTAGAGCAGTGGCGTACTTTCTGTGCTATCCTCAGATTTCGCATCACAGGAACAAGTTGCTATTACTGTTCCAATGCGTTCCTAACAAAAATGGCCTTCAACAACTCGTGGCAAACAAAGGACATTTCGCAACTTTCGGAGATTGTTCGCGGACAGATTTAGCTTACATTCATGCGTGTTGGCGTGGGACCATTACTACCTTTCTTTGTTTTCTTTTCTCTGTATACCAAGGGCACTCACGCAGAGTGTGTCGTCGTCTACTTAATGGGGCCCCATTTACCGCTGTGTGCTTGGAGAGCGCTCCAATTATGCGAAGTGTGCTATTAAGCTAAGCAGCGCGACGAAACAACCCTGCTGGGAGGCCAGCACTTATGTTCCTCGGAGTGAGGTTATCCCAGGTTGTTTAACCCTTTCAGCCCTGGATTTTTTGTTTTGGTCAGATACACTTTTGTGCGCATTTTTCTCGTAGTAAGGACCTCAGAATACTACAAACAAAAATTGAACCACTGGTACAAATATTTTCGGATCAATAAACGTGGCATCAAATTAGGTAATTAGGGTCCTGTGATTGGAAAATGAAAAAAGTGGCTTATTTTTTTTCTGCCAATCAATGGTGCACACAAAATGGAAACCAACGTCTACTTTTCAGCCTAATACTCACTGAAACAGCTTCGGTACGTCGTCCCGAAAATGGCGCTTACCCACCTCAACTTACGCGCCTTGGCTTCACGGAAGACCTCGGTCACGCTTCTTCTTCTTTGTGGCTGCTACCTCCACAAACGTGCCGCAATATTGGTGTCAATTGCAGTGGGGATCATTGAAGAACTATGCCCTCAAGAATCAGCAGTATTGGTTACGTTTCCGAGATACTATGGGAAAATTTGTGCGGTGGTGTCGATTGACACCGCCAGGGCCGGAAGGGTTAATATTTGTACACGAAAGGTCTCGGTGTTTGAATATAGTCGTGTATTGGCCAAAGACCAACGCGCACGCAAAAACAGAAAATGAAGTCATGACTACTATGCGCTTCACATGTTCGAAATTGGCGCGCTTTTATAAGTGCCATGCACTTAAGCAGATCATTTTGTCGCGCTAAGGTTCATTGTAGATGCCAGGACCCCACGGCACTTGTAGGAAGCGTAAATTACTTACCATCATACGGCACTGTAAAGGAAACGCACCGCTAGAGCTTTATTTCGTCTTAACAACTGCCATGAGATTATTGTGGCAAGCCGATTCTGGCGCTGGACAATGTTAAGCTCGTCACCAGAAAAAAAATGTAGTAGCCTCAATGCTGAAATATGGTAATAAACGTGATCCAGAAAAAAATGGTAGGTTCGCTTATGGCATCCTGGAACGCAAAACAAGGCGTTGCTGTTAATAACCGATTGAGCACTGATTCAACTGTCAGTCTTGGTGGCCACTTAACGATAGAACCAAAATTTAAGGAACATTCAGGTGCTTAGGTTTTGGTGAGAGTTGAATACCACAAGTAGTCAAATTTATTGTGGAGTCCAGTACTATCGCTGGGCCCATATGTTAACGTGGCTGCAGCAATTACTAAAAGGTATTATTCAATAAACATTTCTCTCTGTACGAAAATGCAGACTCGCAAGACGTACGAATTGCCTCTCCTCGATCTATACGTATACTACACTCACCGCGACAGCTCAGCGGAGAAGGTACTCCACTTCAAAACTCGAGTGTCTGGGTTACACTCTTGGCAGCAGCGGCCACGTTTCGGCGGAGTCGAATTGCACGAACATCTTTCTAATTCTAGTTAAATTTAGGTGCCCCTAAGATACTGTCTCCAAGATGGATAGAAGCAAAATGTATTGATTAATAGTTATGATCCCTTAAAGCCTAGGTATGAAGCCTTTGCATGCAACATGCAATGATAACAAAACTATCAAGTCACTAATAATGGGCATGTTTCATCCGGAAGATGCCAGCGATATCAAATGTTTTCTTTTTTGGCAAAAAAAGGGGAAAAAAGGAAAGGCGTCTTTTTTTCTCAATATTTATTTATTTCATCATTCGGGAAACTAGGATGGAAAACGACTGACGTCTGCGCCAGCTGCAACCGAAACGAACGCGCTTCGCGCGATAGCAGTTCGTTCTAGTGCGCCCAGCGTTGACACATCAGTACGTGTGTGTGTGTTATGGCGTGCGCGCGTGATTGTGTGGGTGTGCGTTCGCTGCGGGTGCCCGTGACAGGAGGTTTGTGCATTTCACGCCCTCACCGTGGTTCCACTGCGGGCGGGCTCTTCCGAGCGTGTGATGTGTGCGCGCGTTTCAGCTCTTTTTTTTTTTTTGCTACGTGTCGCCGTCTTTCGGAAATAAAAACGAGATAAAGTGAGAGCCCGGCGAAAGAAACTCGGAAAGAAAGAAAACGAAACTGGAGGATGCGTCATGCGAGACACACGCGGAGCGGGGAACGTGTTGAGCACCGGAGCGTGACGAAGTTTGAAGGCAGTGTACGTTTCATATCCGGGCGAAAAATTACGAGATCCATGAAAAAAAAAAATGGAGAGACGCGGAAAAAAAGAACATACTATGAGCAGCCATATTTGAGCAGCAAATATTTCCTTCTTTCAGTTTCCCGTACCTTCTCTTCATGAGTAGGGTAAAAAACCTGCTGTTTTATACTGGTCAACCTTTCCGCCTTTCTTTTTCTACCATTTCTGCTTTTGTTTTGTGGCGTGTTCTATAAAGACGATCTTATGGAACATCTAAAGATTGTGTTGGGCGATTTCCAGCCTAAACCTGTATTCCTTAGAGTGGCTTTTAAGTATATATCATTAGCCGTGGCTATATAAACAGCAATAACGCATTAATGAAGTTTTTGAGTAACTTGCGTAATGGGACAAACTGAAATCAATAAAATCATGCATGGGAGTTCTCATGAAACACTCTTTTCCCAAAGCCTATATTTTTTATTTTAAAAAATTGGCCCCGTATCTGCGTGTTAATCTGCAAATGTCATCGAAAGACGATAGTCTTGCGTTTGGAGATAACATTTATTTGATGTTCTGCGCAAAAAAAAATCGGTGAAGGGTATTAAAATGCATGAGCGTGGTGTAGACACTATTGGTTGCGCCTACGACCAGGTGAGCAAAATCAGCTTTGTGTTAAGATGCCTTAACGGTAGATAACATTTTACTAATAGTGTTGCCAAACATTAGGGTTTATATTGCTATTCAGACAAAACGAGTACATGCCCAGTCAAACTGGAAACGTCCCTGTCGTAGTGTGGACACGTATGGTACCAGAATCAGATGAAGTCATACCACATTTCGAGACGAGTCACACTTGATGTGTGGATGTGACGTCATAAAGATGAACCACTACGTGCTTGACGTCGCAACCTGGTCGAAAAAGGGCTGATGGTGGAAGCTGTGTGAAATCACGGGAGGCACATCAAACATAGGTCAGGAAAGGAGGGGGTGGGGTACAAAATGACACGCTCTGTGTGCTTGTTGAGTTTCCTCAATATACAACCCGCTACTGACCAGTCGTCGACCGTGCAATACAAAGGTTGATTCGTTATGCAATCTTGCCGCGATGAGGAGGACCGGGTGACAGAGAGAGAATAAAACGTTTTATGAAGATTTTCTGCTGAAGTAAATCATCAATAGGATCCTTAGTCCGGAATCCCACTGACGAGGGCTGCTGTCCTCTCACGTTTCAAGAAGGCCTCTTTGGTCTTCGGATCCGAGATTGACAGCCGGATCCCGCTTTTACATGTTGTGTTGTGTCCTGGGTTGCAAAGGGTGCTTGTGTGGACATTCTCATACTATGTGGTACGAGGTAGCTGAAGAAATTAACATGGAGTTATGAAAATACGTGCAGACTATTGAGGCATTTCCTTAAATCTTGATATTCACGAGAATGCTAGAGGTTCCGAGAGGCGTGGCAGACTGTATTTTCTCAAAGGTCATTGATCAGCTGCATATGCCTTAATATGTCCTCTGAAACGAGGTATTAAAATCGTTTGTGCACGATGCCGGAACCTCGGTACGTCGGCGAGCACTCTATATGAGAGCCTGAATTATTTGCCCTACACTCTTCGCCCCTAGCTCTCATTGTACGGAAAAACTTGTTCTTGCTGATTGTTCGCATGATCATCGTATGAACCAACAACGCTAACATTTTTACGCTCTGTCATCTTAATCATGTAAAATAAAGGGCGCTTTCATTAGCGCCTAAAGACGACAACGTTATGTATTATATTTTCACCATATTAGCTGTTAGCCTTCATCCCGTGTGATTCGCACAGCAATTCTATCGCGTAAATATTTGGCACTTGCCGAGTTCCACCAGGATTTGTATGTGCACTATTACCTGGACAGTAAAATAAGATATTTGTCATTCCTTAAAAAAAAATGTGTGATAGAAGCTTGAACTCAAAGCAACATTCCTGCCACTTTTATTTGTTTGGAGCAAACCTATGTGATTGATTCTATACCTAACAGTTACGGCTTCTTTATTCTTCTTTCTCATATTTGTTTTTCAGTTTGAAGCAGAGATATTTCCGCAATTCATACGAAGACTCAACTCTTACTCTCGTCTGCTAGCGCCTTTCTATTGGTTGACGCAAAAATAAGTAAACACAGGTAAGAGAGACGCGGGGAAGATAACGTGGTTGCGGGTGGAAAAATATTGTTTGCATACGCGAACAAATTTTGTCGCGCACAGAGCAGCTTTCAATTTCGCTTGAGCTGCCTTCGTTCGCACAGGTGTTAACGCCTTGAATTTTTGTCGATTTTGAAAAGAATAACCGTAAGAAAAGATGCACGAGGCGTCGTCTACAGTCAGTAAACTCAGAAGCATTATTTCGCTCTCCTTCAGATGGTGCGCCAAACACCGTGCATTTCAATACAGCCGAAAAAAAACGAATTGAATCCGGGGATTAGGAACCATGTGCTTGAAAGAGCAAGAACGCAATCTTGTATACAGTTTGGGTCATCGAACAGAACTGAGACTCCTTGCGACATCACCTATATTTCTATTTATTATTGGTTCTCCGCCGTTCGACATATTTCTAAGGCAAGATACGGTAAACCAAGCGTTCTGCTTGGGGCCCAAGAATCGTGAATGTGCAGTTTTTATTGAATAGAGAACAATGTCGAATAACGACGAGCGTGTCAATATTTAGGAGTTTCGGAAAGACGCGCCATTCAAGAATTTCAATACAAGTATTTCGCAATATCTGATCGAGGCTTAGCGCGACTGCTGAACGGCACGTCTTTTTTTTTTCTTTCCTGGGAGCAAATTTCGTTCAGCCTAGCGCGCTGCGTTTTGCATGGTGGTGGGTGGTTTTCCGTTGCGGCGTTATTGCCACTCTTGTCGACTTAGCCACTTGACTGCGAAGGCAGGCACGTGTCCCTTCATTGCTTCAGCGGACTTCAGGCTCAGAGTATTTGGTCGGAGCACGCGTTATGAAAATAGCATACGTAATAAATCTCTGAAAAAAAAAAGGATGCCACATGTGTGACTTTTCGGTGCTCAGCAAAATGGTTGCCTGGAGCCGAACTCAATTAACTTGAAGTGCCGAGAGCCATTACAGTTCGGCTACTTAGGACGTTTTTCCATAAATTTCATGCCACACTCGCCAAGTCTCGATCTTTTACGCAGAAAGTTGCTGTGCTCTCGAAATATTCTAGAAATGCCCTTCGTGCGAGATCACGCACGCTCCTAATTTCTTGGACTCCCTAATGCGCGTTCATTTAAAAAAAATTGTAGCGCACACGTTGCAGAAGTCGTAAAGCTTCGCGTAGGTGATGAACAGCGAATGTTGCGCGCTAAAGGGATGTAGTGCTAATACTCTATGCTGTGCTGATATCACGACCCCCGAGTACATTTCTGAGTTTCGTATTTCACAACGTTCGAAACTGACGCATTGTTCTTCTCCGACGCGCAAAAATTAATAAAAAGACATCACTTCGTTTAAAAAAAGTAATAGAAGTCACAACACTACAAAATGTTAGTTCAACTGACTGAGGTTTGTATATATGAACCTTACTTAGATTAACTTACTTTGTGACGCTGCTACCTGTAGTGTGGTCACTTCTATCACTTTCTTTAACCAAAGTTATGTCTCTTAACTTAATTTTGCGTCCGATATTACTACAAGATGTATAATAATAACTGCATGTATGTATTGTTCCAAATCCAGCTTACGATTACGAGAGACGCCGTATTGAGGGTTCCGGAAATCGCGTTCGCCTGAGAGTTCTTCAACACGCGCCTAAATCTGAGAACACGGGCTTCAAGTATTTTCGCATCTATTGAAAACGTGACAGCCGCGGCCGGCATTCGACCCCGCGACTATCACCTCAGCTGTCGATCCCCACATAGCTAGAACACCGTGGCGGGTATATCATCTGACATTTTCCTATGGGTTATATACTATTACCTTCTTTTTGGCTATATATTATCTTCCTGCTATATACGCAGGGGTGGCCTTTCACCAGGGTGTAAATGCTGTTGACAGGAATTCATAGCATCAATGAACAAATCGAGGTCTGCCTGACAAGATGCGCGCGCTTGAAGATGCATGCGCATCTACCATAGCTGTTCTGAAAACTGCTGTTTGAACGTGCAACCCTATATAGGCTAGCTGAGGAGACCTTCCACCACTTTGGTTATCAACAATACGCGTACCGAACACAATGCCCGAAGCGGTTCACTTTGAATCGATACGCTTGGTTAACGGCGCGTTACTCGTGACTCGATATGTTCTCTCTGACAACAGGATCTGTAACTCTTGCAGGAAAAGCCCGTGAAGCAGACAAACCCAAAATCGATCGATGGCCGCAGAGGCTGTTTCATTTTCTGATGTCCTTGCACGTCACGAAGCACCTATTGAATTTTTTCGTATGTATACATTGCCCCTACCTCCAGGAGAAACGCACCCGAGCTTTCCATTATTGCCAGATAGCCCACATACATAATTGTGCTGTGGAATATGCATGCGGCGCCCGCTGTGAAGTGTTATGTGAGGAGTTTCTTTCTTATTCTTCTCCCCTATAGTGAGACTCTATCTCTATTCCTTTTTGTTTGTTACCTTTTTAGTATTATACGATGAACCTTCGGGATGCCTGAAATTACTTTCGTGAATTCTTCGAATGAAATATTATTGCTTCTATACCTTGGCCCAGACCAATTCTTGAATAATGGCAAATAATCAAACAGAAATAAAACGATCGAAATGATTGAACTGAAACGCTATGACACGTAACGACACAAGGAATCCGAATCAGGTCCATCGCTCTAAGCCAGAACCTTACGTAGCACCCCGTAAAGTAGCATTACGAGCCCCGAGCGGCGCTTACAGCGGGAGCTCTCACCTACAAACTGCTCAATACGCCGTGCAGTCTCTTCATCCACGCTAAAACCATCTGTGCGGAAGGTGACGCGAATGCGCGCTGCGCATCGATTGGGCCAGTGCCTTTCGCTACACCACT
Source organism: Rhipicephalus annulatus (assembly GCA_013436015.1). NCBI lineage: Eukaryota > Metazoa > Arthropoda > Arachnida > Ixodida > Ixodidae > Rhipicephalus > Rhipicephalus annulatus. The sequence goes on along the minus strand of WOVY01009324.1, from coordinate 607,145 downwards.
GGGCCGTCGAGGCAGAGCGCCTCAACCGCCCGCGCACGAGAGCCTCCGCTGGCGCGCAGAGTTGGGCAATGCCACATATCGTGCCTGATAATGTAATCGGAGGCCGCCGATGGCACTGCGGCAGGCCGTTCGCGCCAGGCGCCCGCAGGGGACAATGCGGGCAGCCAGAACGACAGCGTCGAGCGACCACGCCGGGCTCGAACCAACAAATGCTCGTCGCGTGCTTGGTAATAACTGGCACCGTTCGGCGACGAAATAAAAACGGTCCGCTGTTGGGGCCCTTACTGTTTCCGGGCAACACAGTTCGCGCCGGCGTCGTCACACCAGTTTTATTATACATTTTTTTCTCTCGAACGAATTGTTCGTGCCCTGCGTCGTTAGTTTTTTTTTTTTTCTGGAACTGACATAACGCGTGCGGCTGCGTATTTGCATAGGGCGGCGCCGGCACTGGCCACTAGCTAGGGCGTCCTCGGTCGCCCTGTCCAGTTTTTTTTTTCCTTCTGTCTTAAAGTTTTACTTTGTTTCTCTTTCTCGCTTGCAGACCCGTAAGAGAGGGTCGTGTCTTGTATAAATAGCCGCCAGTGTATATATCTCAGCAGCGTAAACACCACGCGCGGCAACCACCTATTTGGCGTTGTCACCTCGGCCTTCCACTCGCGAGCCCAGTACGTCTGAACACGCCACCGCAGCTTGTTTTTTTTTTTTCGTGTGGATATTTACACAAGCAACGCGTTCGAGTTTGCGCAGCGCAAACAAATGATGCAGATGTATTTCTCTCAAGCCATGGCATGGCAGAAGCTTTTGCCTCCCGTAATAACCCGGGTGCGTCAATTTGCGTTTTTTTTTTGTCTGGCGATATGGTATTGCCGAGTCATTTCCCGCGAATTGATTATCGAGCGAGCGCCCACTCAAGCTTAGGCTTCTAAATCCTGGTTTTGAAAATTTTTAGTTTGTGTTCACAGTTTACCTTTGTCTGGTGTATAGCGTCATAATAGTGACCTAATGTTAAAAAAAAATAAACATTGATTTTACTTGCAGGCTGCATGCGCGAGGGCGCAGGTGGGAGAGGGGTGTAATGTGGTGGGGCGTGAAGCTGTTATATATTTCAACAGTTTACGCACCAACACCTTTCGGATCACATTGAAATGTTTTACGAGGAATTTTATTCTTCTTATAGTCTACCCATCACATGAATAAACCACACAAGGAAGTGCAACAAATTGAAAAGAGTGCAGTATGCAAATAACAAGCATTCAATAAGAGCACCTAATCATCTCGAACAGGAGAGAACGCATAGCCGACAGGAATGCCTTCAAATGAATATAATTGTGGCATACACGCTGATATGCGAAGTTTCTAGAACTAGCGGGATGGCAGCCGTTTTCTATGGCATGGAATCAAATGGGAATAAAATCACAACCAAAATAAAAGAGCAAGTAGTATTTGTTGGTACGACTCTTTATGCGAACAATTCTACACGGAAAGAACCCCAGGTGGTCGAAATTTCCGGAGCCCTCTAATACGGCGTCTCTAATAATCATATGGTGGTTTTGAGACGTTAAACCCCACAAATAAATAAATAAATCAATCAATCAATCATTCAATCAATCAATCTACACGGAAAAAAATAGCGGACCCGCTATTTTCCTTGCCGATATTTATGCTAACATCATGAATGTGAATGAGTGGTTCGGGTCCGGGTAACAACACACTCTCAAATTAGCGCGCTGTAACATTGATGTTACAGTGGGTTCAATCTAGTGAACTAGCAGAAAAGACAACAACGATAGAAGGGTGAAGAGAAGAAAGATGCGCAGTACCGGCAAGCACTTGCCGTCCGTCCTCTGTAAATAAACCTCTGTTCAACCTTGTGTTACGAGACATATAAACGAGGTTGAACCGAGGTTTATTTACAGGGGTCGGATGGCAAGTGCTTGCCAGTCCTTCGCGTCGTTCTTCTCTTCGCCCTTCTGTCATTGTCGCTGCTGCGGGATCACTAGACTGAAAACACTGTAAGAATATTGCGCGCCTTTTGATCATGCATATATCTAAACGATGGGTTACCGCGAATGCTCTTATCAGAAGGCTCCTTAACTAGTGTTGGAAAAGAAATAGCTAAAGCCATGCTCTGCAGCAAACAGGAAGTCATCTAAAGCAACTCCAGACTGCCCATCAAAGCATTCGAACATGGCGTCGTCTCCAACCGGGCGTTACGCATCCTCCTCAGCACGGACCCGAGTACCCTGAAGCATTACACCGTCATTTCGTTCCCTGCCACCTCGGCCGGCTGACCATTCAACCTCAACGAGATCACCCATGATGCAGCACGCACACTTACCGGCCATGCCATCACAGGACTACCCCATCTCGCTGAGTTCCAGAACAAGCTGGATGCACCTATTACATACAACGACATCTCAAAGCACTTTTACCTTGAACGCCACATTTAACACCTCCACAACCCAAACTTGACAGGCCTCAGGCGCTAGCCCCTACGCTTATTGCAAACTCACACGTACACAAACCTTGCCAAACTTCACGCTTACTATCCCGGTGCGTACTCTAGTGACACGTGCCCCACGTGTGTACACACCGCAACACTCGCACACATGATCTGGGAGTGTAGAAATGCTCATCTCGTCTCTACCTCAAACAAGTGTCCCTGAAAAGCTCACTTCTCGCCAACCAGCAGGCACACGAAGCGGCCACCAGGTATTCCCTGTTGGCCTCTGCAGCGCGTCCTGCGAGACGGAAATAAAGAGTTGTTCCATACCATTGTCTCACGTGTGTAGTAATGATCCTGCCTTCGGACTTTATCGTGCCATTTTAATAGCGACTTATCGTATGCGAGAATGAGAAGGCGTTACGTCTTTGTGTTTCTGTATGGCGTGCATTGTGTAAAAATATCACAAACGAAGGAAAGCCTGGTTGCACTTGAACTTCAGCTTGCGAAATATGCCTCCCACTCACCGACCCAGGTACTTAAAAAAACTTTTTGAACAGATGCAGAATAACGCAGCGCCGACGCAAAAACAAAAAGAAGGCTTAGCGCTGCCGAACAAAGTATAAGTGGATACCCATTCCACAAACGGTGCCACGTCAGTCGTCTCGCTTGTGGTTGTGGCTGGCTGCGCACCACTTACGGCTAAATAAAATGAGCGAGATGTGGTTATATAAGCATTTAAAAAGATAGAACATACCCCGCTTAAAGAAAAGTGTTCGTAAAAATGATCCGAGCTTTAGCATAAAACGTCAAGCTCAATAAATGTGGTGCAGGTGTAGTTTGCATCCATAATCGCCTAATCTTAGGGAAGCAACTCTAGAGAAACTGCACTTTAAACATCCCGAAAACATTGTACGTACACGAAAGTAGGTATAGCCTCGCAGCAGCGTAGTCTATTGTGCAATGCCATTTGTCCCTGTGCCCTTTATTTCATCTGCGAGGATGCTCAGAGCGATTAACGAAAATATATGGCGCGCTGCGGATAATTCTTCGGCCATTGCCGCGAATCGCGCCTACAGGCGCGGAAGGTGCACCGGAGTGTGAGAGCTGGCTCCGAGCAAGCGGGGACCCGGCAAGCGCTGCCCACTTTGTCGCACTGATTAGGGAGGAGAGATTTAGGAGGGCTTTGTTTCAGGACTTACGCGAGAACGTCTGACCGGCTGAAATTACTTTGGACCAATCTGTTCGCGCGCGTTGTGCTAGCGTGAGGTTTAGTCCGGCGCAACGAAAAGTCCTATTGTTCTCTGTAGTCTATTACGGCGTACGCGTAGCCTGCTCTTCGTTTCCGATCAATGTGAGCAATTTGCCCGGAGGCCATAGAGGGAGCCCTGGTGAATGTTCGCTACTATGTACAAGGCGTTCTAATTTTCGGAGGTCATAGTGGCGGAGGTAAGAGTGGTCGTATCTGGAAGAGCGGTGGAAGCGGATGATTATTGCCCGCCGTTATTTCCGGGAATGTGCAAAAAAGGCTCGCGAGCTCTAAATCGATTGAAATGTTAATTAAATTATAGAAATTCTGGGCGAAAATCACTGTGTGATTACGAGGGACGCTGTAGTACAAAACTACGAATCAACATTTACTACCTCGATATATAACTTGAACGCCTGTGTAACAGATATACATCGGTTTACTTGCATTACACCTCTCTCTTTCCCTCTCTCTCGATATGTGTCTTCTAGAGCCGGAAATCGAAGAACACGTGTACTAGAGATATGACAACTTAGGGCGGAAGCTGACACGACTGCTTTTTTTTCAATGCGTGGAGTATTCTTGCAAAAAACGCCTAGATTTCGGGCTAAGTAATTATAATGACGCTCAGCACAAACACAAAACAAAAGACGGTAGGCGAGAGGACGTAGGGGCAGCGCATGCTCACCGTGCGTCTTCTCACTTGCTTGTCTGTTGTTTTTTCTGCGCTGAATACTATTATGAATGACATATTTCAAATCGCCTAACAAGCAACGTTGCGGGGCTAAGTAATTCCACGCTTTCGTTTGCTTGGAGCTTCTGCAGTGCGTGTGACACCGGCGTTATTCTCACACATGCATTTATATTACAGCCAACATTACCATTAGCGACCGCCCCGTCGCGGTGGTCTAGTGGCTAAGGTACTCGGCTGCTGACCCGCAGGGCACGGGTTCGAATCCCGGCTGCAGCGGCTGCATTTCCGATGGAGGCGGAAATGTTGTAGGCCCGTGTGCTCAGATTTGGGTGCACGTTAAAGAACCCCAGGTGGTCTAAATTTCCGGAGCCCTCCACTACGGCGTCTCTCATAATCATATAGTGGTTTTGGGACGTTAAACCCCATATATCAATCAATCAACCATTAGCGACCGTATTCGAAACGTGTCAATGCTGAAAATGTTGCTTGGGTGAGTTGGTTCATGATTATTTACAATGATTTCTCAGCGCAAAAATGAAGGAACGTTTAAAAAGGCTCACACATACGAGCAATGACTCATAGCAGTCTTTCCAATCCGTGAATACCATAGATGTGTAATAAATATAGGCAACCTGTCAAATCGAGTGTTCCGACAGGTGGAAAGATGAGCGATAGCAATTTAGTGAATTACTATTCTTGATACCATGTATATATATGAATGTAATCGCAACACAACCTTCAGAACACGCGTATGGAAGCAGTTCTTCAGCTTGGCGGACAGGGACACCTGTGTCAATTGATAAGAAGTTGAGAACTTCACTAAAGCTAAGTAAAGTGGAATGCTGGGCCAGTTCGTACAACATAATGTGAAAATATATGAGCGCACAAAGTAGAAGAAAAAGCACTTGACAGGAAAGACGCTCACCAAACCCAAGTTGTTGATACACTCCGCTGTCTTGCGTAGAACCGTTCGGCTGCTAACCTTTCTACGTGGCGCACGACCTAATGCCTCGACTGCTGCTGAGAAGGAACTGTCTCTGTCTTCACCGGGCGCCAAGTCAGCCAACTTGTGAGCTACGGCCAGGAGCTCCTGTTTTGGTACAGAGAGCTGGTATTTGGGTTTGGTGAGCGTCTTTCCTGTCAAGTGCTTTTCCTTCTACCTTGTTCGCTCATATATTTTGACATTATGTTGTACCAACTGACTCAGCATACCACTTTATTGAACTTCATTTCTTCTACAACGGGCTCCTTCCTGTCCAACCTACCTCTGCAAGAGAGGATTGCAACGTGCGGCAGTCTCATCGCTTCACTGACTTGTCAAGCATGCTACCTCACCTATCATCTTCAAAAACGCCTGTGTCCACCTGCCGTGTCCATGCTGTTTGGCAGCATTCGCCCGTCGGGTGGCCATTGGAAAAGGATTTGTAAAATACTCAAAGCGGAGACTTGGAAACGAGTACGTATCCTCGAAGACTGGCTGAGGGTGAGCTGTATCGAATCGCAAGGCCAAGGCCACCGTGGTCATGCGCTACTGATGGAGCAGCGTAGTTCAGTAAAAGCGGCCACTGAGTTCAAGTGGGCTAGTTGTTTCGCTCACTTACCAAGAAGAAGTGGTGGTAGACAGTCAGGGCAGGTAGAAACTGTGTACGTTGGGGGAGCCAAAGTGCCTGTAATCGTGGAAAATTTACTCATGAAAGGTCCCAAGTATAGTTTACCAGCCTCTGTAGCAAAACAGGATCTCCTGGCCATAGCTCACAAGTTGGCTGACTTGGCGCCCGGTGAAGACAGAGACAGTTGCTTCTCAGCAGCAGTCGAGGCATTAGGTCTTGCGCCACGTAGCGAGGTTAGCAGCCGAAAGGTTCTACGCAAGACGGCGGAGGGCATACACATCTTGGGTTTAGTGAGCGTCTTTCCTGTCAAGTGCTTTTCCTTCTACCTTGTGCGCTCATATATTTCCACACTTAAGCTATTTGCCTTTGTAGTAATCTGAATGAATTCGGTAAAAGATGTGGGCTCTTGAAAGAACAGCATGGTTCTTCAACAGCCTATAGTACGCATAGTAGAAGAATCTTTATGCGTGCTTCTCAGTTGATTACATCAATTTTGCACTTTTCAAATGTTTTCTGCACCTAACGTAATTTTCCAGTGGCCCCAAGATCAGAGCGCCTCACCTGGCTTCGCATCGCCTCCATGATCGGTCCTTCTCGAATCAGGCAATGATCTCATGCGACATTATCATCGCGTGATGTTGCTTGACGGGGCGTCACTGTGACGTTAGGATGCCGTCGTGTGACGTTAAGAAGCTGTCACTGTGACGTTAAGATGCCGAAATTTGGCGATCAGTGTTGTCATATGATGGCATCATCACACGATAAATTTTTACGTCGCTCGCGTTGACACCACCGACGGGAGATGCCATAACAGGACACCAGTTTATCTTCACGTTTGATGAGTAATCTACGGCTTTCAACTTATTATTTCACGAAGTTTTGCTCACCTACAACATGATATGATTATGAGGAACGCCGTATTGTAGCACTCCATGGAAATACGACCACTGCAGCTGACGTCGAACCCGCGTCTTTCGAAACCACAGCCTAGGGGCCGAACAGCTTGTGGTACTCTTCCTTGAAAATAAGCAGGTTGGAAAAAACTGGCATCGCCCATATTCCGCAATAACTGCTGTATTCAAGGCGCGAACAAGAGTGTGGAGGTCCGCTCCACGCCAGTGAACTTGCTTTGCTGCGGTGCAATTTCAA